>NDXB01005982.1:35717-92404 GCA_002631895.1 Agapornis roseicollis | reverse complement strand
AAAAAAAATAAAAAAAAAAAAAAAAGCCTGAAAAGTAATGCAGTGGGCTGATGAGAAAACAACGACTATCATATGACTTCTCACCACACGTAACAGTTCTGGAGAAAAAAATAAGCATTTGTTTAAAGAAATATTCTTTTCCACATCAGTTAGCAAGATTTACTAATACATTTAGCATAATATTTTAGGTTTGTTACATCAGCAGAGAAAAGGTTTTAATCATTTGAATATTCACTTATAATCTCTCAAGCCTTAACTGCAGATGAACTGCTGGAGATGAGGCAGGGACTGATGTTTAGCATGTGTATCAAAATCTCAGAAATTCTGAAATCCTTTTTTCTGTTATTTATATGCTGTGTGAATGGTGATGCATTGCCTTAATTTTCTGTATCTCAATTCCCCACACACGCACTGCATGATAATTGCAATGACAGCTGGAGGGACATATTCAATATGTCCACACATTTGCATTTGACAGATTCTTAACATGCAGAATTATGAGCGCTAAATAGTGTACTCCTAACTAGAGCCAGGTGGGGATAAGTTGAGAAGAAAGAATTAGAAAGGTTTGTTCCAAAGTTTTTTCCTTCTGAATTTTATTTTTAACTCAATAGTAAACAGAATACTTGCAACTTTCATAACTACAAAGAAAGTTAGAATTCTTCCTTTTAGAAACTGGAATATGTCTGTTTCTGGTAAAAGAGAAAGGAAGGAAGGAAGGAAGGAGGGAAGGAAGGAAGGAAGGAAGGAAGGAAGGAAGGAAGGAAGGAAGGAAGGAAGGAAGGAGGAAAGAAAGAAAGTTAACTCCTCTAATAAGTTCTATAGAAAAGACGGTAGTAATTGTGTATGAACCTAATTTTCCTTGAAGTGCTACTTCAGCACCTCTCTCTGCCAGATGGATGTTCACCACCTTTTTCTCATAAGTTTAGTTAATTAATATGTTTACATTATTCTTGATTTTTAAGCATACCTGAGCCTGTGTTTCCCAGTATTATAGATAAAATACAAAAAAAGGGACGGGGTTTGCACACCTGTCAAAGTTTGCTGTTTCTGTTTCAAGCCTGAAGCTAGGCTGGTGCAATCTTTTGTTCTATATGTCAGTTGTTCTAAAGAAAAGAGAGCTAGCTGTACCTACAAATTTCTTCTCTTCTAAACAGTGGGCAGATGGGAAAGAAAATGAAAGCCATGCTAGTGCTCAATGCTTCAAGAGAATAAATCTTAATTAAACTACCCAAAACTGTGAACATTTAAATCACTTAAACATGTGTGGAGTTTCATTGATGTTGATAGTATTATTCCTCTGTTGAATTTAAGCATTGCTTAAAGGATTTCCTTGGTTGAGGCCTGTGAGCAGAAGCTGACCTTGTATGTTTTTTCCAAGTGTGCATAGACATGCAGGAAGTGTATAATATAAACCAGTACACATAATACAGACTTGCAGTGGTACAGAAAAACACGGTTGCATTGACTCTGTCTTTTTGAATGTATCTTTCAATTGTCCCCTTTGATATTTTGAGAATTGCAACATTTTAAGAGACATTACTTCTCCCTGTACTGCAGATTCCATAGTTGGAAGTTTAACATGCATCAATCTTTTGCAAAAGCTACCAAGACTAAGATATATTTAACTTAGAGACTTTAAACTGTCCTCTTAATTGCTAGGGTTTCTGAAAGATTCAATCATGTTTCTTTGGTGCCATTTAATAAAATTAAACAAATAAATCAGTAGCTTTCTCCTTTTTTATATTAGCTTTTTGAAACAAAGACTGCTTGTGTCTGCTCTATTGTGGCCAGGGAAAATGGTGAGAGTGTATATATCTTTCAGAATATATAACCTAAGATCATAAACTGTCTATCTAGAAAGTGCAGAAATATTTTAACAACCTTTCTGAGCAGTCTGAAAATTAAATGCTCCCCACATGAATGGGAGTATAGCTGTTGTGAATCACTAAAACATAAACATACTGATGATATTTTGGTTCATACGCACGTTTTATGGCCCCTTGTTAAGAGCATAGCTCCGAGCTTTGTGGTTGCCAAGCAAGAAACAGTGGCAAAGGGAGTTGAAAAAGGTAGCTTCATTTTTAAGATGGGAATAAAGAAGTAAATATTTTCCACATCTCTTTCAATAGAAAAGACATTGGGCCACTTTATTTTTTTTTTTTCTGTTAGCAAGTTTTTCTTTTCACTACAGATCTTTTCAGTGTTCTACTTTACAGCTAAACTCTCTGAGACCTGACGTGGGATTTAGTGAGCTTTAGATAACATAATCTCCATCTAATGGGAATTTCTGAAGCCAGTCACTAAGTGTATGAATTATTACAAGAGAAGAAAATCAAATTTAATATCAAAGAACTAACTTTAGAAGTTCAAGCAGAGGACAATATTCATTTTCCATCGACAGAATTGTTTAATAAGAATCTATCAGCAGTACAGGAAACACTAGGTACTCCAGCAATAAGTGAATCATGATGGCTTATTTCCTTTTAATTCTATGATCCCAGCTGGAACAAGGTGTGATTGGAGAATGGTTTAATTGTTCATAGACATCTGTCTTTGGATTCAATTGAAAAATAATATCCTGGGCATAAAATGACCTACAGAATTTTTGACATTTTTATATCTTTCACAATCAAGCCATTGTCAGAAACTCAGGTAGTGGAGCCCCAAAAAACTTATGGATATATTTAAAGTAGAAAAGAATAAAACCCTGGTAATATATCAATATACACAGCTGGAAAGCAGATGTTCAATTGAGTGCACTCAGTTCTTAGAGAAAGCTATTAAAGCTGTTACTTATCCAAATGAGAAATTTCTATAATTTATTGTTCTCGCATTTTTGATTTCCCCCTTTTCCTTCATTTTAAGCAGACTATAGTACTTTTGGGTTTTTTATACATATATTGTTGGGGTCAATTACCCTAAAAGCCTGACTTAGTGCAGTATACTACATGATTGCTAAAGAATGCCCAAAGCTACTGTCAATCAAATTAGGCAGTGACTTATGAGTTGTTTACTGTACAGTGAAATGAAGTGATAAATGTGTGTCAACCAGTAAAATGTGACATTTAGGATTGGATATACCCACTGAAATAGGCTTTGCATCAGTTTTATTCATATCTTACCAGACTGGCACATATTTTAAATTGAGTTCTGATTATCAAAGGAGACATACAATATTAAACTTTATAGTTTAATATAGTAATCACGCAGCTAAAGCCTTGAAAGGTTTTGGGTGGTCCAGTAACTGATGTGGCATGGCACTGAGCAGTCACATTTTTCATTGGCCTGAAAAACAGGGACAGAAATAATACCTTTTTTTTTTCTTGAATGTTATCCTTAATATAATTTAAATAGTCCTATTAAATAACATTAATATTATTAATAATAACAATAAATAATATTAAATTATTAACACTATTAATATTTAAAAACATTTTGAGGGAGAACCTCTGCTTCAAATCATTCATGAAATGGTGATCTAGCACAAGAAAAGGATTGGGTTGTTTTTCCCCTTTTGGGTGTTGCTTTGTTTATTTGTTTGTTTAGTTTTTAATTAAGTTTGAAATTAACATCAGAGTGAGATATCATCAGTTGATGTAATATATTAAGAATAAGCTTGCATTGCATGATTTCCTAGACAATGACTTACTAAAGCACCCCTCTGAGGTCACAGTAAATTGAAACTCTAGCCTTTTGGAGCTGTGAAAGCTTAATTAGTAGTTTGTGAAAGAAAATCAGAACACTGGAAGTCCAAACCAAATAAAAGCATTTATAATTCCTCCAGAGGGAGATGACTTGCCATTCCCACCAAATGTTTCATTAAAACTTAGATTTAAATGCTACAAAGTTCCTCTTCCCATGATACAGAAGAGTGATCACCTCTTGGCCTGCTCATTATAGCTAATCACTTCCATAAAAAAGTATGTTAGAAATGCAAAGAGAGATAAGCTACTGATAACTTTTGCCTTTTCTCAGTATTTAACTTCTTGCTATAGTTCCAGAGAAAACTTTTACCAACAACAATAATACTTTAACAATGACTGGCTTCAGAGTTTTGTTGTCCATGATGAATGACCATGGTTTACTTCTGTCATATTATTTTCTCTTTAGAAATAGTTGTTATGATAGGGACCCTTTTACACACATTTACTATTTGAAAAACAAAAAAATAAATACACAAAATACTTAAAAATTTTAAATATTAAGGCAGTATCAAATAAGGTGTTTTGATTTATAAATACAACTCCTGGGCACCTATCACACAGTACTAAGTATGCGAATAGAAGAATGGAAATCAATAGTATTCTTGGGCCCAAATCAGCTGTTACATGTATGGTTACTCATTGGATACTTGGTCATCAAATTCAATAAGAGTATTAAATTAGCCCTTTTTTATTACATTGAGGGCATTGTAATTTTATATTGGAATCAGTGCTGTACTATATACAACCTTTTTATTCATGAATAAGCTGAGCAGTGTAGTCAAATCCTACCTATCTGTCTTTCAGGAAAAGTATTTTTTTTCCAACCTTTTGAAGGCTAATTGTTAGGTTGACATAGCAGATAAATTCAAATTAATATCTTCTTTAAAAGAATTAATTCCATTATTAAATAGCTGCAATGTGATGTAAGGTTTTTGGTTTGGTTTTTTTGGTTGTTTTTGTTTTTGTTTTGTTTTTTTTCTTATCTAAAGGAAAACAGGTGTGCAAGTAAGAGGTAGATGAGATACCTGGGGAGTTGATTCAGGTTTCATTTTTTGTTTCTCATCCATATTTAATGCCAATTTTTTCCATAGTCCAATTTCATTGTTTTAAAATCAGCAAGGATGTTTTTAGAATGACATTTTTAGTGACTGCCACAACTGTGGCACTGATCCATTTAATTTTATGTTTTATTTTTCCTTAGATCTTATTCAGTGCAGAACAACTTGATATAAGACTTCTTGTTGTAAATGCATATGAACTAGCTGAGTTTGCAAATACCTTGCATTTACGAAAGTAAAACCAAAGGATCTTAGAGATGGTCAGGATAGAAATCATCGACACATAACTTTCTTTATTGCTTTGTACATGTTTTAATTTAATTTTTCAGTCCTACCCTTTTGCATGTAATATGGCATCTGGTCCTCATAGGAAATCTCTTAGGGACCCAGCTGAGTATTTAGGAGCAAATTCCCCAGCTCTGAAGATTTTGGGGCCCTCATCATGGTGCACATGAAAGCAGGAAAGTCTTCTGGTATACCTAACATATAGGCTAACCTGACACGGAAATGTAAGAGCAACTATGTTGTCTTTTCCAAGGTTTTTCTTTCTTCGCACCTCAAGGGAAATCTTGAATGAGCAACAGCAGCCGGCTTCCAGTTTCTTTTCAGACCTGTCCAGCAATTCAAAGAAGCCAAACACAGCAGGAGGAATCTGTTCCAATACATTTAGCTTTCCTGAGTGGAAACAATAAAAATAAATAATGGTCATCATGGACTATTATGTACCAAAATGATTTATTCACACTAAAGAAAATTTTTAGAATCTTTTACAACACTTGCTTTAAAAAATATTGCTTAACTCTGTTTTTTGAAGATACACTGTATATGAATCTGTATGAGTTAGGGACAGCATTTTCAATCTTTTCCAGGTGGATCTAAGCATGCATGCTTTCTCAGGCCTCTAATAATCTGTAACCTTTCCTTTTCCCAATGCCAAAGCTTAGTTTTTCTAGGCCACTTAAACTGGAAAAATAAAATCCTCCACTGGGCTGCTTCTGCTGGGCCAAAACATTATACTTACAATATCGTTCTGCATTTTTTCATTCCTGCACCTTGTAAAAGATGTGAAAAACATGTTTACATCACTGTCTTTACATTATTTCACAAATGCTGCTTTGACTTTTCTCATTTCCCCTTCAGGCTTGTAAGTCTGAAAATCTCCGTCAACTTATCCATCAGTCCTTTTTTAACTGGTCTACTTTTGCTTTTAGGTACAGTGTGTGTCTTTCTGCCAAATGAGTATGCAGTGTGTTGTCAGGTGTCTGGCCAAAGAAGTTGCTCATTGACCCAGGTTTAAAAGAAATGGCAATGCAGCATCTCAGAGGTATGGTTGTCATGCCAGTAAAAGGAAGAAAACCTAAAGCATTAATTTCAGTTTTTTCAGCACCTTTTCCTAGGAGGAAGGTTTGAGGGTTTCTTCTCATAGCAAACTCTGATATTCTCTGTGTATGAATTAAAAAGATATTAGGATATTGAATAGCAAATAATCACAGAATCAGACAGTGCAAGTAAGTCTGTGCATTGCAAGTGTTTGGAAACAGACACAATACTGCACTTAGAGGATTTAATCCTTTGGGAGAAGGTTAACCCCATCACTCACACCTTATTCAAACAGAAAATCAGAGAACTGGCCAAGGAGTGCAATGACTCAGAATGCAGAATTTATTTATAAATAAAGAAAAGCTGAGAAAGGAGGTGATAGTGCACTCCTGGCTTTCCCTTGCTGCGAAAAAAGGTCAGCATGCAGCCAGCACAAACAGCTCTACCTGGCACACAGAAGCATTCCTTGGTCACACTATTTAGAGAAAGTCACTGAAATCACTAGTTAAACTCTTGTTGCTTGCAGCAGGGCAGAATTTTTTGTAGCATGTTTGAAATAGAGAACAGAAGTGACTCCCTGCAGCAACAGTATGTGAGCAGGTAGGGCTGACAACAAAAGCAGCAGAGTAACGTTCCCATCATGAAGGACACAAGAGAACATCCATTTTTCCTGTTTCATGACCACTCTTATGGCTGAGCCATACAGCTGTGTTTCATATTTTGATGTATTTTGACACAGTTTAAAAAATATACATAAGTTAAACATCCTGACATGCTAAAGCCAGGCCTTAGCAGCCTGGTTCACTGCTTGATTTTCAGCATGTTCTTCACACCAACTGCAGAGAGCGAAGTGGAGATCCAGCACTCAGGGGAACATTTGTTGTGAAATTACCTTTCTGTTGCGTCTGCACTCTCAACAAACGTTTCAGTTATCAGTTTTCAAAAGTAATCAGATATTATTCTTCCTTTGGGTTTTCAGTGTGAATTTTCTTACCTCTTAAAAAATCCACTTTCTGTCCAGTGTGCATGCAAACTTTAGGCACAGCCTTTTCTTTAGCCATGATTCCTGTGGAGCTCTTGCATTGGTAACTCATACCTTCTGTGATACAAAATTGTAAAAACCATTTAATTGCTCCCTACACCCAGGGTTAGGAACATGTGTTATTTCCAAGTCACTTCTGTTTTACTCATCATTTGCTGGAAATATTTGCCCACTTGCATACCATCTTATACTGAAATATTGATGCCAATGGTATACTTCCCCTCACTCTGCTAGAATGCATCTTACATCTACCTGGTTAGGGTCTGCTGTAGATAAGAATGCTCTCATCTGATCACAATCCTCCAGGTAAACTGAAGGTAGGAATCTCACTGCTTCAGTAAGTGATCTTAGCAGATCCCTCTGGAATACTTCTACTAAATTAGTCTACCTTATTGCACTAGAACTCACTGCTCCTTCACAAACATGTGCTGCTGCTTGTTCTGTTCTACTCTTTTTATGTTTTGCCAATGTTATATTCATAATAAGTCACTTTCAAACACACAATCACACATAGTCATACTTTTTCAGAATGTCAAATAGCAAGAAGCAAAATATCATCAAGAAAGCATTATTAACCTACTCATTTTCACAGTAAATATAAACACAAATGTAAACCTGACCTTTTTGTGGTAAGTTTCATAGCACCATATAATAATACAATGGTTTGGGTTGAAAGAGACCTTAAAGAAAATCTAGTCCCAACTCCCCTGCTATGAGCAGGGACACCTTCCACTAGACCAGGTTGCTCAAAGCCCTGTCCAACCTGGCCTTGAACAGTGCCAGATATGGGCATCCACAGCTTCTCTGAACACAACCTGTGCCAGTGCCTCACCACCCTCACAGTAAAGATTTTTTTTTCTAATATCTAATCTAAATCTACCTTCTGTCATTTTAAAGCCATGACCCTTTGTCCTACCACTACATGCCCTTGTAAAAAATCCCTCTCCATATTTCTTGTAGGCTGTGTTTCGATAATGGAAGGCTTTTATAAGGTCTCCGTCAAGATCTCTTCTCCAGGATGAACACTATCTATCTTAATAGGAGGGGTGCTCCAGCCTGTTAATCATCTCCGTGGCCCTCCTCTGGATTCTCTCTAATAGGACAATGTTCTTATACTGGGGACCCCACACCTGAACACGCTACTGGAGATGCAGTGTCCCTTGACCTGCTGGCCATGCTACTTTTGATGTAGCTCAGCATACAGTTGGCTTTCTGGGCTGAGAGCGTACACTTACAAATCACCTTCAAGTCCTTCTAAGGGCTGCTCCCAATACATTCTCTGCCAAACCTGTAGTTGTGCTTGGGATTGCCCCAGCCCAGGTGCAGGACCTTGCACTTGGCATTGACCTTCATGAGGTTCGCACCAGCCCAGATCTCTCCTAGTATTGTAATCTGTTAAAATGAACAAAAATCTATTTAAGTGTTTGCAAACAAAGGGGGGTAGCAAAAAAGGAGAATGAGTTGTATAGCTATCATGTAGACTATGCATGGTAATGTTTGTGTAAATGACAGCCATATGGCACTTTATTATTCCTCCTTTGTGGCTGACAGGTTGCAGGGATATGAGGAGAAGGCGAGTAAGAGACAGCGAAAGCATACAAATAAATTTCCTTGTAAACTGCAATAAATTTAGCAAAAGCTAAAACTAAAGGTCGTGATTGGAATGTTTAAACTGCTGTTTGCAACCATAGCTACCATGTTTGCAGATGTAATTATAAAGAATACATGGAAGGAAAAAAAGAGCCACTTAAATATGCACACTTTTCTAAGCACTGCGATGAGGGTGTTCTCTCTGAATATGTTAAACAGCAAACTAACAAAGTGATACAAATATGAAAAAAAATGGTGAATGTTTAATATATTCTCTGAAACTGTTGTAATGATGGTGATGTGGTAAATTTTTTCATATTTAAGCAAAATTGTTTGTAAATTACTGGAACTGTTAGTCAGGTATATACACTGAACCATGTGCTAATTAGTATATTCTCTTCTTTAATGTACCAGCTAATTTGTTTTGACTTTTTTTTTTTTTTCCTTTTATTAGCACTTACAAAGAAGTTAGTGAAATGTTTCTGTCTGTTCTGCAAAGTTACTCCCCTGCTGTGGCTAATAGTTTGTGTTCAAATTCATCNTATTTTTTTTTTTTTTTTAATTTATCAACTAATTTGTTTTTTTTTTTTTTTTTTTTTCCTTTTATTAGCACTTACAAAGAAGTTAGTGAAATGTTTCTGTCTGTTCTGCAAAGTTACTCCCCTGCTGTGGCTAATAGTTTGTGTTCAAATTCATCTTCACCCAAAAGTCAGGCATCAAGTTTAAGGCAGTCATCAAGCTTTCATTTATATCCACTAGAGAGAAATTTTTACCTGCTAACAGTTTAGGGTACAATTTGTCTGAGCAAATATACATTTCTTAAGGTGAAATGAGTTGCGTACTAAATTTATGCAAGAGTGTTGGTTAGATTTCTATTGGCTACATAGAAATATGGTATCACCTATCTCTAATTTAGAAACCTCCACTGTAAATGGATGACATTAAGTGAGATTTAGCTAACTAATTTCCAGATAGACAGTTAGATAAAATCAATTACAGCTTGTGTATTATTCAGATAGATGGATGAAATTGTTAAAAAAGCTTTAAATTTCCCCATATTAATTAATTACCTATGTTCAAATTTCTGAGCTCTTATTTCTGCTCCTCTTCTGGAAGGTGTACAAACAAAATACTACAGTCATCTAAAATCAAGACTACATGCCTTGTATTCTTTTCAGAAACATTTACATAGAACAAGTGTTAATGCCATCTCTGGCTGCATGAGTCCATCCACAGAATTATTATTTTTTTTCTTTTTAGTGAAGCATTTAATGAAATGAGACTTTTGAAAAGACCTGTACATATTTGTGGGGTTTTGGTTTGGGGTTTTTTTATGCTGAAACATAATCAGCAGTGAAAAGTTTCTTGCTGTGAAATCTACACAATAATGTTTACTGCATGAAGAATGCACACAATGAACAGTACACCCTCAAAACATTTAAGATAAAACATAAATTGTTAGCTAATATGATAGAGAATTTTCTATTGACCCATATTACTTTCCTTTCAAAGATCATTACCCAGTACAGCAGTCTTTTTAACTAAAGCATTAGTAGTCATTTGTTTGCTAAATGAGTTTAGAGATCTACTTAGACATAATTTAAATACCATTTAAAACTCCATTAGGTATGTTTATTGCCAAAATTTAAATAGTATTCTCTTAGTTCTTCTTCACTGCTTTAAAAAAAACCAGCAAATGTACAAATGTCTGGCAGAGCTAATTAGCCCTCTATTTGTAAGTCTTCTAAGGTAAAAGTTTAATACCAGCAAGAACCTTTGACCAGTGACGTTATACACTAGCAAGTCTCCGCTGAAATGGCCACATGGGTGATTCTGTGTTCTGTTGATGTTTGCAGACCCAAAAAGCATCAAGAAATCACATCTGTCACACCTAAAAAAGTGATGAAATTTCTCAGGCAAAATGTCATCATCAAAAGTAAAATAAAGATTTTTATATCATACTTAGCCTTATCAAATAATAGGAGTTTCAGAACTTTTGATAGTAAAGAGTTCTTTCAGACAAATGTTTAAATCAATTGTTTTACAACACAGTTCACAGATTAGGATGACAAGATACACAAGAACTGTTCAAAACTTTGTAGGAAGACAAAGAAATCTTGATTAATTTGAGGAATAGAAATAGGTTTGGGATTGGAAGCTGAATGATTTTTTGGGTTTTTTTTGTTTGTTGATTTGGTTTGGTGTGGTTTAGTTTTGGTTTTGGTCTTTAAATTAAGAGAACCTATCAGCACCAAAAATTGGAGTTTGGGAAACAGAAAACAAATAAACAACCCCCTCAAAACCTAAACAGAAACAGTCTATCCTCTCTATTTCTCTACCTGCCTTAAACTTGATAAACAAGTCAGAAATGATCCAAGCTTTGTGGTTTCAGTCCCCTTCAGACCAGGTTTATAATTCATAACAATTTACATGCTGAAGTACAAGGAAAGATGCAAATAAGACGGGTTGCTAAATACATGAATAAACACCATATAAAAAGTAAAATAAGCAGCAGTTTGCAATCATTTTGGAGTGTCTTCCAATAAAATATCATTGCTCACAATAGCCTGCTAAAAAATTACCATATAAAGTGACTTTTCCAGGAAAAAGTCTTGAAGTGTTTTTTCCTGCTTTTCAAACAGCTCATTATTTGTCAAACTTGCTACATTTCTGTATATTACAAGAATACAATTATTCTTTAATCTAAGCACTGATAAATATATTATTCTATATTCTATATTTGCTGTCAAGATAAGCTGATTTACTGAACATTCAAGAACATTCAAGAACATTCAAGAAGACAAGAAGTGATTTACAGAACATTCAAGAATATTTTGTGTAGTATTAAATATTTCTTCAAGATAACAGTTTATACATGATTCAGGTAGAGATCTATTTGCCATAGAAAAGAATTACTTTAAAAGACATTTTTCCTTTGACAATTTTAAGAACCAGCTCCTGTTTCCAAAACACTATTTTTCTGTCTAGAATAAAAGTAAAAGTATATTTCTAAGTGTTAAAAGCTTATTTCTGGAAAACATTAAAAAATAAGGAGTTCTGTTAATTAGATCATGAATTCTCCTAGCTCTCTATCTAAAAATGAGTTTCTAGAAAAATCTGTATTCCCCATGAGGTTTGAATTTCTAGTTCACCCAACTATAAAACCAGTCAAAAGCAGAAAAAGGTGGATATTTTTCCTATAAACTAATTTGATTATTTCAAGTGCAGTCATGTTCTCTGAATAGATAAAATGTTTACAGACAGATTCTGCTGCTTTAAGCAATTTTTACTTTCACTTTTCGTATATATATATATGTACACATATGTATGTAGCTAAGGTACTGTGAGGTAAAAACAACTTCCGCTTTTCAGGAAATATCAGTATCTCTTTTTCCTTGTTTGTTCCCCCATTATCAGTAGCTGTTATAAATTAGAACTGTTTAAGGTCTATATTATATGCTATGAAGTGTATATTCTGCATATGCAGGTATGTGATTAGATTCTACATACACAACATACTCTGAAACTAGGGACAGTTGAAGAATGAGGTGAGAAACTGCTAACCAAAGCCAATAAAATCTGATAATTTGCACAATATCTCCTGCTTATGTGTAAAGAAAGATAAGATTCCTCTCCATTCTACCCTATTTGCATACTTTGTCATTAACAGCAATTTCAATAGAGTTGACCCTCCCCTTGTTCTTATAAGGAATTCCACAAATAAATGTTACCAAAGAAAAAATACACTTTTGTTCCAAAACAGGACAGCCAGCACGCAGATCTATGAATGTCCAGCACATATGGCTACTTGAAGAATTTTAAAAATAAATCTCTTGCCAGGAAGAGGATAGTGGTGGCTGAATTAATCACTAGGAAATGCTCCTGCTCCATGTACCTTCTTTTGCCTGGACAGTTACAGCTGCAGCATGAAGCTCACTTTCTGTCTGGGTCAGCTCCAAAATCTCCTCACCTCAGCACAAAACATAAATCAGATATTGAATTGAGCAGACCTTTTGGACTCTTTTCTGGTCATTTATAGTTACACAAGGCTGAATTATACCACATGCCCTTTACGTGGCCCATGGGATGATTTCTCTGCCAAAAATTCTACCTTTCAGACCAATAAAATGTATGGTAGTATAACAGCCTGGACTGAAAAGAAGGGTTTCATTATTATTTTATTTTATTAAACAATTTATCGAGGCATACCAAGGTATTTACTCTTCTACCTAAGGATACACAGTCTACTTGACTTAAAATGTTTGTCTAGAGATGCTATATATAGATTAATATATACCAATGAGATTTCACATATTTTCCTAGAAATCAGAAGCTCAGGGTCAGCAGTCACAATATAAGAAAGAGCATACACATATTCTTGAAGGAATACAGTCAAGATGTATATGTATACTGGAAAATAACTGAAAATGTTTCTGCAAATGACTCAATATAAATGAAAAAAATGATTTCTCAGATACAGACGTTTGCAACTTCCTGTAAAACGGGTTAAAAATTCTTGACCTATGCGAAAAAAGTAGAAGCAGGATATTGTTCTTATTTGACTTCTTGCCACAAAATTTTAAAGATAACATTTGTGTAATATTGTGATGTGCTGAGGTATTATGTTAATATAGGCCAGATGGATTGAATTAATTGACAGATAAATAGATAGGACATGTTTGACCAAGTAATATTAATATACACTGAACTTAAAATAAGGAATAAATGTGAGATTAAAACCAGATCCAAGAGAATCTGATGAAAAGAGGGGGCTGGAACTGGATGATCTTAAGGTCCTCTACAACCCTAACCATTCTGTGATTCTATGAACTTTAAGGAGGTTAACTCTACCAGATACCTATTGAACACATTGTGTTAAATATGAAATACCATGGATATATTATGTAAAAAGGTAGAAAAAATGCTTGGCATTTTTGACAATAGAAAAAATATCAGGGCAGTCTTCCATGACAGCATACTAGATTATGGTATTGCTGTAATCCCCAAATGTTAAACATTAACTTTGGCAGGAGCTCAAATGAGTCCAGAATAAGTCTCTGTCACCTGGAGAAGGCTTAAAAAAACCCAAATTAAAATTATCTAGAACTATGAGAATTTTATTATATTTATTTGGATCTGTTGCCTCATATAACCAAAGCAACAAATCCCTTGCACACTGTTGATTAAATTATTAGGAAAAAGTTATAAGGAGGTTTTGATTCAGTTTGCTGGTTTTGGCGGCAATTGTTTTTTTTTTTTTTCCCCAGCAGGATGAATATTTTATCATTCAAAACATACAGCTTTTCATTAATTAATGTACTCATGGTTCCTTTGCCTTCCTTCCTGCCTGTCTGCCTGCCTATTTTCATCAGACGGAACCTCCCATGTTTCAGTTTGTGCCCATTGCCTCTTGTCCTGTCACTGGGCACCTCTAAAAAGAGCCTGGCCCTGTCATCTTTGCACTCGCCCTTCATGTATCTCTGTACGTTGCTAAGAAACTCCTGAGCTTTCTCTTCTTCAGGCTGAACAGTCCCAGCTGTCTTATCCTTTCCTTGCAGAAGAAATGCTCTAGTCCCTTAATCATCATAGCAGCCCTTAGCTGGACTCACTCCAGTATTTCTATGTCTCTTTTATATTGGGGACCCCAGAACTGGAAACACTGCTCCAAGTCTGGCTATACCAGTGCTAAGTAGGTACTATTGCTTAGTGTTGTTGCAGATCACTGATTACACAGACTCAAGGCTTTCTGGTTTTCTCTGCCCCCTCAAGAAATTTGCTGGGAGAGAACTTGGGAGGGGAAGGAGCCATGACAGCTGATCCAAACTGTCCAATGTGCTACTCTGTATCTTATGACATCAAGCCCAGCAATAAAAACTGAGGTAAAGAGTGGGGGATGTCTTCTAAATTAGCAGTTACTAGAGACTAGCAATTGGTCTAGGGCATTGGTCTGCTTGTGGAAGATGGTGGTTGCTGCTGCAACACTTCTGGGGTTTTTTAATCTGCTTCAGTTATTAAACTGGCTTTATCTCAACAACCCACACATTTTCTCATTTTTGCTCTTCTTTTTCTCTCATCTGTGTATTCAGGGATGGGAAGCAAGCCAGTGGCAGTGTGGGTGATTACCTGCTGGCCAGAGTCAACCCACTTCAAGTGCTTAAGAACAGAATAAGAAGAAAAGTCTCTTATTTTCAAAATAGATCACCTCAGTATCAGACATTGAGTAATCTGCTTACCATGATGTCATTGTACAACCTATATGAAAGTGATAATTTTAACATTTGTACAGTCTTGCATCTGATCTATGCATCTTCAGAATACTTTAAGATCTATGATACAGGTCACTTGAATACCTAAGGACATATTCCTTGTCTGTTATACTCTTTCAGTGAGTTCTTCATCCTGCATTGGCAGGAGTCTTTAGTGCTACAGCGCCATGTCTTGAATGGCAATTAATATTCATTTTTTATTACTGTAATTAGCTCTCTCTTTTGGGGCAACAACTTCAAAATGAATGCTTTGCCAGGCAAAGAGTTAAATTAATCTTGTATTCTGTCCTTCCTGTTTAAATTAGACCAAAATTAGTCAAGTAGGACACTTCAGAAAGGGATACTAAAGGGCCTCGCTAAAGGTCCTCTAATGTTTATTGCTCCCATTGAAATGAATTGAATCAAAGCATCCTAACGTTTATTGCTCCCTCTGAAATGAACACAATTAAAAGAGACAGCACACCTCATGGTATTATCATGCCTTGTCAACACGTTACCTAACACTAAAGGGACTCAGTTTGAACAGAGGCACACATTTCTTACTGAAATTAACAAAAAAAATTCTTTTACTTCACTTTCCAAAACCCAGACAATTTAACCATTTTTCATACATATGCATGCTTTTTAGTTTCAGAATCTAGCACACACTCTGTTATATTATTGTTCCTAATGAGAACAAATTAAAATCCAGCAGAGACATGACCCAGAACCTTTTGATTCCTCTCAACTGTCAGTCTGACTTTCTGTAACACTGTGATCAACTGTGCCCTAAGCGGGAGTTGACACTGCCTCAACTTTATGCAAACACAGGTAAAATGAAATGTGAACTGCCTGAAATTCAATGCTGATGTAACATGGTGCTGCACCATTACACACAACTGGCATATTCAGTTTTGTATTGCTGCAATTTCATTTCTTTAATAGCATGGACTTTGATAAGAATTGCACTGTGTGCTTTATTTTCTTTTGCTGGTTTGGGTGGGATTTTTTTCTTTTCTCTGCTCTCTTGGTATCACAGCTAACTTCTTGCAAAATGAAAACATCAATTCTGAAAGAAATCCTGTCACTGGTCTTTAATAGTAGGCTAATGGATTGTGAAATCTCAAATTTTCAAGACTGATTTTGTTACAAGAAGTGTTCCTTGTATCTTTTCTTGTGTGGCTAGTAAAGATCTCTCCCTTTAGAAGACCGTAATACTCAGAACAAGAGGAATTCTATCACAAATCATATCTAACAATGAGATTTTTTCCTTTTCTTTTGATATCAACATTTTGGGAGAACTGCTGCCTCAGGTAGAATTTGCTATTCCACTGTGATCAATAAAACTTTCTGCAATAGACTAGAAGATGTGCCTGCTGTGAACGTACAAATATTAGATTAAAGGATTCATATATTACACATCATCTATAAGCTGACAGTATAATCTGCTGTTATCTGCTTCATGACTTCTTTCATTATTTGACATATTTGCTCTTTTTGCTATTCTTGTCTGGACTTTTCATTAAACATCTTCCGTATATATGACACACGTGTGTATGCGTATATATGTAGCATTGTAGAATCATAGAATAGTTAGGGTTGGAAAGGACCTTAAGATCATCTAGTTCCAACCCCCCTGCCATAAGCAGTGTTGTGGTTTAAACCCAGCCATGCATCTCGTTCACTCACTCAACCCCCCCCTCTTGCCTTTCCCCTACTCCTGGAGGGATGGGGAGGAGAATCAAAAGAATGCAACTCCCACAGGTTGAGATGAGAACAGTTTAGTAACTAAGGTATAACACAAATCACTACTGCTACCACCAGTAATAATAATGANGGGGGGAGAATCAAAAGAATGCAACTTCCACAGGTTGAGATAAGAACAGTTTAGTAACTAAGGTATAACACAAATCACTACTGCTACCACCAGTAATAATAATGATAAAGGAAATAACAAGGGAAAAGAATACAGCATTTCACCAATCACTGACAGATAACTCACGACACCCCACCAACCACTAACCAAATACCTCCTCCAACACCCCAGAGAGAACTAGCCCTTCTGGATCACTCCCAGCTACATCCTGGGCATGACATGCTATGGTATGGAATACCTCTTTGGTTAGTTTGGGTCAGGTGTCCTGTCCCTGCTTCCTCCCGGCCTCCCCTCCTCCCTGGCAGAGCATGAGGCTCACAAAGTCCTTGGTCAGAACAAAACATTTGAGCAGTAACTAAAAACGCTCCTGTTATCAGTTTTGTTCCCAAGTTGAGTCAAAACACAGTGCTGCACCAGCTACTAAGAAGGCGAAAAATTGACTGCTATTGCTGAACCCAGGACAGCAGGGACACCTCACACTAAACCATACCACCCAAGGCTTTGTCCAACACATACCCATACATTCATATATATATATACACTCATATGCATGCATATTTATACACGTGCATACATATAAATGCACATAATACCTATATAAACATATATATAAAGAAAAAATGTAAGAAAGACTGCAAATGAGGAAGACCATTCCCCTAATTTTAAAGACATACAGATTATAGCTGATTATAACAGTCTGATACTGAACACAGAAAACTTCCGTAGCATTTCTTTTTGTAGCTCTTCAGTATGATTCCTGTAGGAAACATTAAGACAATATTTTACAAAAAATGCACAGAAATAGTTGTGTAGCTGATTAATATCTACATAGAATCATAGAACCATAGAAAAGATAGGCTGGAAAGGACCTTAAGATCATTTAGTTCCAACCCCCTTGCCGTTAGCAGGGACACCTCACACTAGACCATGTCACACAAGGCTCTGTCCAACCTGGCCTTGAACACTGCCAGGGATGGAGCATTCACAATGTCCTTGGGTAGCCCATTCTGGTGCCTCACCACCCTAGCAGGAAAGAACTTCTTCCTCATATCTAACTTGAACTTCCCCTGTTTAAGTTCGAACCTGTTACCCCTTGTCCTGTCACTATAGTCCCTAATGAAGACTTCCTCCACAGCATCCCTACAGGCCCCCTTCAGATACTGAAAGGCTGATATGAGGTCTCCATGCAGCTTTCTCTTCTCCAGGCTGAACAGCCCCAACTTTCCCAGCCTGTCTTCATATGGGAGATGCTCCAGTCCCCTGATCATCTTTGTGGCCCTCCTCTGGATTTATTCCAACAGCTCCATGTCCTTTTGATGTTGAGGACACCAGAACTGCACACAATGCTCCAAGTGAGGTTTCACGAGAGCTGAGTAGAGGGGCAGAATCACCTCCTTTGACCTGCTGGTCACGCTCCTTTTGATGCAGCCCAGGATACATGTGCAATTGTCAGTCTTGGGAGATGAACTGCTTGCATTTTTTTTTTTTGAAACTTGGCAAAGTAGCATCATTCTCTTTCCAGTGTTACTTTCTCCTGATGTAATATTGAGGCAGTCCATTCAAATTAGAGTAATGTCTAAACTGAATACTACATATTTCACCACAGTTTTTCAAAATACGTTTCACTCAGACTGAATTTCTTTTTTTTTTATTTTTACGTAATATCTCTGTACCAAAGACATCCAATAAAACATGACAATATTTGAAAATAAGGCTCAAACTTTCATAATTTAGATAACAAAAATAATGTTTATCAACTGCCCCACTACAGTTGGCTGCACCATAACCAGTAAGTCACTATCAGGGAAAGAATGAAAGTGTTCTTTAAAGAAAGTATCCCTATTAAAGGTATTGTACTATTAAATCCCACCTGTGCATTCACTGAACCTGCTCATTGCAAGTAGTGGTACTGAGCAGCAAGTGAAAAAGCAAGGCATTTGCTTTTTCTTACCCAGTTCTCTCTTTTTTTCATCCATAGCACATCTTTACCCATGCCCCCATACTCTAAGTGGCCTGCAGTGTTTAACTCAGAGTACTATTTCCCTCAAATTCTCAAGCAGGTATTTAGTCCCATTCAAAGTCTGATCAAATGCATCCAGATTCAAGATTGAAGCCATGCAGTCAGCTACAGTGTCACTGTCAGTGGTTATGCTTTAGGGGACATAGATATGCTATGTTAACACCCATCAGAGAGGATAAGCTCAGAATGAATAAGACCAAGGATCTTCTGCCCTTGTTTTCTCATTTTGAATCTTTAAGTTACATCCAGGCCTTCTGGTCTTCAGGCTCTGCTCCTGCAGCTTCAAGGTCAGAAAAAAAATTTGAAGGGTTTATGACCTGAGCAGGTGCAGCAAGGGGAAAGTTTTATATCAAATGCAAATAATCATGAAGATGCGAGTTTTACTGTGAGAATTGCCAGCTTATCTTTCAAACATAAGTAGTTTTTACTTTCTCATCATGTGTAAGTTTCAAGCAACTGTTTATAGTTTCCTCATCCAACACTCTTTCTTGTAAAGGGGTGATATATGAATGGAAGTTACTTAGAAAAACAATTAAAGGACAAATATGCATCATCCTTTGGAGAAAAATAACTTCAGTTCTATTTCAATTTTAAATACATCCATCACTTTTTGAAGTGCAAATTAGACATAAATATAGTTTCATTTTGCAAAAACGTTTACTAGTAATAGCATTGGGTATGTATTAGTATCCTTATTAAGCACTCACATTACAAGTAATTTTAGGTTATCATAAAACTTAGAAGACTTGCCATTCTTTAATATACTTGAATTCCTGAAATCACATTATTCATCTGATGCATTTTGTAAACATTACAGCTTTGCCAAGTTGCACATCAGAGATGAGAAAGACCCTGTAGGGTTGCTTAGGACTCATGAGCTTCCTGTCATTCACCTCCATTAGGTGTGGAATTAAAAAAAAAAAAAAAAAAGACTCCCAAAATTGTCAATATTTATACATTTATATTTAGATATTCTGACATTTTCTGAATGAGTGAGATCGATGCAAGAGAGACAAATGAAAGTGTTGACATTTTCTGCTGAAAAGTTTTCTGCTGGCATTAATTAAGATTCCTTAAAGTCATGAATTTTGATAACATTAAATACTTAATTTGATATTTTCACTCAAGAGGTATTAGAGAAGGCAAGTATGAAGACTGCCTTTCCCTTAATTTTTGACATCCATCACGAGGTGTAGGATGTTCTAAGAAAAAAACCTGTCTTCTATAGTAACATCTCTTTTTTTCAGCAAATGTTCTCATAGTCCTTAGGATGTAGTAAGTTTCTAATTATGGATCCCCCTTCAGGTCTTTAAATATTATTCCCTAAATATTCAGGACTACAATTGTCTTCTGGAAATCCTGTTCACAATTTTTACCCAACCTAATTTTAGGAATCTAATTTAATAGGTGATACAGAATCAAGACTACCTCAGATACACTGAATACTCTCTAGACACATCTTTTTTCTCTTTAATGATTAAAGGTTTATAATTATATATAAAACAAGCATATATAATAAGCCAACTTAGCCATCTGTGCAGAACATGCACATGTTCCCCAGTATGATGCAGATTACATTACTGTGCAGGTGTCAATGAGATGTCAACTCAGATGTTGGACAATGCTATTCTTATCTGACAGAGCCCAAGTGAAGTGGCTATAGCATAAGTATTCATAAATATGTGCTTGTGGACAGTTACTAAGGATGACCAATTTTTGTTATCAGCAGTATTCACTGATATTTTGCATAATTTATTCTTAAAGATGTAATGTGAATATATTAGAGAGTACAGAGAAAGCCAAAGATTTCTGAGGATTGAAACTCCAGTAAAGAATTATGAGTGTTTTATATTTAATAGCATTTTAAAAGCTTAAACTGATGCCAAAATCTTCTAATTAGTATGTTGTTAATTGGATATAGGGAAAAAAAAACCAACACAAACCCTAAAGGCAGTGATAAAAGGAGCTAGGATAACACAGAAATAAATATGCAGTTCTGGTTAACTAGAGATGTGAGTTAAGAAAATGCAATCTGTGATAGCAACAGGAGTGTGAAAAACAGCACACAGGAGAGGATGCTAGAGGAATTTAAAATTGGTCTATAAAAGTGATAGAAGAACACAAGATGTATCAATACAACAGAGAGCTAGTATTCTGACTAGTCTGGAAATGAGTTTAAATAAGCAAGGGCATGGAGAGTTGAGGTGCTATCTTGCATAGCCAGGAGAAAACACAGGGATAACAGATATAAACTGAAACATCTAGACATCTAGGAGAGGCAGACAGAAGTCAATCAGTTTAATAAGGATTGAGTTACATGTCTAATCCAAATGAGCCATGAATCCATTCACTTAATGGAGAAATGTGTCCACAAAATCCTTATTGAAGCAGGTCATGACTAATCTGTGTATTATCTACACATTTCCATTAGTAGAGATTGATCTTCTGCAATGTGCTGATGGTGTAGATCATGGATGTCTTGACCAAGGAACCATTTCCAGACAAGTCACATGGGTGACAGGCTTTATAAATGAAATATAGCAGGAAAACAGAAATCACAGTGTTTCTTGCTTTTCCTTGTTTGGTGATAATTGTAAAAAGCAGTGAAAAATTTAACAGACAACTAATGACCTTCAGAGAAACATTTACTTGTATTTATTTGGAGCCTGTGTTTTCTCTTGTTTTATCCCTAAAATCAGTCAGCTGGACTGCATAAATAATAGAGAAACACTGAAGGAGTGATTTTATTAATCTAGTCTGCAACAGATTAGAAAAAACATCAGATTAAGAGGATTTATGTAGTCAGTGCAGAAGAAGTCACAATTCCTACTTTGAGAAAGTATCTACACAGCATAAAGTGTCAGATAGCTTATGCATTAAAAAAAATGGGATTGCTGACTTTACCATATATTCTACTCTGCTACAAAGTTCTATGTTTTTCACACCCATTAAGAAATACTGTATTGAATTCTGAGCATTTTGACGGCTTGTGACAATTGCATTTTTTTTCTAAGAATCTTTGTCTCTTAGAAATCTTACAGAAATTCAGGAGTCATATAAATGACTAATAAATTGTAAGCTATTTTTACTCAAGTTGCATACTTGTAACTGTAGATTTCCACCAAGGAAACTATGGGACTTTTTTTTTGAAGTCTTCTTGGAAAAGCAAATTTAAATTGGGCTAGTCCTGCAGGACTTTGTCACAATACATCCTTAGACACAGATCAGGAATCAATTTGAACTCCACCGCTGTCCAGTCTGCATCTCTTCCTGTGAAGCCTGGTTTACAGAAAATAGAATGAGGGTGGGGTGATCAGTGCGTATCTTTTCTAATTCTAAGGACATATGGGGGTGCAGAGGCCCAGGGTTTAGTATTTAATGTAGTTCTGTGAATATACATGCTATCTGTTCAGCTACATTCTCCTCCCACATCTGAAGTTCCATCAGAGGAACTAATCTATTGTGAAGGAATTTGCAGCCAGATCTTAACAGCAGAACACCTACTGCTTTTGCCTCAGGCCTGCTCCCAAACTTAAGACATTCTATATTTAAGAAATCAACAAAGCTGGGTTCCACTAACACACTGGGTGTCTCTGTAAACACTCTACACTTACTTAATTCTTTGTGGAAGGCAAAGTCCATGACTCAGTTCAACTCAAGCAATAACATTTTATTGGTGTGGCAAAATCTGCCAAAGTATAAATGAAAGAGCCAAGATCCTCAGGCGTTCTACACAAGGTAAAAATGACTATCCCTAGTCTTGCTACTTCTTTCTGTAAGTCCTAGAGGGGCTGAAGTTATTTATCCTAGTTTAGTGGCAATCATCTGGAAATTACTTCCTCAGGAGGATGTGGCATCAAATTCTTCTAAGCTACCAAATTCCACATGTAGTTCAGTACTTCCTTCTATGCATTTACCCAAGAAACCTTTAATTTTAATTTATCCTTTACTAAAGAAATATATAAAGCTTTTCCTCATGCTCATGCTATGATACCTATAGAATATCTATTAATGCAACTGACAAGTAAGGACAATTAAGAAATTAAAAAATGTTGTTTGCCTTGGTTTTTCTACTAGGTTAGGGCAATGAAGCTAGAACTTGACCCATGTATTCTAAAAAACGAACTAAATGCCTTACCTAGCATTGTGAATCTCAGACTGTCAAAAAAGTTACGCTTACTAATTATGAGATATGTAAATATACCTCAGCTATTTTTGCTTGCCATTTGTTTTAATCTGTGTCAGATTATGCATATATTTTTGGCACAACTAAAAAGCAGAAGAAAAGTAGAAAAGGTTAGTCATATACAGTAATTGCAGTAGTTAATGCTATTAGAAATGTCCTCATCATACCTACCAAAGTTATTCATCTAAAGATGAAATGCATATATGAATGAGGAAATTTTCTTTGAAATGGAAAAATTAAACAATTCTAGGTCTCTCTATCTTTGCTTGTAGGTCACCTTTCTGAGACTGTTGATCATTCTCAGTCTGTGGATCTTTTTCTAATGAATCTTCTGTGAACTTGTGAGGTTTCAACTTCAACAACTTCAGAACAAGATACTCCATGTATCTCATGGATTACAATTTTGTTAAAGTGTCAGAATTTATGTTCACATTTTTCAACTCTGGTTTATGTCTGGCTGTCTGCCCTTCTCTTCCAGTTCTATCCCACCCAAGATCATTTAGTTCGTTACTCTTGCCTAAGGTGGAAGAACTTGTATCTGCCTTCAGCAGAGTAAAACAGTTGTGTCACAGCCACTTTGAATTTGAAATCTGTTCCCCAATCTGCTTACAGCTAGGCAGAGCATGGTGCTCTCTGTAGATGTCATTAGCAAGCTCTTGATTCCATTTTTGAGGCTGTTAGTAGAACTACTGCATTATTCAGGACCTACTGGACCTAAACAGATGCATTTGTTGCACCCTTCTGTTTTAGGAGTGAGTCACTGATTGTCACACTCTTAGAACAGGTTTCTACTCTGTTTTCTGTTTCTATTATCTAATCTATGTTTTTACAGTCAGCTTGTAAAATGTCTTCCAATGCATTGTCAAAAGCCTTTCTGAAGTCAAAATATGTATTACTGTTTTTCTTTTAAGACCTGTTACTATTTCCTGCAAGGAAAGCAGAGAGGTTTGACATAATTTATTTTTGAAAAATTGATTTTAAAAATTGCTTGCTATGTTTTCATCTAGGCTTTTCTTATTATTACTATTATTATTTTTCCCTGTTTTGTTCAGAATCAAAATTAACCTGCCTAGGTCTTTAATACCTTGGCCTTTCCTTTTCTCCATTTTCAAGGTAAAACTATAACCTTTTCTCTTTTATTTTATTTTATTTTATTTTATTTTATTTTATTTTATTTTATTTTATTTTATTTCTTTTCCTTTCTTTTCTTTTCCTTTCTTCTCTTCTCTTCTCTTCTCTTCTCTTCTCTTCTCTTCTCTTCTCTTCTCTTTTCTTTTCTTTTTTCTTTTCTTCTCTTTTCTCTTTTTTTTCTTTTCCTTTCTTCTCTTCTCTTCTCTTTTCTTTTCTTTTTTCTTTTCTTCTCTTTTCTCTTTTTTTTCTTTTCCTTTCTTCTCTTCTCTTCTCTTCTCTTCTCTTCTCTTCTCTTCTCTTTTCTTTTCTTTTCTTTTCTTTTTTCTTTTCTTCTCTTTTCTCTTTTCTTTCCTTTCCTTTCCTTTCCTTTCCTTTCCTTTCCTTTCCTTTCCTTTCCTTTCCTTTCCTTCAACTTCATCCACTTCCCATGAACTCTCAGAGTGAATCACTGATATTAAAAAATACGAAAATTTTCACTTGATTTAAGAACTAATCATTCTTTTCTCCCTCTCTTTTGTGTCAACACCTGACGATCAAATTCTGGCTTTAGCACTCTAAAAAAATATTAGGGTATACATCTAAACTATTCCTCACTACGTTGGAGTTAATCCCAGTTCCACTGGACAGGAAGAGTGTCAAAGCTAGGATGCATATCTTTAAAAGTACTCATATATAATCTACAGAGAAACATCTTAATGCTCCAGAAATTTAAAAAAAAATAAAAGAGTCAAAACCAAAATCCTAAAACTGGTTAAACTGCACTTTATTAAGGCACTTTTGACACTTCTATCAATACTATAAAAACCTTTTTGTTCTGTATTTTTAGCTTACAGGTTTGCTAAATTCAGCTGCTCAAGATGAAATTTGGACATATTTTTATTTTATTTTTTTTTTTTCATTTTGCCCAAACAAGTCTTACTAGTTCTTATTCCAGCCTATGGAATTATAGTTTTCTGTAGATATGTGTCTACATATTGGTTCCTTACTCTCTCTTCTGTTTAGTTATACCTAAAAAAAGAATTTTGCACATGTTCCTTTTGCATAACATTGCATTTTCAAAAGTGATTCATCTACCATATTGTATATATCTTCTTTAGACAATGAAAAGATGTGAAAAAACCCACATCTAATACCAATCATAGAATCATAGAATAGTTCCTGTTGGAAAGAATAGTTCCTGTTGGAAAGGACCTTAAGATCATCTAGTTCTAAGCCCCCTGCCATAAGCAGGGACATCTCACACTAAACCATGTCACCCAGGTTCGTCCAACCTGGCTTTGAACACTGCCAGGGATGGAGCACTCACAACTTCCTTGGGCAATCCATTCCAGTGCCTCACCTCCCCCACAGGAAAGAATTTCTTCCTTATATCCAATCTAAACCTCCCCTGTTTAAGTTTGAACCCATTACCCTTTGTCCTGTCAGTACAGTCCCTTATGAAGAATCCCTCCCCATCATCCCTATAGGCCCCCTTTCAGATACTTGTGTCTCTTCAGTGACAATAAAAGAAGTCCAGGAAGTTATATTAAAAACCTATAGTGCAGACATATGTAACTAGGTGTCTCATTCCCTAGGGGCTAGTTAAGGA
The DNA here is from genome assembly GCA_002631895.1 of Agapornis roseicollis. Classification (NCBI taxonomy): domain Eukaryota; kingdom Metazoa; phylum Chordata; class Aves; order Psittaciformes; family Psittacidae; genus Agapornis; species Agapornis roseicollis. The sequence continues at coordinate 66,641 of NDXB01005982.1, read as the reverse complement.
AAAAAAAAATTAAAAATATGAAAGTATCATTTTAACCTTATAGACAAAGGCATACAGAATTAAGGCAGCCAAAATATTTATTTGGCTTATTTAGCATAAATTGACATTTTCCTTGGGAGTGGTGGGCCTCAGTCACATGAAAAAAGCTCTCTGTAGATGTCAGAGAGAATGATCATCGAACAGCTTTAGCAGTGAGACCATTATTTTTCTGAATGTGCCACAGGTTAGCGTTTGTCCTTTTTTTGTTTGTTTGGTTTTTTTTTAATGTACAATACTTTAAAACCTAAAATTCCACTGCAAACACTCTCTGTTATAATGCTNTTTTTTTTGATTGTACAACAGGTTTTTTTTTTTTTTTTTTTTTTTTTTTTTTTTTTTTTGGTCATATTTCTAATAATGCCATCATATTTATCATTAAAATTTGGAAGGTATGGTAAGGTTAGGCAATGCTTTAAAGAACAACTAAGGGCTGTGCACATCATGAATTCTTTGCTAGAACTCCGGAATGCTTTAGATCTAACTATCACACTGCATGCAGCCAAATGCGTTGCTGATAAAATTTAGTCAGGACCCAAATGAATAAATGAATAATTGCTTTTGCAGAATAAAAGTAGTGTCTGACCCTGCAGACTTTGACTGATAAATACAGCTGCCACCTAGGATAAAGCTGATATTGCTTTTCAATGTGTGGCCTTCTAAAATAGAGACCTCACTACAGGTCTTATTATAGCACATGGGATATATTTGATTAGTTGCTAAATTCATTCAGGATGCACTCATTTTCTTTTCTTGACAGGTGTAGGCTGGGAAATCTTTTTTTTTTTTTTCCTACAACGACCTCCTGATTTCAAATGGCCATTTGAGGTACATTGTTCATTAACATCTCATATATTCATTGATAAGAAAGATAAATAGCTCCTTGAGTTAGTAATTGCCTATGAAGTTCAATGTCTCCAGATTAAAGAGTCCAATACACTACTGACTGAATGGATAAAAAGCTCTTTTAAGGATTTTGGATTAGAAGGGATCCCTAAATGATGTGAACCTAAGGTTAATTCTACCAAAGGGCTTCATGCGAGTCTTTGCAGTGTAAACCTCTAGGTTTTTGGCACTCAGGGTGGCATCTAGGCTCTGCACTAGATGATTTTGCTGCCTGGGTTATGCCTGAAGAAAGTTTAGTGTGTTACACCAGGAATCATAAGAGACAGCAAATTGAGGTGCTCACTACTTGCTCCTGAAAGGTAGTTAGCTCAAAAGGCTGAAAAGGAGTGCTTGATTGCATTACACAGAGCAAAGGAGACCCTTCCTTTTCTGACCCTGTTGGCCATAGTCCAAAACCTTCCCCTTTTAAACCAGGAGAATTAGGGTGTGACTGCTTCTTTTGTTCAATAGACAATTGACTGAATAGCACCTACAAACAGCCTGAACCTGGGAGACCTGAGTTTGCTGTCTCCCTTTGCCCACAGTTTTTCAAATCTGCTTCCCCCATCTTCCTGAAAAGTGTTCTGAGTGCCAGTCCATAACTCTCAGATAGCATATGAAAGCATTACATTCTGTATACCATGTGTCCTCCTGGTAAAGAGCAGAAAGCACTGCAGAAGGAAAGCAGCTACCTAGGCCACAGGAGTGGCTAGTGCACAGCCACTGAGGCAGCTGGATCTTAGCTGTACTCTGGCTACCTATCAGAATAGGTGACACAGCCACCAAATTTTGAAAAACTAGTGAATATTTGGGTCTTATGGCAGAAGGCTTCAAGAAGATCAGCCACCTAATAGTTCTCTCGTCAACAAAAGAGAGTGCAGTCTCATTTAGCAAAGAGCCAACTATTGTCTGCTGTGCTGCTTATATGTCTGGTTTCCTCTTTTTCACTCCCTTCAACATCTTACTATTTCATTAAGCCAGTTGATTCATCATTTGAGAGTGGAGAAGTACAGCTCACTGAGCACCCAGACAGTTTAATTTAATTTAATTTTCTCAGGTTTTTAGATGGGGGCTCAATTTGATGTGACCCCTTGAAATTCAACCCAGGCCTTGCTGTTGCTAATCAAATCCTGGCAGACTGTTACATCAGCAAGAAGAGTTTTAAATTGTAGCAGCATTAGTTTGTAGAAAAGTTTATTTTCTTAGAGCTGATGTGATAATGAACCTTCAATTTATCCATTTCAGCAGACAGAAAATTTGATCTTGGATATAAGCAGCTTTGTAGTGAGGAATAAAAAAAAAGGTCTACTTCTTTATTGATTTATAACAAAGTAATTTCAGTACAAGAAAGACAAAAGATGGAACATTTGACTTTTGTATGTTAGGGTTTTGCCTGCACTTTCAAATTTTTATTTGGTTTAATTTGTTTATTTAGTGCTAGTTTGTACTTGAAAAATTGCACATTTATTTTCTCTTACTTAGGTACTCTGATCTGTTTCTATGTGGAGGAACCTTTATCTTCATTTTTTGTTTTTTAAAGATTATGAGTCATCCCTCATGACTTTTTCTCAGCATTCTACTGCATCCATCAGGGTGTGCATAATTTTGACTGCAATAAATGTAATGTAAATACTTTATAGGAAGGTGGGGTTCAGATCTGTTTAGCTGGGCAGAACTTGTGTGACACAATTAAAGGAGCTGAATACTTCAACCAGGGAACAAGTCTTACTTTCAAATATATATATTTAACTCATGGAATTGATATTTCAACAAGTCACAGGCACTTATATATACTATGGTATATATGATAGTTCAACAGATATGATTTTCTTTAAAATATTTGTTCTTGATTTTAATGATATAAAATATGTACCTTTGTGAACTGAGTTGATATAACATTCATTAGGTTCAAGTAAAAGTCTAGGAAAGTAAAAATATTGCACTGCCTTCCCAAATTATTTTCTGCTCTTCCACATTTTCTCAACTGGCAAAATGTACTTTAAGTGTTTCATATTTCTCTGCTATGAACCTGCTGCCCAAGGCAAGAATGAACAGATATGTGGTCAAATACAGTACAGCAAGTCTTATTTTCTTTGATAATGGCAACTTTGATCTGCCCAAGAAACTTATTCTGGGAAATGTTCCCTGTGATTCTCACTGAAGCTTAAATTGATTGAACCAAAAACAGAAACAGAAAAATGTTTGCATTGATTTACTATTTACAGTCCTGAGAACTACAGTATCAGGCATTGTTTCAAAAATGACTAGATACAGCATAAACTCAGTGGAGAAGGTATACTACAACCAGGATTTAATATAAACTTCAGATAGGCTCAAGCCAGCAGCTCTCTGAACAGAACTCAAGAACTTGTTTTGTAAAAAAATTCAATGTTTCTTTAGAAAATGACTCCATATCGATGATGATCAATAACAAAATTAATGACACAACTTAATATCACCAGGGTTTTTCTACCTCAGAGCTGAATTTCTGTTTCCAAGACTTCTAATGTGAAATCTTGCTGTTTCTGTTATTTTGTTTACTTTGGGTTTCTTTAAAAATACGTTTCACTGAAAATATAAAACAAAGATAATTTTATGTTAAAGTTTATTAAAGAATGTATTCTAGCACCACATACACAAAGAAAAAGAATAGCTAGGACAATGTAAAGTACTTTGGCTGTTCTATTTTATTTAAGCTCTGTCATTACTCTTAAATTATTAGTCATACTACTACTCTATGAACAGTGTGCTGTATTCATATATTTGTTCCACTTAAAATGATTTCTGATACTGTATGTTGTGGTTTAAACCCAGTCAGCCATAAATCACGCAGTCACTCTCTCACTCCCCCCCATTCTTCCCCCTGCTTCTGGAGGGATGGGAAGAATCGAAAGAACGTAATTCCCACAGGTTGAGATAAGAACAGTTTCGTAACTAAGGTATAACACAAATCACTGCTGCTACCACCAGTAATAATAATGATAAAGGAAATAACAAGGGAAAAGAATACAATACCACCTGCCAACTGATAATACCCAGCCTGACCGAGCACCGACCGATACCTAGTCCAACCCCACAGTGAAATAGCTGTTCCGGGTAACTCTCAGTTACATCCTGGGGATGACGTGCTGTGGTATGGAATACCTCTTTGGCTAGTGTGGGTCAGGTGTCCAGCTTCCCCTCCTCCCTGGCAGAGCATGAGACTTACAAAGTCCTTGGTCAGACTAAACATCAATGTTCCCAGGCTGAAAGTCAAAAACACAGTGCTGCACTAGCTATTAAGAAGGAGGAAAAAATGACTGCTACTGCTAAACCCAGGTCACTGTATTAACTTAAAATTAAATGCAAGAAATACTAATATCTTTACTTACTAATGAAACATAGTTACCTCAATAAATTAACATCTGTTACCAAAAACTTGCGGTTATTAACACTTTAGTAATGAAAAGAGAGAACACATTAGCCTCCAAGCATGTTTGGAAGGGGACATTCATTATTACCATACTTAAAAACAAAATTAGTGAGAGACAGGAAGAATTAATGAGCTCCAAATGGGTCTATGTGTAAGGCATAAGGTAAGATGGAAAGGGCAAAGAACGATGTGGTACACAAACATCTAGCTTCTTCCGCAGCTGTTTTCCTTTGAGCCTGCTTTTGCTATGAAGAAATTTGAGATTGTGGCATTTGGCATTTGAGTTTGTGGCAGAGCAAGCACATAATTTTTACTTCTGGGAAAAAAAGAAAAAAATCATGAATAACTGTGTTTTCATTGTTTGTACTGTCAAACAGAAAAAAAGAGAAAATTCTGAAATTTAGAAAATGAGGTCAGCTGCCCAGTGATCTCTTGTGGATTTCCCCCTGTATTTGCTTAATATATTATGGTTTGATACCAATTTACACACTGCAACTACATCTCTTCTATGACTTTCTAATTAAGAAGAAAAACTACAATGAGGTCTAGACTACATATGCAGCTCCAGGTTCAGCCAAATGTAGCTACAGGACTGTTTCCACAATCAATGTCCCCAGATGAGGCTACTGCTTTCCTTTCCCCAGTTCTCAAAAACCTCTATGGAGTCAAAGTGTGATCTGATTACTGGGATGAATCAGACTGTAGGTCTTGGTACACTTCAGGTGGATTACTGGGTATATGTGACTGGTTTACTCTTACTTGCTGGTGCAAGATCTCTTGCCTTGTGCCTTAACAGGCTTAGGCTAACATCTGGGTTTCCCACAGTGGAACTTACAGGCACATTCAAAAAAACAGATGCCAGGGCACTAGGAAGTGACCAACAGTGGACATTGTCAAGCATACACATGCACGTGCACACATACATGACTGAGACTGGTATTTCCCAGCTGAAACTGAGAGCTTGTTGTGCAAACATTTCTCTCCCACACCATATTCCTGGTGGTGTCTATGTTCAATTTCCTGCCAGCAATGCAAAAGGTGAGAGACATTCATGTTACCAGGCTCCAGTCCTTACTGTAGCCTGGTGGTGTCCTGCTATTTGCAGACTCCTATGCTTTTCCTCACTTCCAGTTCAATGGTTAGCAACCTAGTTTATAACATCTCTAGTCTGAGAACAGAACATTTAACTTCAGACTGGTGTGGATCATGAGAGGAGCCTCATGCTAAACCTTATCAAAACTTTCTTTCTCTAGTGACAAGAGAGCTCACAATTGATCCCAGCTGAACACATTTCAGTTATTTGCCATAGGTTCTATAAATCCAGGCCTGCCACAAACTTTTAACTTAACTTGTGCTGAGAATTCGGAGTATTCTCAGAGAACAGAAAAAGAGATTTCTGCTACAGACAATTGCATGTCTACTCTTTTGCTATCACAAATGTAGAACCTCATGTCTATTATGTAAATAAGTTCTGACAAGAGGATATCTGTTACCATTATGTACTCCAGTAAGAAAAATTGTCTCCAATATTATTCACAACCACTCCATGTTCATTGCGTGCATAGAACATTACGCATTTATTCATTCTTTTTTTTTTTTTTTTTTTTTTTTTTTTTTTTTTTTTTTTTTTTTTTTTTTTTTTTTTTTTTTTTTTTTTTTTTTTTTTTTTTTTTTTTTTTTTTGTATAACAGTTAGAAATTCTGCTCACCTGGAAAATATATTAAAGCCATTCTATGACATCATAGTGAGATATGTAGTTTGTGCAACCTTATTTTTCAATCAATGAAAATTAAGCGTAGAACATTCAGCCTGCTTAAAATACATGAAAATTGTGAACACTGTTTCTAGGCTTATGGTGCAATTTAATATCCGTGCAACGCAGCATTCAACAAAGTTATATATCTCAGATAAAATTATTTAAATTATAATGTTGAAAAAGAGCTCTTAGGGCTATAAGGAAATAGAATAATAATTTAACTTGCACTGAAAGTGTGACTTCTGATGTTCAGAATTCCATTATTTCTGTACAAAATGCAGTATACCATCTTCAGCTAATAGAGCAGCCCAGTGTGGTAGAGGGATAGATATATTAAAAGATGGCAAGCATAAATGATCAGTAACTAGATACTGATTATTTTCCAATCCCAAATCTGTTATGAAGGTTATGGTTTCAAGCATCTCTATTTGCTGATTTTAAAAAGAAAAATAAAACATTATAATAGTGGACTGATCCTTGCACTAAAACTATATTCCACAACTTGTGAAGAAGGACTTAAATATTTAATTGCATCTGAAGATTTTTTTTTTTTAACTTCTAAGATAATCTCTCAGAAGATACTATAAATAAGCTATCTGTCTTTCACACATTCTCAAGTGAGGTAGTTTACCTGGTATAGAAGAAGTTTAAAACATCATTTGCATTGCCAGTAAAGACACAATACGTTTTCTGATTCCTTTAGGAGATTGACAAGACTATTTCAGAAGAACACAAGATTGATCAACCCAACCAGCCGCCTCTTCATAGTATCTGGATTATTTCTGCACTACTCAATAGTAAATATTTAGGAAAGAATATACAAACTTTCCAAGAATTATAGTGAACTTTCTCCAGAATATTCTGTCAGCCTCCTCAGGAATTTTCTCAGCAAGAGGGGAGATGTTCCTCATTTCATAAGAACATAATTTCATTTTCTGAGAATATTGGTTTTGAACACATAAAAGTATTAGCATCCACACACCCTGTGTTAAGAAATTTTAAAGTTGAACTGCACGGTGTGTGAAGAATTAGGTATTTCATTTTGTTTATTATACACCTGGTGACCCTACTTTATTTGAAAAGTCTTTCATCACTGCAAACATCTCTAGTACATCATTCTTTGGTAAGTAGTTCTAGTTTCCTAGGGTGGGTAGTCCTCATCTATTTGATCCTTCCTTGTAAGGAAACCACTTTGTGCATTTGATTTCTTTGGTCACCTTCCATTGACCTCTTTTCATTTCTACCATATTCCTCAGCAATGGGGTTTAGAACTGTAGAGTGATCAGGATATGGGAGAGCTATAGTTTTATGCAATTAGACAATAATATTTTATGCTTTATTCCTTATTCCTTTTCCAGTAGTTTCTAACATTTTATTAGCTTTATTACTGCTGCTGAACACTGAGCTAGCATTTCTATAGAACAGTCTAGTTCTTAAGTTCATAGAGTATGCAGAATTTAAAGGCTTTTTATTCCCATGCTTATCAGCTTAGACCTGTCTACACTGAATTTTATTTGCTGTTTTCTGCTTACCTGCTTGCCCTATACTTCCACTATGCTAATGCCAAAGATGCTTCTTTATTGAGCCTATTTAATTGCCTCAGCTGTGCAAGAAAGACATGCCGTTGCTAAGGAGAATGGTAACCTAAAATGAAGGCTGATATAAAATGGAAAGTTGACATCTCAGAAACATGTCTGATTGTATTAAATAAGTATAGACATTATATTCATATATCTGACCTGTTGATTATTTTACTACTCATCTAGTTTCCAGTTTTTATTTCTTTCAAATATCCACAGATAACACAAGTACAAAACAAAGACGCAAAAATGATGTTTCATGTGTCTAGCAAATATAAGACTGGGAAAAAGCCACTTGGTCTTCATACCACTACCAGTCTTGGACATTTACGCTACAGTTTCACAGATTTACTAAGAAGTTACATCTGGCTTAATTTTTCCTTTGTGTGACATCTCATTTCTATGGCTCAGAGCTTATGTGTAGATATTATAAAATGTCAAATGCAAATGCAAAATGCATCCACTCTGTGCAAAATAGTCTCTTACTGATATTGAACTGACTATTCTCTTTAAATGTTAATGAAACGGTTGTAATTACTGAAATACCAAAACAGACTAAGAGCTGGAGATCACAGCTGTAGCCCATTACTCATAAATTTCTGGCACAGGCACTATCTTGGCAGAAAAAGTTGTACAAGAACTTGTTCATCATGCTTCCTTTTTAAGTAATGGATGGAGACCCAAAGAGCACAGAGCAAAAACTGAGGAACTTTCTTGTTCTCTTAGAGAAGTATAAACACTATCCTCAACCAGAATCTCTATCTCCCCTCTTTCCCTCACACCCCCATTTTTTTTTCTGAGACATGGAATCAGGATTATATCATGACAACTACTGAACATACAATAAAAGAAAACAAGCCTCTCTAAAACTTTTTCTTAAAAAATGCCTTCTTATTAAATTTTAATCTGAAATTTATAATAACGCTTGCTTTTCCTCCTGCCCCCTCCCCCCCCCTTTTTTTTTTATAGGAAAACTGACTATGTTTAAAAGCAAGACAGGCAGCATGGGAGGAAAACGAGTTAAATAATAGAGGGGGAGGAGGGTACTGTTGCATTTTTTGTGTGATATTTTTTCAATCAGCTTGCGGCACAGATGCAGTCAAAAGGAAAATAGAGTACTTGAATGGGGTAAGTAACCTCAAGACAAAAAATGTCTAAGGGCTGTGCAAGCATAACTAGGCAGTAAAGAAGCAGTGATATCTATACTAAAGAAGGCTGGTGACACCTTGATTCTTTGATCTGTGAACTGTGTGACAGGCTTGCAAACGGATAGTTTATTATCTGGGAGGTGAATAGCAAAGTCCTACAGCGTTTCACAGGGTTAATATGTATAAAACAGCCATTTAGATGTGCTCCACGAATGGAGCGTGGGAGGAGTTTGCTTCAGTATGCAAGGAAGTTGTACGTGCATCTGTGTCTATATATATGTCTATGCGTACATGCTTGTGTGGAGCACTGCACGGTACCCAGCTGGTCACAACAGCTGCAACTGGGAAGATCTGTACCGAAGCTGACTATGGAATTGCCAAATCCTCTTAATTCACCTTCTGATGACATTGAAGGTGGCCCAAGCCCGATCGGGACCTTGTTCTTATTTTCGCAGAGGATCGCTATCGTTACACTCCATTTAAATTCAGGAATAAGCATCTCATGATGCCATGCTCCACTGCATCGGAACTGTATGAAGAAGGCGGTCTTGCAGAGAAAGGGAAAGACAGAGAGAGGGAGAGACTTCCCAAGCTGAGAAGAAAAAGAGACACTATTTGGTTTTGTTGTCTGTGGGTTGAATTTTTTTTTTTTAAGAAATCTGCAGCTCGAAGATATTGGAATAATAAATTTATTTGCATCAACAGCTGAGACAGAGAATTCTGCTGTTGCTCTTACTGGGATCTGTTGTTTCATGGATCACATAGGGAATTCCAAAGAACACCAGTCTTTGTATTACCTGACATTATGTGAGCATAGTCAGACTAGACAAATAACTCATCTTTGAAGAGAACTTACACCTCACCTAAGCTTATTTAAGTGGGCAGTCTTTCCTCAGGTGCAGACACTTGATTTATTTCAGTTATATTTGAAAGTATGTTTGGCATGCAATGTACTATTGATGTGTTTTCTGGTTGTTTGGGTTTTTGTTTTTTTTTTTTTTTTCAAAGGTGTCTTTTTATTGCACACAAGTAAATGTGAAACTGCAAGATGGTAAATATTGACTAAGGGATAGGAAACAGCTTTGAAAGCATGCTGTTATCTGATGAGTACAGAGAAACTACCTGGATTTTTCTATCATTACTCCACATCCATGTAACTGTGGAAGAGTCAAAAGCCAGTCATAGTAATATTTGGAAATAAAAGTGACAAAAATATGTTGCTCAGATAAATTAACATTAGCATGATAAAGCATTAAGGACTTGTTTTTTTCCAAATTATATTCTTGAAGCAAAAAAAAGCATGAGTTAATTGAACAGTTACAGCTGGCTACAAAGATATTTTGTAAAGAAAAATACACCTAAAATTGAAATCCAGGGGAAAAAAAAGATATTATACTTTAGCTGCATGAAAATAAAACTATGAAATACTAAACTTACATTACCGAAAATAATTCAGCGATTAAAAATCTGAAATGAGAAAAAACGTAGAATGAAGACTTTGCTTGCTTGATATGGTAATTGGGTAAATCAATTTCCTCATTCCACTTTAGAAGTACAATATAGCTCTGAAAAAGTAGCATCTTTATGGTCCTATGGATTGACATCACAAAGCCATAGTCTTCTTTGAAATCTGTGGAGCTGTGATAAATCTTCATGGCTCTGTATTGTAAAAGAAGAAAGGATTAAAGAAAGATTTTCAGGAGCGGCATATTACTACACTATCTGGAGATGAAAGGATTTCATTATGGTGGTCTAGCAGTTATCAGTTTTTCTTGGGATTTATAATTAAATAGAATTTATAGTAACAGGAAAATAGCATTGCAGTATAAAGATTGAAACAATGAAAAACTGTTTAAGCCACTGGGCTTAAAGATGGAATTACAGGCTATGAATATTTACAGTATGTATAGAAAATCATCCCTTAAGATGTGTTTTCTTAATTGCATCCTATGTCAATACTAGAGACAGATAACCATAGAAATGCAACCATCCTAAATAGAACTACCTTTATTTCTTGATAAATAATGTCAAATGGGCTATAAAAAGCTGCAATTGTCATTCACAGGTGCTGATCATGGTTTCTCTGGCTGAGTTGCCATTCTTTAAGAAAGGGCTCTATGATTAATACTGTGCTTCTTATAGTTATAGGAGTCTTCAATTGGATTCTTATCTAGGAAATTTTTGAATAAGTGGCCACTGGGAACAGCAGAAAAAAATAAAACCTAACTAGGGACTGAGTTTTCTTGATGAAGAAGTGTGTTTCAGGTTACATGGACTGGTGGATGAAAATCTGTCTTTTTTCTGTGAAAAAAATTGGGCAGGTCAGGGTTCTCGCTTGGTTATTCTCTAGTTTTTCAAGTTAACTGGGAAATATGTTGTACATGCAGACTTTTGGGATCATTCTACAAGGGGATGGAAACTACATGACTTCTGTGGATGTGAATGTAGGTCCCCATTATGTCATCTGGCAAGGAGTTCTGCTATTCATTTGATTTCCAAGGTCCAGCTCAGCAATATGTGAGGCTCTTATGTATTCTTGGACCCCTATGCTTAACACAATATTTTGTCTCAAGGTTTACTGAAGGTAAAAATTCACAATAAGGATATAGTTTCATCGTCACTATAAATATTTAAAATCTTCATATTTTACTCCTGTTTAGCTTTGTAAAAGGCTGTACTTAGTGTGTTCTCAGCTGCAAAAAATTTATAAAATGCTTTGATGAAACTAAGGCAAGAGTTTTTAATTTTGTTTTGTTTTCCCTTTGTTTTGTTTTGTTTTGGGTATTTGGTTTGTTTTGTTTTTTGGTTTTGTTTTTTTTTTTTCAGAATTCATAATTCAGTCTAATTCTCCTAATTTGGCACAAAGAGTGGATGCCAGAAGCTATCATCCTCCTGCATTGGATGGTACTAAAATTTGAAGCAGAAACAAGAAGTTTTTCATGGTATCCCCAAATATTTTTCCATAACAGAATACATTGGCTCCATTACCAAGGGATACTTTACACCTTCAGAAGTAGGCTAAAGTTAATCTGAGTTTAAGCATGACTGGGCTCAATAAAGCTGCATCAAAGCAAGTTGTATGCCGAATTCCTTTTGGAACAAAGTCATTCCTTTCAATAAAGTCATTGAAAGTTAACATGAATTTTTACGAGGTACTAACAAACATAAAGCAGAATTTAATTACTGCATGTAAATATGTATGGTGGTATAATGATTACAATGCATTGATTATAATATGTTTAATTTAATGGTTTATTATTAATGTTCCATATAAAGAAATGTGAAAATTAAAGTACATGGCACTAAGAATGCAGTTGTCAAAGATTCAGCTAACAATTTTAAGGTATTCTAAATAGCTGTATAAACTTGCTGTCTTTCAGATCTAGGCTTGCAAACAGAGGGTCATGTAACAAAGCATTCTCTCATACAAGGCAATAGACTTCACTGTTGTTTTTTTTCCTAAGCAGGTCACATCAGCCTCAGGAAAACAGGTTTACAGGGAGTTCAAAGGATACCAAGTAAGCATGAAAAAAATGTCTGAAGGTCTGTGTCAGGCCATGGAAATGAACAGATATTCCTTGATCTATAAAGCCAAAACCATCCTAATACACTCAGTATTATTACTCTGGTTCTTTATTATGCTTGTGAAATAGCCACACATAAGAGAAAGTTGAGATTTTTACCCTGATAGTCGATTTGTTCCAGTCCACATCTTTATTTCAGCTGAAAAAAAACCTATTATTAGCTCAAACAGCAACTTTCTCAGTTGAAAACACATGTAACATTTTAGCAAGCTAGATTTATGTCAGGTAGGTCATGAACTTTTATCGTATTCCTGTGGTAAATAACATAAACAAACAGAAAAGCTGTTGACCACTTGTAGTGAACTGAATCCCATATTTCAGTTTGAGACAGTTTAAATGAAGCAAAAGGAGAAAAGCTTTCATAAAGCTGTAGAAGCCACAACAAATTGATTTTTTCCACTGCTTTTGTTACATCATGGAATTTCCACAGTGTGAGAGCCAAACATAGTTCCAGTTCAGATTTTTCTTTTTATTTTACGAATAAAATATACACTTACCACAAAATATCTTGCACATATCCAAAGTCTAAACAATTAACTGGGTAAACACTTCACTAAAGCAACAAAATAAATATTTTTCTGCTTATATTTGTTGTTCATTTGCAATAGCATTTTGCCATTTTCCAACTCACTGAGTAGGCAGTGTATATAGAATTCTCTTGAACAGACTGCACGCCTCAAACAGTTATCTGTTTCATACCTGAAAGTATTACACAAAGGCCTATAATTGAGGGCATGATTTGTGAAACTAGGCCAGCAAAAAGCTTTTAAACCCCTGGCATCTGCAAGCTTATGTGCCATATTTCCTTCAGCAATGTGACCTATGTATCCAATCTAACTTTCCTTCCTGGACTTTTTTTGGAGCATTTAGAGCTATCATCTCAGGTGTCTAGATCTTGCTTTGCCACATGCAGTACAGTCATATTCTTGGGATATACCCATATTGCAGTCAGGAGTGTGATACCTACATGCATAAGCACAGCTGTGGTAGCTTTTCCCTAGTTGGCTAAAATACCAAAAGAAGTGCTGCAGCATTTCAGAAGTCGCTGTATTTTGTTCTCCTGAGCCAGTGGGTATTATATGACTGGTTCACCTTTGTTTTTAGCTTCTACTGCTATTTTGCTTAAAATGGCTAAATGTATGTGGATTTTGAATATATATACTGTAGCTGGACTTGCACTCTCAGAATGGCTTTAATCTGAGTTAAATAATCTCTTGCTATATGCACCTCCACCTGTCAGTTCATCCCATTCTGAAATATAGGAGACAAAGAATGAAACACTATCTTCAAGGTTTTTGTTTTTTTCTCCTTCAGCGACTGTAAGGTGAAGATGATTGGCATAGATGATTAGCTTGGACCAACTGTCTTACTTTCAGTTGGATAAAGTTAGGCAAGGTGAATTTCATCCTGAATGATTAATTTCTTTGTTGAGATGAGTATTGAAGATGATAAGGCTATTTAGAAAAAAATTTGATTTCCACTGGACAGATGGGGTAGTCCCGCTTTCATCCCCAGTGTTTCCAGCTTCGCTTACCTCATTTCATGAATCCAACACACACACACACACACACAAAAAGTTTGTTTCTATCTGGATCAATTCCTTCCTCAGGTCATACACTTAACTTATGCTTCTGCAAAGAAAAAAGGTTGAGCAACCTTAGAAGGACATGAAGAAAAGGGGAATTGCTTCTGTTTACAACTGCACAGATGTATGCTAGAACAAAGTGACTGTAAACCCATGACTTTGGAACACTGACATTCCTTCTGGGCAAGTTTAAATGTTCTAGCAGTGAGTTTGCTGTTTGCGGTGAATCCCAGCCAAGGAACCTGGATCTTCTCCATTTAAGACCAAGGAAACTTTATGGCATGAAGTCAGGATTGTGAATTCCAAGTCTGAAGAAGCACCTGGCTTTCAGGCACTGCAGCATGAGGCATCACAATTCCACTGCACCTTTCCTGAACCTGAGCCCTGCAGCACCACGCCTTTCCTCGGGAATTGTTGCAATGTGGGACCAGATCCAGCCCTGACACACTGGTGTTGCTAAACTGTATGAACAGGGATTCCAAGTCATCACTGATTTCCTCTGCGCAGAAAAACTCTCTGGAAGAGCTTTCTGGACCCAGAAGTAGTTCCTCCAAGCTCTCCAACAGCTGCATATGAACACTCTCCACCAGCCTTCTGCCTTTCCATGTCAGCTTCTTAGACTGCAGTTTCAGTTTTTAAGAAGGGGCAGTTAGGAACCCATGCAGAAAGGCTCCTTGAAAGCAAAAAGACATCAAGTCTCTATAAATAAATGAATTTGTCCTACCATTCACCACCACCCCCAAGCGCACACACACACATGCGCTGTGCCCCCAAAAAAGAACAAAAATTTGATGGTACAGGAAATATTGCTGTAGAATTTAATTTTTTTTCTTTTAATTTTCTTTCCTTCACCCCTTCTCCACTGGGAAAGTGTTTCTGTAATGCAGGGGCAGGGCCATATGTTCTCTACTCTTTCTTTGGAGTGACATTATGTTACAAAAAATGAGAATTATGGAACTTTACTCATGTGAGATTTTATTTAACACATTGCCATCTGCTAATGTTTTACTATGGAAAACATATTTTGTCTTGGTAAGTCAGGTATGACCCTCACCCATAACAATTATTTTTAAGTATTTAAAGAAACTATCCTAAAAAGTAATTTGTAATTATAGTAATGAAATAGTTGAACAGACTAAGTATATACTGAATAACTGAACAGAAACATTTAATCTGGAATGATTTACACGGAGACCCATGTTCTTTTACTTCCAATGCAATGTTCCATACTCTTAATCTTTGTACTAGCATATGTCAAAATAATAGAAATTAGTCTTTAAAATCTATAGAACAGCACATTCCTTCTCTGAATATTCTTAGATATGCTTGTCTCTTATATGTGTGCATGTTTGTGCATGTGATTATATACATGTGTGTGAACGAATATAAATGCTTCTGATGGTGGGAGTTTGCAAGAAACATGATTCATATATGTGAAATGTTGATTATGTGTATCTTTGTTAGCATCCATTTGTATGAGCTGCAATGCATAAAATCAAAGCACTTTAATCTACAAAGATATTCTACACAACACAGCTTGGTTGCCATAGCATTTATCACACAAAGTCTAGCCCCAGCTCATTGCTGAATTAAAGAATACATCTCCAGGGAGCTAGATATACAGCACAAATTCTATAATATATTCTCTGGCAGAGAAGCCATGTCAATATAACAGCCATTCCCATATCACAAAACATACATTTATTTTTTTTTAAATGTAGTTAGTCACGTCTGGATGCAGACAGAAACAGATCTTCTGCCTCTTATGTATACGCATTTGAGCTTTAGCTCCTTTTGCTTAATTTAGAGCTTAATTAAAATCGCTTTTTCTATTGCTCCCTCATCTTCAGTAGCTAAATAATGGTTGCAATCTTTCTCATTCTGTTACATAATATGTGTTCTCTTCAAGTCAGAATATGCACTGAAATTTTATAGGGCCATCAAATGTTAAAGACAGTTAGCTCTCCTCTGACACTTCCATCATCAGGAAAACCTGCTAAGTGGGATTACATCCCTGGTTGTGGGCAATCTAGGTTTAAACTGTTTGGTATACCTCAGATTCCTTGTATGGCCTTTTGCCTAGCCACTAATAGTATCTAAACATCAGCGCATGGTACTCACCTTCTGTAATAATGGGCAGATATGTACCATGAAACACCACTGGAAAGAAGTGTTAAAAACTGCCCTTCCCTAGAACTGGAGCAATAAAAGGCCTCATATCTTAAAAGCCTTATGTCTACATAAGGAAATGAAGCACAATCCAGAAGCAGTCAGGATGGCACTAACACAATCTTCTAGGTTTTCATGCACGTTTTAAGAGAAAGCTGTAAACACAATTAAGTTTTGGACTGGAATTCAGTTCTGAAAAATCTTGAGCTGTCTTCTGTGTCATGCAAGAGACCTGGTGATAAAATCCAGTGAAGACTGACTAACATCCAAACCCAAGTGAAGATTAGACACATAATAAGTCTGAACTACTTGTATTGATCAAGTCCGAAATATCTGTTTTTTCAAGCAGCAGGTGGTTCTTGGGCTGCAGGAGTGCTTCTGGCTTCCACCTTCTAAATTCTGCCACTCTGCCATGTCAGGCATCTGAATCATTTCTCAGACAGCTGTAATTTTTCATACATGTGTCTGTCAGTACCAACTGAAATGTGGCAAAATACCTGTACTGGTGTTTTGTATCACATTATGACACAGATGACATAGCTTTGTTTTAAATGGGGAGTTTATCTTAAAAGTGGTTTCCCTGTATGATATGAATAACTCACCCGCTGGAAGACTTGGTTGGGAAGAAGAAGCAGCCACAAAAAAGTATGCAAATAGCACTGCAAAAGAATGCTCCTTGGACATATAAATGTTTATTACGCAGATTAAAGGATTGTTATTATCTAGCAGCAACACATGTGCTTTGCCAGGGGTTTAGAAATCCTTTTTTGCCTGATGGTATGGAATAAGATTTATGAGAGGGGAATAGCATCTCCTGATTATACCAGATGAGACAGCAACAGATATCAGTTTAGAACATTAATTCTGACAGGCACAGTGGCTGAGTGACGGAGCTGTTGCACTGAACTAGGTTCTGTCCACAGACGTACCCTTATGTGACCTGAGTTAATGTATTACAAAAAAATACAAGAAATTTTGCTTTCTTCTCTTCTGTAGCACCGTAAAGGTTTTGAACTGGACAAGAAGTAAGATAGACACAGATTTAGACCTTATAGTCTGCTTGCTCAGTATGGTCTCCTAAAAGGTCTTTGGTATCATGGGGAAAATTGTGCTCAATCTTCTATTAGTATTGGTAAATTGGTACTGAAGAAGAAGTGAAATTCACACGTGCTGCAAAACATGTCACTTGGGAATATCAACCACTTCTGCATACTCTCTACTTTTTATAAGATATTTGAACAGGGAATATGGATAAAGACAACAACTCAGGAGTCTGATTTCTAGGTTGTGGAAGTATCTAGTAAATCAACAAGGGTGATATAAGTCAGGAAAAGAGCAGTAGATAATGGAACAGCAATACTACTGATGACTTCTTGTTTAGTTTATATTTTAAGATTTTGTCTACATAAAGAGTTTATTCTTACTACCCATAATTTCATGAAAATTACCTCCAATTCTAAATAAAGTGTGATCTCAAAATGTGAAACTGTTGATCTGTCTGTATAATTTGCTAAGAAATTTCTCTACCTTCTTTGAAAAGACACTTGTTCATAAAAAAACTTAATTCTGTATTGTTTTTATTTATCGTAGCTCATGTCTATAAAACCAGAGCATACTGATTTATATGAAAGCCATCTAACAGCGATATACCCCAATAACTTTAAATTAAAAAAAGAGCATAGCATGAAAGAAATAACAGTTAATTTTATCAGATCACACTATTAGGCAAGCAGTTCAGGCTTAGACATCCCTCTCAACACAGAAGGGAAAAAAATGAAAATGCTGGATAAGTGAAAAAAATAGGACAGAAATAAGGTCTAAAATAACACTGATGGCACATCCACTTAATAAAGTATAGATTAATTTGTATTTCTTCTTGTGTTTCATTACAAATGTTCCTTCTTTTGACTTCATCTTTTCATTTAAAGAGCAGCATTGCAGTAGTCCAAAGACAGCATAGTCATGCAAATGTAGTGAAAGGAACAAAGCAGCAGATCTGAAATATTTAGTGCCAATCATTTGCATTCCAGCTGCACAGTGCCTGAAACTTTGTAAACATTTGTTTAGAAACATTTGTGTGTGATAAATATAAACAATAAAAATAAAATTGTTCTTTAAATAAACCCACTTGCTGAATTGTTTAAAAACAAGTGAGGAAAAAGACTGTGGTATGTGTTTAAAATAAGGCATTTTTAGAAGAGTCAGCTTATCCAAGCTTCTGAAAGAATAAAAGAAAAAACTTTTCTGCATTCACACTGCACTCAGATAAAATTCTTAGTTAAGACTTTTGCTCCTCCTTTCAAATCACAAGAGAATTAGAAATAAAGTCTTATTCTCACACAGAAAACCAAAATCAAGAGCATTTAAGAACTGGTCAATTAGTTTTACTAGGAGAGAGTGTAAACTCTACTGATATGCATGTTAGTTTTGTTTTGACTTTGGCATATTTTGTGAATTTTATAACAAGATGGAAAAAAAAGACAATAATTTTCTCCAATAAATCTTCATTTTAACTAGTTACATAAAACAAACAAGAAGAGCATCTTTTTGATGTACTGCTGATGATGAGTATCCTGTAAATTTCCCTTTCAATGCCTGTAAAGGTTGTGTAGAATAAAATGTCTTTTGTTTGTACTACCATGAATGAATCCCAAGCTCATTTTGCTAGCCCATAAAAGTTAATCATCTGCAGCATTTGTAGGATTATTAAAATTTTAAATCTCTCAATGTTTAAAAGAAAACCCCAGAAATTCAGACTTATGTAAGCTCAATGTCCTGCAAACACGCTTCCCATTTTATAATCAGCCTTAACCAGACCAAACAGTTTTGAATGCTTGTTTTTTTAACACATCTGTATTCTTCTTACTTTTGTCTTGAAATAGTAGGTGTTTCTCATACTACATCCAGGCAAACAAGCTTATTCTGGCCTGGAGTCTTTAATGGTAATATGTCTTTGTTAAATTGACTTAAATTAAGTAATAATTACTTCTTAATCTGAAAGATTCCAAAGCAATAAAAATCCACCTACTGTGAGCCATGTATTCATTTCTTGTATTTTATAGTGACATTTTTCTGACGCATCCTTTACATACTTATTGCGTTTGGGAGCAGGGATTACACTGGTACAGTTTGTCTCTCAGGCTAAAATCAAAACCTTTATTGCTTCCATATGAATGTGTAAATGAGGAAATAAACAATGAATGTTTTAGCTATATAAGGAGCTAATGAGGAAAAGCTTAGTAGAAATGTGACAGATTTACAAAAAAATCAACATACGCAATGATATTTTGTGTCTGTAGGAGATACGGCAAATGAGCCAGAATATATTTGCAGCAGGAACTAGTAATTTATCAACACAGCAGTTAAGAGACCATCAAAAGTATATGGGCAAAGCATAATATTAGATGCCCACCAGTGTGAGCTATAGGGGACCTACCTTAGATGGTGTAGGATCTCGTATGAAGTAAGGATGAACAGAGAATTATCAAACAGAGTAGTTTTACTTTTTTATCGCAGGAACAATGTCAAAAATTAAATCAACAAATATTTATTTTTATATATAATATTATATATATATAGTATTACTTAGTTGGTTTAGTGTATGCTAAAATCTTAAGGTAGTGCTTCCAATTGAGGGCCCAAGCTATGTGTTCCTTGAAAAAGAAAGAAGAGTTTGAGATACAGTAATATATTTCCATTTATAACACAGGAATACCATAATTTTCCTCAGAAGGCAGGTATTATATATAAGGGAGTTCAAAAAGTATGTCAGGGTTAGTACACATAGGGGAAAATGGATTTTGAGTTTTGATCATGCATATTGTATGCAGCAAAGGCATTGTTAAGATATTTCTGCACAACATTTGCAATAATTTTGTATTCACTCTATATTTCTAAAGTAAAAATTAAATGGTTAAATAATAATCTTTACCTTTTTTTTTTTAAATTCAGCACATTCTTTATAACAGATTTGTGTGTGCATACAGTAGTGATGTATTATTCCTTTTTATTTTAAAAGAAAAAGTTGAGCTAGACCTTGGAAATATTGTCTTCTTTTTGTCCTTTTTTTTTTTCCTCTGGAGAAAATATAAAGACTTATATTCACTTTCAAAATTTATAAGAAAAGTATTATAACAGACGTTTAAAACAACCACTCTGAAGGCCATCTTCCTGACATAAATAACTTATATGCAGATTTCATTTATTTCTACAGACTATGTGACTAAAATTATTTGCAGTGAGCCAAACCAACACCAGAGTTTCTCCCATCTCTTAAGACACAAAGATATATTTTTTTTTTATGTTTTGATTTACTAAGACACAGTAGCTGATTCAAATGATTCTAACAAAGGTAGTAGACTGTAAAATAAAAGTATGTTATAGAACATGTCATCATACACAAAAAGCTATTTTATTGACTTTATTAAACTATTGCTTAAAGTCAAGTGTTTTTTCTTAAAATATAATGTATACTGAAACAAAACATGAAATAGTCTGTTATTCTTCAGAGGTGATCTTCTACTGAGCCTCTATTCTTGGCCTAGCAGGAATGAAATAAGGTTCTTCTAGAGTTTCCCCAATATGTGAAAAGCCCTGCAGTCCTTACAGAGGCATTTGGCTCCAGTCATCTTTAAGATCTCATTATTGCCAATGATTATGAGGCAGCACCTCTACTGTCTTTTTCTTCTGTACTTTAGTTTACTATTTAGTTTTTAGTTTATCATGCTCTTTCTTGCCCTACACACCTTCTGCCTGCACACCCACTCCCTCCATGTGACCCTTTGTCTTTTGGCTTAAGAGAGTTTAATCAAAGCATATTATTCAATTTATTTAATTTTTAGTATTGTTTAGTTCAGTAACACAAGACCCTCTTTTCATCTGTTTAGAGGACTAAACCAACTGCTACTTAACTTGCTGAAATCTGTTCAGCCATATTAAAAGGGGAAGAAACACTTTCCCAATCTACAGCAAACACAGATTTCTAAAAGCAACACACAACTTCTTCTTAAAAACAGCACTGTAAGAAAACAGAAGCTGGAGAACAGCTGCATCTGCTTAATATGTCAGCAGGGGATTTATCAGATCAGCCAAGTGGCTGTAAAGACCGCCTCTTGGTTGCTTGGTTGAATTATTTAGTGCTCTGTTTTCCCAAAAACTCACTGGCCATTTTTGAGTTCTGACCCAACTCTAAGAAAATGGAATGCAAGAAACGTGTTATATCAAAGCTTGTATATGGTCTGCCTGCTCCAGGGGAAGAAGCCTTTCAGCAAAGTACAGAATCAAAGCAATTTACCAGGATATCTATAGTCAAACTGAAATTTATATCAAGAAGTTATAGAATCATAGAATCAGAATCACAGAATAGTTAGGGTTGGAAAGGACCTTAAAATCATCTAGTTCCATCCACTCCATCCAGTCATGATGTTGTGCTTCATCCCTTGTCTTTCAGATCAGGAGAAGCTGTGCACAGTGCTGGATCATTGCCTGCTGATGATACTGCAGAACTTGTCTGGTTTCATCAAAGTTCATTCTTTGTTGGGATGACGGTCAGAGGGAAGTCAGGGCCAGTTGCTGGTAACCTGAAAACATCTAGTTGGTGGGTTATAATAGTGCTGCATAGCAGACAACAGCATACAACTGAGTTCATTGGCTGTTTCTCTTAAAATCATATCCCCTTGAGGTACACATTGGACTTTCCCATCTTCCCCCATTACCCACTAAGTATGTCTGGGTCTCTGAGAAAAGCAATCGCACGAGTAGGTTTGCCTTTATCTGGAAGCAGGAATCACCCAGACTGTCTTCCCCAGCAAATTCTTCATGTGCATCACAGGAACTTTGTCCCCTTCTACTGTATGTAAAAGTTCTGACTGGGCTGGGCCAGCCTTGTTGGCAGATACCCTGGTGTGACCAACCAGGTGGTTTTTTGGTAAATGTGTATCCTGATGCTTGAAACTTCCCCCACCCATTGCTCTCAGTGTAGTTTTTAACAGCCGATTGTACCATTTATTTCCCAGAGGCTGGTGCATGGTAGGGGATGTGATCATAGAATCATAGATTAGTTAGGGTTGGAAAGGACCTTAAGATCATCCAGTTCCAACCCCCTGCCATAAGCAGGGACACCTCACACTAAACCATGCCACACAAGGATTCATCCAACCTGGCCTTGAACACTGTCAGGGATGGAGCACTCACAACCTCCCTGGGCAACCCATTCCAGCATCTCACCACCCTAACAGGAAAGAATTTCTTCCTTAGATCCAATCTAAACCTCCCCTCTTTAAGTTTGAACCCATTACCCCTTGTCCTGTCACTACAGTCCTGTCATGGTTTAAACCCAGCCATGCACTTCACTCACTGACGCCCCCTTTCTTGCTCTCCCCTGCTTCCAGAGGGATGGGGAGGAGAATCAAGAAAATGCAACTCCCACAGGTTGAGATAAGAACAGTTCAGTAACTAAGGTATAACACAAATCACTACTGCTACCACCAATAATAATAATGATAAAAGAAATAACAAGGGAAAAGAATACAGCATCTCACCAACCACCGACAGATAACTCACAACACCCCACCCCAACTGAGCACCGACTGAAATACCTCCTCCAACCCCCAGAGAACTCTCCCTTCTGGGTAACTCTCTGTTCTACATCCTGAGCATGACGTGCTATGGTAGTTTGGGTCAGGTGTCCTGTCCCTGCTTCCCCTGGCCTCCCCTCCTCCCTGGCAGAGCATGAGACTCAGAAAGTCCTTGATCAGAATAAACATTACTTAGCAACAACTAAAAACATCGGTGTTATCAGCTATGTTCTCAGGCTGAGAGTCAAAACATAAAAAGTGCATCAGCTACTAAGAAGGAGAAAAATTGACTGCTACTGCTAAACCCAGGACAAGTCCCTAATGAAGATCCCCTCCCCAGCATCCCTATAGGCCACCTTCAGGTACTGAGAGGCTGCTATGAGGTCTCCACGTAGCCTTCTCTTCTCCAGGCTAAACAGCGCCAACTTTCTCAGCCTGTCTTCGTACAGGAGATGCTCCAGTCCCCTGATCATCCTCGTGGCCCTCCTCTGGACTTGTTCCAACAGCTCCATGTCCTTTTGATGTTGAGGACACCAGAACTGCACATAATACTCCAAGTGAGGTCTCATGAGAGCAGAGGGGCAGAATCACCTCCTTGCACCTGCTGGTCACACTCCTTTTGATGCAGCCCAGGATACAGTTGCTTTCTGGGCTGCAAGCGTACACTGTCGACTCATGTTCATTTTCTCATCGACCACCACACCCAAGTCCTTCTTCGCAGGGTTGCTCTCAATCTCCTCTTTGCCCAATCTGTAGCTGTGCCTGGGATTGCTCCCACCCAGGTGTACACACTCAATGCCATGCTCTTTGGCCCAAGTATCTATAAGGTTATTCTGGAAATGAGCCCCATTGTCTGATTCAATTCTCCCTGGGGTGCCGTGTCACCACAAAATCTGTTTCTCAAGACCCAGGATAGCGTTCCAGGCAGTGGCATGAGGCACAGCGTATGTTTCCAGCCATCCAGTGGTTGCTTCCACCATGGTAAGCACATGGCGCTTGCCTTGGTGGGTTGGTGGGTGTGTGATATAATCAATCTGCAAGGCCTCCCCATATTTGTACTTCAGCCATGGCTTTAACCATTTGGCTTGTTTAATTGAAGCACATGTTTCACACTTGTGAATAGCTTGGGTAGTAGTGTCCATTGTTAAGTCCACCCCTCCATCATGGGCCCATCTGTATGTTGCATCTCTACCCTGATGGCCTGAAGTGTCATGGGCCCACTGGGCCAAAAATAATTCACGCTTATGTTGGCAATCTAGGTCCATCTGAGCCACTTCAATCTTCGCAGCTCTATCCACTTGCTGGTTGTTCTGCTGTTCCTCAGTGGCCCGGCTCTTGGGTACATGAGCATCTACATGGAGTACCTTCACCACCAGGTTCTGTACATGGGCAGCGATATCTTGCCACAGTGCAGCAGCCCAGATGGGTTTATCTCTGTGTTGCCAGTTGCTCTGCTTCCATTGCTGCAACCACACCCACAGGGCATTTGCCACCATCCATGAGTTGATATAAAGTACTGGCCACTTTCCTCATTCAGCAATGTCCAGGGCCAGCTGGATGGCTTTCACCTCAGCAAACTGATTCAATTCACCCTCTCCTTCAGCAGTTTCTGCAACTTGTCATTGAGGACTCCATATGGCTGCCTTCCATCTCCAATGCTTTCCAACAATGTGGCAGGACCCATCATTAAACAAGGCATATTGCTTTTCACTTTCTGGTGGTGCCTCTTCAGCACACATCACCTCCTTCTCTGGCAACATTCCAAAATCTTTGCCCTCTGGCCAGTCCATGATGCCTTCTAGAATGCCTGGACGAAAGGGATTTCCTATGCGAGCTCATTGTGTAATTAGTGCAGCCCACTTACTCCATGTAGCATCAGTTGCATGATGTGTAGAGGAGACCCTACCTTTGAACATCCAGCCCAGCACAGGCAACCGGGGTGCCAGGAGAATCTGTGCTTCAATGCAAATCACTTCCAAAGCAGCGTGAACCCCTTCATAGGCTGCCAGTATCTCTTTTTCAGTTGGGGTGTAGCTGGCCTCAGATCCTCTGTATCCCCGACTCCAAAAGCCAACGGGTTGCCCTTGAGTCTCTCCTGGAGCTTTTAAAAAAATCATTTAAAAACCAAAACAAACCAACCAACCAACCAACAACAACAACAAAAAAAAGCTCTCCTCCCCAAAACCATCAGTAATAGAAGTTTACAAGTGTCTGACATACCTTGTACTACCCATCACCTCTGCAAGCACAGCCACCACCAGTTTCTAACCATGGCAATCAGTGGTAGTGAGTATAGTTTACATATGGTTGTGATTTAATTGAGTCACTTTCTGGAATTCTTTCCCTATTGTGACGAAATTTCTTAAAGTACTTCCCACAGTTTTCTACCATTCAGACAACATATATTTCCTGAGGAAATAATTTCCACATCAGCAGTGCTGCTGTTGGCCCACACAAACCTTCTTTTGCTATGATATCAATCATTTTTCTTAATGGCTGTTAGATGAGCCTAAAAATTAACAGAAACCATCCAATTCCTTTAAAATAATCTATTATTACCCTGGAATTCTTCTGTATCGACTTTTTATGTTGGTCAGCTTCTGAATTCTCTCTTTGAACATCCGGTCCTCAAGCCAGGCACAGTCCTGATCTAATCATATCCTTTTACTCAAGATGACAGAAGTAAACAGAGAGTATTCTGACCCTGTAATTTTAACCACAAGAGAACACATAGCTTTTGGTATGTAACTGTTGCTAATGGTACCACACGTCCATTCTTGTGAACAGCAATGTGATTCTATTTCCGCTACTGCAGTACCATTCTAATACACCTGCAAAAGTTTTCCTTTATGAATAGGAATCCATTCATAAGTTAGAAGTCCTTTTTTTTTCCAAAAGTTTAGACTAAATCTTTATAAACCAGTCACAATTCAATAAATGGTCTAGACTCAAGTTACATTAAGATTCCTGATTTCACCTCATATAATGATATCTAGTTTGGGTGAACATCATGGAAGAATGGTTTCAGTTTTGAAAATACATCCTAAATATATTTAATGTTAACTATTTTGCATAGTTTTTATATATTTTGTCTTATTGTGGAGATATACAGCTGAAGGGAAACTACATCTAATGAACATTTTATTTTATTTTATTTTATTTTATTTTATTTTATTTATTTATTTTATTTTCACTGGGAATTGAGGCTACTTCAAACCTATGGAACTTCGAATTTTATAGACTTTTCTCATTTTGCTGTAACTAGTTATCATTACTTGGTGCAAATACTTAAAAACCTGTAAGTCATCTGACTTTTTTTTTTTCCAGATTGTGAGTACAGCTATAGATTGATTGACTGGTGTTCAGGCTTTATTTCGGATCCAAAACCATTAACTTCAATGGTCTTAGGATCAGAACCTTAGTGATCTTGTTTTCAATATCCACTCTACAGTAATATGTGCTGCATAATTACACGCACACTTAAAACTGACTCCTGCATCCTCTGCTCATCATTCCTTTCCAATTTCTTTCCATGCATGGCTACATTTTATCACTTGCTTTTTATCCTGTTTTCTATCTAGCACCTTGTCTTATCTGTGCCTCTTTATGTTAGTAATCTCCAATGTGGAACCTTGCCAAATGCTTCTTGAAAATCTACGTGTATTATATCTGAAAAATCTCACTTATCTGTGATGTCAGTGTTATCTTCAAAGAATTCTAAAAGGTTATTTAAGCATGACCTTCCTTGACTGAAGCTGTTCTAGCCAGCTTCAATGAGCTATATTTTAGCAAGCATTCTTTCAATGACCTGTATAAATACTTTTCCCCAAAATCTCTGTGCCTGGCAAAATCTTGGAGCAGATTCTCCTGGAAGGCATGCTAAGGCACATGAAAAACAATGAGGTGCTTGGTAACAGCCAGTATGGCTTCACTAGGGGGAAGTCCTGCCTGACCAATTTGGTGGCTTTCTACGATGGGGCTATGGAACTGACGGACAGGGGTAGAGCAGTTGATGTCATCTACCTGGACTTGCGCAAAGCATTTGACACTGTCCCACACAGCATCCTTGTCTCTAAATTGGAGAGACATCAATTTGATAGCTGGACCACTTGGTGGATAAAGAACTGGTTGGATGGCCACACACAAAGAGTTGTGGTCAATGGCTCAGTGTCTGGCTGGAGGCCAATGATGAGTGGTGTCCCTCAGGGATCAGTGTTGGGACCAGTCTTGTTCAACATCTTTGTTGCTGACATGGACAGTGGGATTGAGTGCACCCTCAGCAAGTTTGCTGATGACACCAAGCTGTGTGGTATGGTGGATACACTGTAGGGAAGGAATGCCCTGCAGAGGGACCCTGACACACTTGTGAGGTGGGCTGATGACAACCTCATGAAGCTTAACCATGCCAAGTGCAAGGTCCTCCACCTGGGTGGGAGCAATCCCAGGCACAGCTACAGGTTGGGCAGAGAGGAGATTCAGAGCAGCCCTGCGGAGAAGGACCTGGGGGTGGTGGTCGATGAGAAAATGAACATGAGTCAACAGTGTACGCTTGCAGCCCAGAAAGCAACTGTATCCTGGGCTGCATCAAAAGGAGTGTGACCAGCAGGTCAAAGGAGGTGATCCTGTCCCTCTACTCTGCTCTCATGAGACCTTACTTGGAGTATTGTGTGCAGTTCTGGTGTCCTCAACATCAAAAGAACATGGAGCTGTTGGAATAAGTCCAGAGGAGGGCCACGAGAATGATCAGGGGACTGGAGCATCTCCAATACGAAGACAGGCTGGGAAAGTTGGGGCTGGTCAGTCTGGAGAAGAGAAGGCTGCATGGAGACTTCATAGCAGCCTCTCAGTATCTGAAGGGGGCCTATAGGGATGCTGTGGAGGGAGTCTTCATTAGGGACTGTAGTGACAGGACAAGGGGTAATGGGTTCAAACTTAAAGAGGGGAGGTTTAGATTGGATATAAGGAAGAAATTCTTTCCTATTAGGGTGGTGAGATGCTGGAATGGGTTGGCCAGGGAGGTTGTGAATGCTCCATCCCTGGCAGTGTTCAAGGCCAGGTTGGACGAAGCCTTGTGTGGCATGGTTTAGTGTGAGGTGTCCCTGCTTATGGCAGGGGGGTTGGAACTGGATGATCTTAAGGTCCTTTCCAACCCTAACTATTCTATGATTCTATGATTTTATGATTCTATGTTAAACTACATGGCCTACACTTTCTTGTCATATCTGTTAAGACGGCTTTTTCTAGTAATGGACTTATATTTGTCACTTCTCAGTCATCAGAAATCTCTTCCATATCTAGTGAACTTGAAATCATACCATTTCAAGAGTCACCAACACCATGCTTTGTTCTTTCATAAAAAATATTTATACATGAATGACATCCAAATCTGTGGGTAGCTTTGGTTCCTCCTGACTATGTTACTATAGAAGAATTTATAAAAATACTATGCTAGTAACTGCACAAACATAAGCATAGAATAAACTTTTACAACTTATCTAAATCAGCAAGGATGGTTTGAGAAACGGGGGAAAGGACACCCAAGTCACAACTTACATCTGTTATAGATGAGCAACAGGTTTGGGGATTCTCCCGTGCATGGAAATTAGTTCTGACCATCTGTAATGTTCCCATGTATTAAAAAAAAAAAAAAAAAAAAAACATCTCTACCTACTTTAGTTTTTTCCGTAATAAATAATCCTTGCGTAAGCAGCTCTTTGTCTTTTTAATGTATAAACCCCCAAATCTATAGCTGTGTAGATATTCAGGCATATCTTTATCCCCATAATGTTTACTGATGTTGTTTTAAGAGTTTGGAATATTATATATTTTAACTAGCTTGGTTGCAGAGGATAGTTAGAAATTCCATTATTATTATTTAAAATTCTTTTCCCTATAAAAGGAAATTTAATCTGGATAAAAATTGGCACTAGATATTTTCATCTGGCTCATGGAATATTTTTGAGTTTTCATTTCTATAATATACTGTCAGATATTCTCAAGCCTTATTTGAGTGAATATGTGAGCAGAGCCCCAGCAGGACAAAGTGAAAAAATCATAGGGAAAAAAAAAAATAAAAATTTCCAGGTCAGCCCACCATTGGGCTGTTGCAACACAATGTTTTGTTTCTGCTTTTTAAATAATAAATTCCATTCTGGAGTTTGCAAGCTTCTGCCTTATAAAATGTTACCTCAAAAAGAGCGTGCAACCTTTCTTCCTATGTTTTCTCCGAAACATAGAAACAGAGAATGGTTAGGGTTGAATGGTTCTAACCCTCCTGTAATGGACAGGGACCCCTTGTACTAGGTTGCTCAAAGTCACCTCCAACGTGGCCTTGAACACTTCCAGGGGTAGAGCATTCATAACTTCCTTGGGCAACCCATTCCAGTGCCTCACCATTTTCACAATAAAGAACTTTCTTATATCTAACCTGAACTTCCCCTGTTTTCAGTTTAAACCCATTCCCCTTGTCCTATCACTACAGTTCCTTTCCAGCATCCTTATAGGCCCCCTTCAGATACTGGAAGGCTGTTATGAGGTCTTCACGCAGCTTTCTCTTCTCCAGGCTGAACAGCCCCAGTTTTCTTAGTCTATATTTGTATGGAAAGTGCTCCAGTCCCCTGGTCATCCTTCTGGCCCTCCTCTGGACTTGCTCTAACAGCTTCATTTCCTTCTTATATTGGGGACACCAAAACTGAAAGCACCCTAGGTAGGGTCTCATGAAAGCAAGAGTAAAGGAGGCAGGATCACTTCCTTTGACCTGCTGGTCACACTTCTTTTGATGCAGCCCAGTATATTGTCACAGCACACAGTGCCAGGTCAAGTTAAGTCTCTCATTGACCAACACCCCCAACTAAACGGTCTGAGAAACAGAAAATCTTTCTGTGGTTGAATAAGAATCAAATTCAGGAAATTATCAAGTTCATTCCTTAAAGTCAGAGTGGCAGAAATCAGCAGTTTTATAGACATTTCCATCTTCAAATAAATTTTAAATAAATGGTATCATCAAAAGATGATCAAATTCTACAAAGCCTGGGAGAAAACTGAATGGGACAGAGCTCACTGACTAGCGAAATCTGTGACCTAGCAATGTTTGAGTAAATACAGATACTGCACCGGCTTTGAATGTGAACCTGCTGCAGTAAGATGAGAAAGAAATAAGGCATACTGGATCTGATAGCTAGTTTCACTAGATGTGTTTTGAATAAGAGAAGTATTGGTAAAACCCAATCTGACAGCCATTAAAGCTAAAGACAGTAAGGATTTGAGAAAGCCATGGATATATGCAATATGAAACTAGAGGGCAGGGTTGTGAAGAGGAACAAAAGTCAAAAAAACCTAACTATAAAACACTAGTATAAAGTTTCCAGCACAGAGGACCTCTTGGATGACAGGATTCTCCAAAATTAGACTCAAAAAGGCAACAGAATCCTTATGACTCAACTGTGAGGAAATGTATATGATAATACACTGACAGCGTGGTTAAAAATTGTCAACAGACTATTATACACTGAAGGAGGAAAAGGCCTTGGTTTGTAAGACAAAGAAATCTTTCTCTCCATGAAACAGGAAAAATGAATCAAAACACTGGGAAGTCTACTTGAACATAGGCTAGGTATGTGTCTGAACAGTACTCAGCTCAGAATGGGTCACTTGACCATTACCCTTTTGCTCACACTCTGCCAATAAAACTTGCAGTTACTGAAACTCATACACAGGAAGGAAAATGCAAATTGGAATGGAATTACCTTATTATTGTCACAGATAAGAGCAGTAGCGCAACTGTAGTGCCACAAAGGTTTGAGTTTTTTAAAAAACAGCATAGTATCTAAAACAAAGACATTCAAACTCATGTGGTTATCTCCTCAGATCAGTATTTTCATGCAGTGGAAGCCAGAATCCCTGAGGGAATCACATGTAGTAGCTGTTAACAACTGTTGACTATATAAAAGAAACCCTTATCTGGAAATAGTCAGCTGTGTAAGAGAGAATAGAGAAGCCTGACTGGTGACAAGTGGTCTTAAAAGTTAATGGCTGCCTGGAATTATTAGTGAGGAAAGATAATTTGACTACCTGTCCTGTTAGCAAGAAATCCTGCTAAGAACATGTGAAGTAGATACTCCTGTTTCAGCAAACAGCTTTTGACAGTCAGAGCATTTCAGTTCAGCACCTTGCTTTTTTTTTTTTTTTTATTATT
>NDXB01005982.1:1809-15793 GCA_002631895.1 Agapornis roseicollis | reverse complement strand
TAAAAAAACATTTCTCTCAATTTTTTTTTACTGGGGGGAAAAAAAAAAAAAAAAAGAATATCCAGAGGGTTGGAAAGAAGGATGGATCAGGATCCAGTGTCAATGTTCAAGAAGAATTCCAGGTCACGATGCACATTTTGCATGTGACCTGATCACTCAAGAGCTTCACTAATTTCTGGAGAATTTGGGATTGCTCTTTTATGCTGATTTTGGAAAGATTTCTTTTTAATGTGTGATTTCTGCAAAATGCTTTGTGGTTGACTCAGTTTCTTTTGGAAAATAATATCTAGATTGAATGAAGCACCTTAGACGATATTTCATTTCTTGGCTTTTAAAATCAATATTTTTCACACTGTCATGAATATTTTTTGTAGAAGCCTTGGCAGCTATTTTTGTTCATTGTAATTGTGGCTATAGGTGAAGATGGAGCACCTTTCTCTCATTATTAAGAGCTTAGTAGCCCTGAGCTAAAGGCTGCAATTCTTCATGTCACCACCGCGGTGGCAAATAAGATTTTCTATTTAGTTTCTAGTAACCTCATTTGTCAAAGAGACTGTATTTCAAGTTTATATAGATTTAAGGCAAACAAAACTGGACAGTTAAATGTTTCTTTTGTCATAAACTGAATTAATCCATTAGCAAAGAATGAAACTAATGGAACATTAACATTGCTGATATGCTGGCTTATTTAAAGAAGGTTTTGTGAAGTTAATATAAAAGCCAAATCATCTTTTTATTAATGACAGTTTCAGCAAGCTGTCAGAACACTCTCATACACTGACATTAGTTTCATCCAAAATTATGCTTATATTTTCCTTCATGGATTATTTTTCCCTTTCTTTACATTTTATGTTTTTAAGTGTGTGTGTGTGTGTGTGTGCATGTACCCAACAATCAGAAGTGTGGATCACATGAAATCTGGCACAGATGCTTAAAACATTTCAACAGTTCTTTTAAAAAGAAAGATCTGTTTTTGAGGTTTTCTTCTGGGATTTTTATGGGTTGTTTTGTTGTTTTTTATTTTTCTCAATTTTCCCCATTTTTTCCCAGTAGCAGTTGAGATAGAAGAGGTCATGTTAACAGGTAAGAAATGCTAACTCACTCACAATCTTCATATGACATGCCTTTGCTCAGTGACTAACCTTCACTTCAACGGACAATGCACTCTGAGGGGCTCTGTTTGAAGTTTCTAATCAAGTGTAGAAATCTGACTGAGGCACTTTTGTACACAGTATCTTAGCCAATGCTATTTTTCAGCTGCTTTAGATTATCCCAGCTAAAAGCCTAAACTGCTGGTTTTAGCTGCAAGTTGGTGATTTGATGGAATTTAAAATTCAGTGAAAGTATGAAATTGCAAATTACCCACAAAATGAAATTAGCATAGCCTTTATCATCCAGTGTACTGTGCCTTCTTTCCCCCTTCTCTCACATCTGTTTCTCCTCTTTTAGGATTCTTGAGAAGCATTGGAAAACTTGGGGTAAGACATTACTTTTCACATCACAAAGCAAACACTTTGGGTTTCCCAGAGGCTACTGTAGATTTGGCATGCTGGAAAAGGACATGAGATTATATTGTGATTTTTTTTCTACGATGCTCCTGTTCAGTGCAAACAGTGAAAAAGGATCCGGAATTTATAGTGGAGTTTACAGTTCTGAATAAAACTGTATCAAGTCACAGAAAAGGCTACAGTAACCATTTCTTATTTGCACTGGAGTGAGGAAATCCATGACCCTTGATATTCTTTTGAACACTTTATGGTTGTGCTTTGTAGACAAGTTTTCATCAATTTCAAGCTTATTTTTCCTTTTCCTGACCATACTGCTTTCAGTCTTTCAACACGCTCATTGATTCAAATTCAGAAAATAAAAATAGTTTGTGCATATCTTCTTAATTCTTCATTAACTTGATAACAGAAAAAAATGAAAATAAATCTTTAAGAGATGATGTTTGCATTGTATGCTTTACAATAGTTCTGCATATTTATTAAAAAATATTTATTATTTAAATGTCATATGATAGACTGATTATTTTTGTACTTTGATTTTTGTTTCTTATCAAGAACTGAAGCATCAATGACCAGATTTAAAAATCATTCTGTCATTTACTAAGCATTTACAAAATTATTAGGTTTCTGTAATAGAATGATATTTGATTTGGGGCATTATTGTTAAAAACAGTATTTTGTTGGCAAGAGTAGTCTGAAAAATGAGTATCAGATGAAGAAAATATTCTGTTTCTAGGGTTTGAATTCTGATTCAAAAAATGTATCTAACTTTATATCATTTCTGTACGGCTGTTTGGTGTGACAAGGTTAATATTTTTTTCTTGTTGCATAACTAATAAAATAAAAAGAACAAATCAAATTTTTCACATATCTTTAACAATCCACTTTTAAAATATTTTTTAAACCTAAACAAGTTCCCTAGTTATTTTCTTGTAGC
This sequence comes from Agapornis roseicollis, assembly GCA_002631895.1. Taxonomy (NCBI): domain Eukaryota; kingdom Metazoa; phylum Chordata; class Aves; order Psittaciformes; family Psittacidae; genus Agapornis; species Agapornis roseicollis. The sequence goes on along the minus strand of NDXB01005982.1, from coordinate 13,351 downwards.
AAAAGTTGCTGCTAATCTATAATACCAGTAAAATATTGCTTTTTTCCACTACTCCATTTCTAACTTTCTATCAGATTATTTACAAACTCAAATACTTCAAAGTCAAGAATAATCTCTTGCAGGCATCAAAAATCTCACCTAAACTCATTTTGTTATTACAAAAATGTATGGAGAAATGTGCTCCAATCAAAACAAAATAAAATGAACATTGATTTATCAATAGATGTTTTTTATTTATACATATTATAGTTATTATTTTGATTTGGTTACTAAGATTACATTCCTACAAAGATATTCACAGTGGCCACCTGTATTTCATGTGAAATTCCACAGATTTAATCAGTTTTGTGTATGCTGAAGAACCATTCTTACTATTTCTATCAATAGTAGAAATAGATGGACTGTGCCTTAGAAAGTAACTTTTTATAGACAAAAAGAACGTGTACTCAATTTCCATAATTTTTAACCAAAGGAAAAATTAACCTGGTCATATTCATAGCCTTTTGTTTTCATGACTTAAAAGTCATTCTGAGAATCAAATGTTCCAGGCTTGTTCTCCACTAGCTGACTGAATAACAGATTTTCCCCAGTGCTCACTGGGTACATCTTCCTTTCCTGAGCCCCGTGATGCTCAGCGATAGAGGAGAATATGCAGCTGGTGGGGAGGCAGACCTTACCACCTTCCAGGGGTTTGCACAGCAGAGTGCTAAGACCTGACACCTCTTATGCCACTCACAAAAGTTTTATTCACTGTGGATAAGGAAAGCATTGTTTTCACTAATGGACATAGATAAAAGCATAAATTTCAAAGAGGAAACAAACTTACAGTAGCTAAGATAGCCAAATACATTCCTAACTTGTATTGAAGCAGTAAGACTATTCTCTACCAGCTTTAGTTTCTTGGTTATCTTTTACTTCTCTTCAGATTAAAAACTTGACTCTCTACTCATTAAGATACAGTGTCATTGTGGAAGCATCTGGCTCCACATCTGATAATGCTACCAACTCTTTCTTGTCTTCAGGCATTACCTTGCTGCTTCATCAGATTTGCTGGGAGAAGCATTTGTACACCCACACCATAAAGAAGGTCACAAGTGCTGCCTAGTATTTTTCATTGGCAGTCAAATAAGATATTTTCTGACAGAAATGTAGATTTTGCCTGCTAACAAGTAAGGAGAGGGATCCTTATATGATATATAATTTTTAAATTCAACAAAATACTTCAGCACAGTCATATGCTTATAAATAATTATGCTTTAAGTTAAAAAATAAAAAAAAAAGCATTGGCTAAGTATTGTCCCATCTATTTCAGGTGACATGGCACACACACCTGAAATTAGATGAGTGTTGAAGTTCACTAAATTATGTTTCATTTTCTGAATTTTCTTCATGATGCAACATCAACATGAAATATGTATTTTGATTAGAGAATTTAACAGTGGCTATGAGTATTCCACTCAGTCTGATCCAGAATACTAATCCACCATTAGCTGCAAATCTTTTGAACATTTAGCTGTTCACAAAAAACAGAGGAAAGTTATATTGTTATAGTTGTTTTTAAAATCTTTTTGTCACCACAGTATTCTGCATATTCTAACAGTCTATTTTTTGTGAGCTGTATTAGAGTTACAACAGCTCTGGGAGCTTTCTTGATGAATTCTCAATGGTTGGTTCCATTAAGCAAAGATTGGTTTGCTTGAATGGAAATGAACCAACAATGGGTTCAATGTGTTTTATACATATACTTGGTTGGAAATATGTTATTATTACAATGTGTCATTTATACTATTTGAAAGAGCAGATCAGTTATCTAGTCTGCATACTGAATAATTCAAAGAAGTGTTCTCTATTAAATATTTAATCTATTTAAAATTTTACAGTCCCAATATGTATCAGTTAAATGCATACATTTATGGAAGCCCAATTTTATTAAACCAAATTAAATATTGAATCAAATTTAATAATTAAACTAAATTACTGAGTGAATCAATTCAACACATAACTTCAATTTATGTCATCATACTCAAATAACAGGAATAAATATTGAATGGGTTAAAAGTAACCATACTTATCTGCTGCTAGAAATATTTCTTCTAAACTCATGAATTAAGAGGTCTGTGCTTCTGAATATGAACACACACATACTTCATTCTTCTTTTGATCTTCTTAAACTAGAGAAGATAAAAAAAAAAAAGACTTTAAGAACAGAATGTGATGCATATACACATAGGTTTTAGAAACTTGTTAATTATCTAAATTTAATTTAGTAACAAAGGACTTGTTAGGAATGTCCTTTTTCAAGATTCTCTTCCATTTCTTATTTTCAACCTGAGCTGTAGACCATTTTACATAAACAAAAACATTATTGATTATATTAATCTATTACTATAGATGATACTTTATTATTTCTTTGGATTTAGTTAAAGGGTGTTAGGAGCCCGTATGCACCTGGACATCATTCAGCAAAAATGCACTGTGATGTGCTTTAAGCCAAAAAGGTAGCCATCTGAACTGAGCACCTGCAAGCCTAGTAGTTTGGTGTATGACACTACTTTCGTATAAAAATATTTCTCCATCTTCTGTATGTAATTTGTCTTTCTAGGCCATTTCAAATTGCAGTTCAGGAAGAAATTGATGTTTTATTATTTGCACGCAGTGACATTTGTGTGCATATGACAAGTATAAGAATCAGTTGCTTCACCAAAATACAGGATCGGTCAAAACCAGAAGTGGACAGCTATACAGATCTGGTGATTTTACTTCGATTTTAACAGATAAAGGCAAACTGACTTGTTATAAATCATCATTTAGCCAACAGTGCAAAATACCTTACTCTAAGTACAACAACAAAAAAAAAAACTTATACAGAATAAAGAGCATCACAGGGAATAAAGATGGATAAAATTCAGCTAGAATTGAACTATCTGAGCAGCAGGAGTATATAAGAAAATTAATACTGTTATCATACCTCTGCAGCAAAAAGGTAAGAGAGAACAGAATAAAGGAAATAGAACTTTTTGCTTCAATGAACAACTGCTAAACCAAAGTAATTTATGGAAATCAATGTGGAAAGAAAAGATTAGGTTTGGCATCACTAAGTTTAATGACCAAGCACCATAGAATTCTCCAAAGACAGGAAATTCTTACAAGTATATTCATGACCCATATTCTTTTAAGATCTATGCACAGGGAAGTTCTATGTGTACTATATTTCCTGAAGCTGATATTTTGCAGCTTTTCTGAAGCAAGAAAAATCAAAGAAGAATGTGCTTGAGAAAAGACCTGCAGCTTAGCAATTGACCATATTTCTTTAAAATAAGCTGCTTGGTCTATATTAGTAGTGAGAAAAGAAAGAAGACAATCAGCAATTTGGAAACTGCGATATTCCCTGACACTTTCAGTCTGGTTTAGTTTTGGAATGCCAAAAGACTATTTTATTTATTGAGAGTGCATGTTCTGAAAAAAAATTCCAGAAACCAAATTGTTCCAGTTATTAACTACAGTTTATATAAATTTAAAGGTTTTCTTACCATCCTTTTTTGTACTCTCTGATCATTTTAATTTCATTAGACAGATTAGAAATTTCTTATATCAATTTAATTAAGAAAGGAGGGTATGCTTCCTTAGTCTTGGTGTATGTTCTATCTGCATCTCAGCTGCACACTGGAGCAATATATGACCCTTTGACTCATGGTCCATCAAAAGAAAAACTGAGCAAGCAGCTTACTTGTAACTCCCTTTAAGGGATTTTCAGTTGGTGGAAGAGAGTCCAAGGAATAAAACAGCATACCCTGGAAAGCAAAAAAGCAACTGTGCACAGCAACTTTTTAAAAAGTATGTAATACAACTTCTTTCAACTCTGTCATTTTCTGAATGTAACATATCAGAAGCACACATCTGCAGGCTTCAGCAAATATTTGCATTTAATATCTGAAGTCCATAAGTGAAACCAAATCAGCAGAATTCTGTGATGTACTACCCTCAGTGCATCTTAATTTCTCTTTCCTCTTAAGCTGTACAAACCAGGAGGAAGAGACAACAATCATTATTATTATTTTTTTGTAAATAAAGTTACAGTACGATAATACTTTGTGGTGGACCATCCTGGGTTGAGCAGTGATGACCCTTTTAGTTGCTTAATATAAGGTAGGCTTTGCTTGACATAAGTAGGCTTTAATGCTTGNTTTCGATGTTTCTGTGCTTGAGAGATTTTAGGTAAAAGAAAACCAGTTGAAGAGAGTTGATCGTTGGATGTGGTGGACCATCCTGGGTTGAGCAGTCATGACCCTTTAGTTGCTTAATATAAGTTAGGCTTTGCTTGACATAAGTAGGCTTTAATGCTTGACATAACTTAGGCCCTTAGCAACAGCAGGCTCTAACAAAAGACCTTTGAGCAAGTTTAAGTAAGAAAAGGAGAAGTAAAATGTAGAAATCATGTTGGCAGATGGCATAACACACTGAAAATGCTAGATGGGCAAGATGATGTAGTTGGGTGGAAAAGTACCAGCTAGAATTAGCAACATTTTTGAGACTAACCAATCAGGTTTTGTATAAGGTGCTGATAAAGTAAAAAGACATAAAAATAAGTTCTGATAACATTAGAAATAAGTGCTGATACAGTAAGAATAAGCACTTTGTAACCCTATAAAAGCAATTGGTGTTTGGAATAAAGAGGGCATTCGCTTGATCACATTGGTCGTCTGAGCGTTGTCCGTGACTCCCGCGTCAACAATCCCTCTACTCATATTTCTCACTTTAGATTTTGAAAACAAACCAACTTTCTCTACGTATTTTATTAGCGACACAACAGCACAAGAAAAAACTCATTTTTTGACTGATATACTCTTTTTATTCATACTTTCAGACTCTGACAATATAAATGACTTATACACCTAAGTCACAGTCTAGTGAGATTTTTAGCAGTTTTTGAATGGTGTGAGTGCCTCCATCTCACATAACTCTGAGCTTCTGAAGAGTTCAAACTGAAGGAGGATTTCTTTTTCTGCACATAACTTGCAGGTATTTTATGAGCTTCACACTTGCATTTTAAAATAAATCTTTAAAAGCTTGTGAGGTGGGCTGATGCCAACCTCATGAAGTTTAACCATGCCAAGTGCAAGGTCCTACACCTGGGTTGGAGCAATCCCAGGCACAGCTACAGGTTGGGAAAAGAGGAGATTCAAAGCAGCCCTGCGAAGAAGGACTTGGGAGTGGTGGTCGATGAGAAAATGAACGTGAGCTGACAGTGTGTGCTTGCAGCCCAGAAAGCCAACCGTATCCTGGGCTGCATCAAAAGGAGTGTGACCAGCAGGTCAAAGGAGGTGATCCTGTCCCTCTACTCTGCTCTCGTCTCACTTGGANTGACCAGCAGGTCAAAGGAGGTGATCCTGTCCCTCTACTCTGCTCTCGTGAGACCTCACTTGGAATATTGTGTGCAGTTCTGGTGTCCTCAACATATAAAAGGACATGGAGCTGTTGGAACAAGTCCAGAGGAGGGCCACAAGGATGATCAGGAGACTGGAGCATCTCCCATATGAAGACAGGCTGGGAAAGTTGAGTTGAACAGAGCCTTGGGTGGCATGGTTTAGCGTGAGGTGTCCCTGCCCATGGCAGGGGGGTTGGAACTAGATGATCTTAAGGTCCTTTCCAACCCTAACTCATCTATGATTCTATGATTCTAAATATTGTGCAGAAGCAGCAGAATTTTGAGTCTTCAGGTGTGAAAAGTAGAACAAGCCCAAATGCTAGACAGAGCCATAACAGCAGTAGCCCTTAAAATACCAGTTCTTCACATCATTTCTCTTTGTTTTCTGACACAGCAACACACAGCTTTCAAAATGTACAGTATTTGATGTGTTGTTACGTCACATCAATTTTACTCAGAATTAAGATCATGCTAGGACTCTGCCAATTTTCAGTTCCTTCCATTCCTTGGGAACTTCTCCTGCTCCAGAGTCTAAGGTGGCATAGAGGGAATGTTATCAAAGGATCCAAGCATCTCATCTTGCATAGCTTGATCGCCGTAGTTTACTCAGGAATGTAAGTGGATTCAGACTTCTTTTTTCTTCCTCCATATGGGCTCTGCACTGCAATTGGGGCTCTGCACTGCAATTGAGTCTCTGCAGAACTGAGAAAACAGCATGTGCTGCTCAAATCAGAGGAATTAAAATGGGTAAAATACCAGAATCAGAACACTGAAGAGCATATCCGTATTTCATGTACATATTGCTTTAAAGTGAGTGAATGGAGATATATGTGTGCAGTGCTTTAGTGGAATGGATGAGAGTTGAAAATGAAAATACCATAATATGAAATTGCATTTCAGTACATTGTTTTTACAGTAATAGGAAAATAAAATGTGAAAATATTAAAACTACCAAAAATCAACTCCCCTTCCAAAGCCCTGAATTTCCCAGTATTGCCTGACTTTAGAAGATTTGCCTTAGTCCCACAAGAAACTGGGATGTAAAAATATGTATTAGTGGGATCCTGCAGACCTACACTAGCTGCTGAACTCACAGTACTATGTCTTTGTGAGGGCAGGTGCTAAGCTTCATTAGAACAAGTCCTTTTTGATCTCCTCTGTGTCATTCTTTCCTCTTTCCACTAAAGCCAGCACTTTCTTACTTCCCTTGTCTAGAATGTACAGCTTGGGTGTTCAAGCCAAGTAGGGAATTACAGCATTTAATTTTGAAAAAGCAATTGGAAGGATGATTATCAAAGGTTATCTGAGAAATGAAACATTATGAAATAGATTTCTGTCAACTCCTAAGCTTGTTTGCAGGTGCACAGGGACATGAATAGCTCCCTCATGCAGACCTCAGCGCTGTTCTGAGCTGTTGCTGACTCCTTCTATCTCTGAGACTTCTTGAGTGTGTGAGATGTTTAAGAGGCTGGCTGGAAGAAAGGTAATAAGAACAGCTCCATCTTTTATCTTTGCATCTGCCACATTGCTGAGGAGAGAAGTATACTCCACTTAGCTGAAGAGAGGTGAACTAATATACCATTGCATTCTTTTTATCTTTTGGGTGGCTATGAGTACATGACTCACATTTGACTATTTTAATGCTGACAGCAATCAGATACTAGCAACCTTTACTTGAACTGGTATTCATTTCTCTACTTCTCCAGGTTTTAGCCAAGTCTGGAAATCAGATTTAGTCTGATTAAGACACCTACCTACAGATTAAGACAGCTGCTAGCTGTAGTGCAAAATGTTTTAGTTCACAATATAGTCAGTGAAGATAAAGTCAGTGCAGAAAGTAGAGATAAAAGAGCAATTCAGTGCGCCCTAAAGTAAAATCAAATACTTCCTTTATAATGGTACTTAGCTGTCTAAACATAAATTTCTACTGTCACTTTAGATGCTTTTTGTTTCCCCAATTGTTTGAGAAGCCTTAGAATATCTAAAATACATGTAAAAGCCTGGAGGTGTAACAAAGACTTGTGGAAGATCTGCCCTTTTCAGGTCAGGTAGAAAATCCCAAAAATCCAGAAGACAGTAGATACCTATGTGAGGACAACCAAATCAAGCTCTCATTCACGTGTATATCTGCATACTGACTCCTCAGTTCAAATGCCTTAGATTGCCATCCATTGGCTGCTTCACTGAATAAAAAGACTTAGAGATTTAAGATCACATTATTTAACCTTCAAAGTCTAGTCTATGTTTCATGTCACAGCCTATGTCCTAAAATCTGCATAAGTCTAAGTAGTAGTTTGCCATTTATTATCCAAATGTCTCTCAGTTACAAAGAAATTCTGTTGATCTGACTTCATTACCATTCATTCTTAGTAGACAAAATTAGTTCCTTTGGTGGGGTCCCAGAAAAGAGGCACTCCTCATTGTTTCCTGCCTCAACTAAAGAGTACTGCTTACTTTGCTGGTTTCTTTTGCAGTATTACTGTGAGACCACAACGTAATCTCAGTTACGTGAAGAAACAGAGCAGACTTTGGCCTCTTCAGAAACCTGCTTAGTAAGGTTCCTTGGGGTATAGCCCTAGAGGGCAGGGGACTGCTGGATGATATTCAAGGATCACCTGCTACAAGCTCAGGAGTGTTGCATCACAACTAGAAGGCAGTGCAGCAGGAGGGCCAGGAGACCTCCATGGATGGATAAGAAGCTGCTGGGAAAAATTCGAATGAAGAAAGAGGCTTATAAAAGGTGGAAGCAAGGACAGGCGGCCTGGGATGAATACAGGGATGTTGTACAGGAAGCTAGGGAACACGTAAGGAAAGGTAAGGCCCAGTTAAAATTAAACATAGCTAGGGATGTTAAGGATAACAAGAAGGGATTCTACAGGTATATTGCAAATAAAAGATAGACCAAGAACAACTTAGGCCCCATCTGGAAGCTATTGGGTGAACTGGCTACACAGGATTTGGAGAAGACTGAGGTTCTGAACGACTTCTTTGCCTTGGACTTCAATGACAAAGGCTCTGACTGCACCAACCAAGTCTTGGAAGTGAGACTCAGGGTCTGTGAGAACGAAGACCTTGGGCCCACTGTAGGAGAGGATCTGGTTCGAGACCATCTTAAGAACCTGAACGTGCACAAGTCCATGGGACCTGATGAAATCCATACATGGGTCCTGAAGGAGCTAGCGAGTGAAGTTGCTAAGCCACTGGCCATCATATTTGAGAGATCATGGCAATCAGGTGAAGTTCCCGAAGACTGGAAAAGGGGAAATATAACCCCCATTTTCAAGAAGGGGAAAATGGATGACCCAGGGAAGTACAGACCAGTCAGTCTCACCTCTGTGCCTGCCAAAATCTTGGAACAGATTCTCCTGGAAGGCATGCTAAGGCACATGAAAAACAATGAGGTGCTTGGTGACAGCCAGCATGGCTTCACTAAGGGGAAATCCTGCCTGACCAATTTGGTGGCCTTCTAGGATGGGGCTACAGAACTGATGGACAGGGGTAGAGCAGTTGACGTCATCTACCTGGACTTGTGCAAAGCGTTCGACACTGTCCCACACGACATCCTTGTCTCTAAATTGGAGAGACATCAATTTAATAGATGGACCACTTAGTGGATAAAGAACTGGATGGATGGCCACACACAAAGAGTTGTGGTCAATGGCTCAGTGTCTGGCTGGAGGCCAGTGATGAGTGGTGTCCCTCAGGGATCGGTGTTGGGACTGGTCCTGCTTAACATCTTTGTCCTGACACAGACAGTGGGATTGAGTGCACCCTCAGCAAGTTTGCCAACGACACCAAGCTGTGTGGTTCGGTGGATACGCTGGAGGGAAGGAATGCCATCCAGAGGAACCTTGATTGTGAGGTGNCGCTGGAGGGAAGGAATGCCATCCAGAGGAACCTTGACATGCTTGTGAGGTGTGCTGATGCCAACCTCATGAAGTTTAACCATGCCAAGTGCAAGGTCCTACACCTGGGTCAGAGCAATCCCAGGCACAGCTACAGGTTGGGCAGAGAAGAGATTCAGAGCAGCCCTGTGGAGAAGGACCTGGGGGTGGTGGTCAATGAGGAAATGAACATGTGTCGACAGTGTACGCTTGCAGCCCAGAAAGCAACTGTATCCTGGGCTGCATCAAAAGGAGTGTGACCAGCAGGTCAAAGGAGGTGATCCTGCCCCTCTACTCTGCTCTCGTGAGACCTCACTTGAAGTATTGCGTGCAGTTCTGGTGTCCTCAACATCAAAAGGACAAGGAGCTGTTGGAACAAGTCCAGAGGAGGGCCACGAGAATGATCAGGGGACTGGAGCATCTCCCATATGAAGACGGGCTGATATAACTGGGGCTGTTCAGCCTGGGGAAGAGAAGGCTGCGTGGAGACTTCATAGCAGCCTCTCAGTATCTGAAGGGGGCCTATAGGGATGCTGGGGAGGGAGTCTTCATTAGGGACTGTAGTGACAGGACAAGGGGGAATGGGTTCAAACTTAAACAGGAGAGGTTTAGATTGGATCTAAGGAAGAAATTCTTTCCTGTTAGGGTGGTGAGATGCTGGAATGGGTTGGCCAGGGAGGTTGTGAATGCTCCATCCCTGGCAGTGTTCAAGGCCAGATTGGACGAAGCCTTGGGTGACATGGTTTAGTGTGAGGTGTCCCTGCTTATGTCAAGGGGGTTGGAACTAGATGATCTTAAGGTCCCTTCCAACCCTAACTATTTTATGATTCTAAAGGGGCTTAAAAAAATTATCACTGTTCTCATAAACAGCTGTTGATTGTTCATCCATTTGAGAGATCATTTCATAAAACCAGGCAAATTACAAAGGATAAACTAGTCATAGAATAATAGAATAGTTAGGGTTGGAAAGAACCTTAAGATCATTCTAGTTCCAAACCCCCTGCCATAGGCAGGGACACCTCACACTAAACCATGCCATGCAAGTCTTCGTCCCACCTGGCCTTGAAAATCAAAGTGTCTCTCAGAAAGGCTGAGAGAAGTTTGTCTGGAAAAAGACAATAAGTTTGTGAAATATATCTAAGGGACAGAAACCCCAATCAGCTCTTGGGAATTACCTCAAAAGGCAATCTACTTCCATGCTACTTAGGGTTTGTTATTTTGCAAGGTTTTTTATTGTGGGTTTTGGTTGGGTTTCTTTTTCTTTGGATGTGGAGGAAGGTGTTGTGTTTTTTTTTTGTTTTGGGTTTGGGGTTTCTTTGTTGTCTTTTTTTGTTTCTTTGTTTGTTTGTGGTTTTGTTTGTTTGTTTTTGGTGGTTTTGGTTTTGTTGTTTGGCTTTTTCTCCCTCCCAAAGAAACAGCTGCTGCAAAAGTGAGTCTGTGAACAGGGAACAGATAGGAGTGATGTTTTGGAATTTCTGTGTTTGTTAAAAACAAACACAGATTATATTATATGCAGAGATGTGAAGATTCTTGTCTCCCTGGAAGATGTGCTGTCATTGCTGAAGTTCAGACAGAGTTCATGCTGCTGTGCCCTACTGCCAGCAAAGCCATACACCAGCCGTGGGTACTCACGAGTTATTCTGTTGGGACACCACCCACAACATCTTCCCTCAGATGCTTTCTCCAGGATTAACATGGAGCAGAAAATGCCTTAGAAGATGTGGTTCAATTTAAAGATATTTCCAAGGATCAAAAAGGCTCCCAGGTTCTCATGTTCTTTCTAGATAATCATTTGTTGTGTTGCCATAACTTTCATTTTCCTGCTCTCTCAGAAAAACTTAGATACTTTCACTGGAAACAGGTGTTAGCCATCTACTGATTTAATTTTCACAAAATTGGTTGCTGTTCTCTCTTCCTTGGCTGAGCTACTGTACATAGAGAGATAAAAATATGAGAGGTAAGTCTACAGTTCCCAGTATGGAGGACAGGGCTGTACCCTGATGCCCTCTCAAGGAAACTGGCTGAGAGCAAGTAATCCTAGAAGATAAAGACACTGTCATCCAACCTCTATGCAACTCATAGTGAGGGCCCCAGGTTGCTACTGGAGTGATAAGGCCAGGTAAAAGGGTCAAGCTTAGTCTCACCTTTAAACCAGTATACTTATACATCTTAGTCATGCATCAGATTGAGCCACTGACAAATGCAGGAGTAGCTTTTTTTAATAACAGAAAAA
>NDXB01005978.1:0-33733 GCA_002631895.1 Agapornis roseicollis | reverse complement strand
TTGTGGCAGGGGGTTGGAACTGGATGATCTTAAGGTCCTTTCCAACCCTAACTATTCTATGATAGCTAATCACCCCCATCAGCACCTGATCACCTCTATCAGTGTGTTGTAAATACCATGTCTCCTTAATCCCTTCACCACTTATCTCCGGGTCTCAGGCCTCATTCTTACAACAATATATATAAAGCATACTATGATCCTTTAGAATTATATGTTGACCAAAAAGCCTTCACTGCGTATCAGTAAAAGACCCTCCAGCACTGGTCCATTCAGGTCACAGAAGCCATCCAGGGTCTCAGCTATGCTGATCAGCAGTACATCACCACCCAGAGGAACATTCCATTTGGGACTCCTGTAACAAGGAAACTCCCAATCAAACATTCAGAACTTCTGTGTCTACCTGAGCAACTTGGTGCTGCCCAAAGCTGTGTGTTGTCTAGGTGGCCTGTCCAGCTTTCGGCCACCAAAGTGCTGCTATGCAGATGATCTGTCCAGCATTAGCTGTTATGACACAGAAGACAATGAATGTAGGCAAATACATCTTCACCATGTCTTATGGGTACTTCCTACATTTGCCTCATTGTGCTGGGTTTAGACATGCCCTTTTATGCCCTTTAGAGCTTAAAGTGATCTGTCTCCCATAGTGCCCAACCTGGTTTAGTCCCTGTCATTTCCTTCTCAGTCTGGATTTAGATTTGTGCTGGAAGCTTGATGACCTGCAGGCCTAGACCCCATGAACGCATGCCATACCTACCATGTTTCCACTGCCACCTCAAATCCTATTCCCACTCATTCTCCTTTCAGACCAGTAATTGGTGTGTTAAAGTTTCTATTCTCCTCAAATAAGATGCTACTAGAGCACAATAGGCCAACAGCTGGCTCTGTCCTGATGCTTCTAGTTACTGCAGGTACAGCAGAGTACTAATTCACCATCTTTTGTAATCCTTAACATAAATAAGTCAGCCAGCTTTTAGCACAGATGCATTTGTAGCTTTTCTTAGTGTTCCTATCTTGTTCAGTAACAGATCTTGTGGGGAAGTATACAAAGAACTCTAATGAGGATCTACTCAAGGTCTATTAGGGACCTTGATTAAATTCTGCCTTGACGGATGGATTTGAATATTATCCTCTTCCTGTTGTTTTCTTTCTATGATAAAATAGTTTTTAAAGGAGCAGTATTTAGGGATGCAAGGTGGGGGAGCTGCAGATTCTAATGGAAGCACCTCTTTTCCCCATGTGTGCTATTCCACTGCTCTGATGTGACATTGTACAAAATTCCTGTCAAGCAAATTCCCATGTCTACATCAAGTTACAGACAAAACAAATTTCCTTCCAACACCATAGAAGCAAAGAGCAAGGAGATGCAACACAGATTGGTCATGGCTTTGCACGGAGAAGTATCATTGTGCATCCAGATTTGCTTGATTTAGACCCTTTCTAAACACTTTTTGTCTGTCTATCTGGACTGTGTGTGTAGCTGACGTAGCATTTTTGCAGGTAAGCTTTTGTTGACATCCAAGCAGTGTGGATCTATCAGCAAGCTCAGAGCTGAATCCAGGCTTTACAAGTCTGTGCATTGTACTCCACCATATGAAAAAGAAATAACTTTTGATACCTGTATGCAGGAACAATTAACCTAAACCAGTGAACTTGGAAAAGAAATCTACCCTAAGGTCTCTGACAGGGTGAAGTGGGATTTCCATCTGATAACATTGAAAAGTAATTTGCTCCTCTTCTAAAGCAAATTAATCTCTGTTCATACAGCTGACCTGATAAGGTTATTAAAATCATACATGATGCATCCATTCTGTAAACTGCGGTGAAATACTTACTTTATGCAGGATCAGCCTTCTCTTAACGTTGAAATAAAGTGTCTGGATTTGTGAGGCCTATTTTTTTAACAGCCAGGGTACCTCAAGCATTACTAAGTGCTTCTGCTGCATAAAGGGATGCCCTTAGCTTAAAATGCTGTCATTCACAAAGGTGAATTAAAATGAGCCTTAGTTTTCCCTGTAGCAAGACTGCAGGCAGGGGTAGTTTCATAGACCTTCAGTTTGACCCTGTGTGGCTGCTGTGAAGTTCCCATTATCTGCCTTTCCCCTGCTGTTTTTTTAATGTTTCAATTGCTATTCAGATATCTCAGAATATTTTTTACTTATTGAGTACTATATAAACATCATAAGCAAAGAGCTGTGATATGGGATAAGTGGCTTGATTCAATGGTCGCTGAAGCTGGTGGGAAAGCTAAAGGCTGTGAGCTGAAAAGAGCTAGAGAAGCATCAGATTACTCTCAATTGCACTCAATCAATAAGCACTCTACTCCCTCTATCGTGGCCACTCAATTCACTCTACCACACAAAATACCCTTTCTGAGAACTGTATGTTTAGCATAATAGCACACTGCACTGAATTGCTGTGGGTTGCTGAGATGGCAGGATTGCAGTGTAATGTGGGCTAAAAGCTCACCTGCACACCCATAAAGGAGCACAGAAAGACAACAAATGGAGGGGTAACTCAATTGATAACTGCCTCAGCCACTTCCAGGCCCATCCCAGGAGCCATCAGACCATCAAGGGTCCTTCTGCATTAGTCCATCAAGAGCCCTTCTGCATCAGTTTAGAGGAGGACCAGGGCACAAAGGCAGGGGGAAACCAAATTAAGGACTCAGAAGAAGGGATGCTCTGCCTCAGTCCTTCCAAGGTGTGTACCAGAGGAGGTACAACCTCTGTGTACAGGAATGAAACCCACCCAGAGGAGTCAATGCCATAGAACCCTTGAGAGTGAGGGGAGTTGCTGCTTGAGGACATGAGACAAGGGTGTCTCTAAGGGTGATGCCGTAGGGAGGGGGCTGCTGAGGACCATTGGAATCCTGACCACCTGTGTGTGATGGTCTGTACCAGCAACTGGAGTTGGACTGTGGCCCTGAGAGCTTAGATATCCAGGTGCCAACAACTAGGGAGATCCAGGGGCAGCTATAGTGCAGACCATGTATCTGAGCCCAGCTGCTGAAGGGACTCACCTTGTACAGATGTGTGTATCATAGAATCATAGAATGGTTTGAGTTGGAAGGGATCTTAAAGCTCATCCAGTTCCAACTCCCTGCTATGGGCAGGGACACCTTCCACTAGAGCAGGCTGCTCCAAGCCCCATCCAACCTGGCCTTGAAAGACCACTGGTAATATGCTTTCCCTTTTATTTGTAGTATCAAAAGTAGAGTAAGCCTGGGACAAGAGTAGAAAGATGGGTGGCATTTAGTTTTGTAAGTTTTCATTTCCTTCCTTCTGTGGTTTGAGCTTGTAATGTATGCTACAGGCATGAAACTACTGCACAGCAAGCTTGTTGGTGTGTTCATTTCCTAGAATTTGGGGTGGGGTGGGATGGGCAGTTTGAGGAGTGACAGGAAAGGCAACAAACTTAAGCTGTATAAACCTTTCTGTGTGTGCACAGAAACTATAGTCTAACACCTACCTGTAATATATTCACTAATGCACAAAGTTTATGCATCAAAAGCTTGTGGAATGGTGAGTTTCAGATATGAATGATAGTGATTAGAAAAGAAAACACCTTTAAGTCTAAATATGATATAGGCACAATACATTTTAACTATATAGACAAACATGCAAACCGATATTGTTCAGAACAGCAACCCAAGCTCAGAACTGCTTCCTGATGAGAAGAATTCAAAAGAACCAAAATATACCAAAACCCCAAAATACTCCCAAGAAGTAAATTAGTGTATGCATAGAAATTCTTCAGTAGGTGACTTAGTTTTAAAGACCAGTGGGAATTTATGTCCGTTGCCTGTTGGGAGAGAAGGTGGCCAGGGAAATCCTGCTATGATGAAGTCCATGCATCCATAGAAATAGCATTGAACTAAATTTCCTCATTGGCATAATTCCACTAAAGTAAAAGAAGTGAAGAACATGTTTTCATGTTTGAGCAAAAGGACCTTAAAATGCTAATTCTAGTCTAGCTCCCTAACAGAAGGTCTTTCATAACATCCTAATTGCCTAATTCCTATTTTTGTGTCCTTTTCTGCGAGGTGAGATGTTTACATTCCTTTTTATCAGTGGAAATCTTTTTCCTTCTCCAGGGAAAACAACCCTATCATTAAATCAAATCAATCATATTTTACTAGATTTATGCTTTCTTTTTGTCTGTGCCACATACAGACATCAGAAGAGATACCTACTAGCATGTTTCACCTCTTTGTTTGTCTGGAGATCAAGTTTTGCTCCCTAAGGTTGTATAATTCTTCAGTGTCAAGCAGCTGATTTATACTACTTTTGTGTGTAAAAGTTCTACAGCCAAATCATTTTGATTGCCAGGACATCTTGTTCAGGCTTCATTTCTCTTACATGGATTTGACATTATTTTTGTGTACTTATAAGATGTGATGAATTACCTTGCATAGTATGAAAACGCCCAGAGTGGAACAATGAGCATGTTTACAAATGACTTTACTCCTTTCTCCTGTCAAGACAATTTATCTTGATGTTGCATGGTATATATTTGCAATGATGTTTTTGACCATGAAACAAACAACTCTGAACTCTCAAGTGCATCTTCCCTATAATAATGCTTTTGCAAAATGCATTGTTATTATACGTGGATTTTTTTTTGGTACCCGAATAATTTTCTTACATCAAAGCCCATCGGGCTCATCAGTATTTCAACAAATAGAGTGATTTGGGACCTCAAAGTTTTCTGAGTGAGGTAGAAATGTAAAGCTGAAACAAAAACCTCTGTCACTGTATGAGAAAAGGTTCTGTCTTTGTTCTCTGTATCATTGTTGGACTGAAACGTTATTCAGTGTATCTTCTCTTTTGCAACAGCCTGCAGGAGCATTTACTGGGCTAATCTTAATCTTCAGTTTGCTCTTCAAAATGCATGCTTCTGATGTGAGGCTACTTCACAGGAAGCGTGACCTCATTCTGCCTCTGTGCAGCTGATTGCACGGGCTGTTTTCAAAAGGAAACAGGGGACTTCATAGACCTGCCTTTCCGAAGCCTCAGAGCTAATCTTTTCCAGGAAGCTGCAGAAGGAGCACCCTCCACTTAACATCTCATGTTGATGACAAGAAACTCTTTTATATACGTGTGTTAATAGTGAAATGGATTTTCCAGGTTTGGAAGATTTTACACATATTTGTCTCTTAATATGTTTGTCAGCTGAGGAATAACTAAGCTTTAGACTCATTTCTGTACTGCTCTTCAGGAAGTTTTGTGTTTTCTGTGGATGTTACTGTTGCTTGCAGGGAGAAAAGACTAAACTGCTCTTCAGAAGTGACTGATATGTGTGGACAAATAAAACTACCTTTGTAGACACTTGTGTTTGGTAGGTTCAATAGCATAAAACTGGTTGCCTGGGCTTCAGCTATTTTAGTAATTACTACTATGTTTTGGTACCTACTAATGTAAATATTTAGAACACAAAGATGGACATAGGCTTGCTAGCTGCCAATTAAGGGCTTCATTGGCTTAAAGAGTGATTTGATTTTTGGAGGGAAAGGTAATTAAAACTGACTGGTTTGGACAGTGACTGTTGGTATTACAGCACAGGGGTTTGGGTGGTTTGAAATTCAAGGTAGGGGGTTGTTGACTTAAACTTTTATTTGAATTCTCTACATAAAATATTTCTGTGTTCACCTCAGATTCATTTTTAGTGCAATTTCTCAAAGCTATTGGGCTTTTCTCATGCCATAGTTTAAAGGTTCTTTGCTGATGCTTAGTTTGTGGATTACAGATATAATGCTACCACTTCATTGTACAGTGATGGTTAAGATGCTTTGTTTTGCTTGCTTATACTGTTATTATAGCTTTTCACGCTATTAATAGCTTCCAAACAGAACTGAATATGAAATGAAAGCAGAACACTGAGCAGCATTGTTTACAACACGGTATTTCCATGTTTTCCTCAGCATTGATTGAATTACGATTTTTAGGAACCCTCTTCATTAACATGAGACAAAAATTCTCACTATCAAGGACAGCAAAACTTCTATTGGACTGCCTATTCTATGGCTGTTTATGGGAGTCTGGAATTATCATTTGTTAAAAGCAAATTGCAAATGTCTGTTCATTCTTTAAAAGAGAAAAAGTCATCTTCTCCCCAGCAATACATTGCATAGGTATATATCTCACTTTCTGTTAGGAATCATAGAATAGTTAGGGTTGAAAAGGACCATGAATCTATGTATATACTCTATTTGACCTTAAATTTAATTTCTGTAGAGGGTGGCAGATAAACAAGCACCCAGCAGGCACATACTTTGCACATTTCTGAGACAATTCAGATTAGTAATGGAAGGACTGTGGTTTGTTCTGCCACTTTGATCCGTATGTGCCAACACTTTCTAATGAAAGCTCTACCCATATGTAAGCTACTGCTCTTAAACGTGATTCTTTTTTAGTAGTTGCTACTTTATATTATCAAAACTGAAAAAAAAAATAGCATACAAAACAACTGTGTTGTGGGTTTCAGCTGCTGGAAAGTTTCACACTCAGGTTATTAAAGAGCTGTAGTAGGTATAACTGATGCTGAGGTATACTTCTGTATCCCTTTTCAAACAAATTTGCCCTAGAATCAGTAACTTCAGCTTAAGCAAGTATATATTACAACTAATAGAATTGTAAAATCATAGAATAGTTAGGGTTGGAAAGGACCTTAAGATCATCCAGTTCCAACCTCCCTGCCATGGGCAGGGACACCCCACACTAAACCATGCCACCTAAGGCTTCATCCAACTTGGCCTTAAACACTGCCAAGCATGGAGCACTCACAACCTCCCTGGCCAACCCATTCCAGTGCCTCACCACCCTCACAGGAAAGAATTTCTTCCTTAGATCCAATCNAGAATAGTTAGGGTTGGAAAGGACCTTAAGATCATCCAGTTCCAACCTCCCTGCCATGGGCAGGGACACCCCACACTAAACCATGCCACCTAAGGCTTCATCCAACTTGGCCTTAAACACTGCCAAGCATGGAGCACTCACAACCTCCCTGGCCAACCCATTCCAGTGCCTCACCACCCTCACAGGAAAGAATTTCTTCCTTAGATCCAATCTAAACCTCCCCTGTTCAAGTTTGAACCCATTACCCCTTGTTCTGGCACTACAGTCCCTAATGAAGAGTCCCTCCCCAGCATCCCTATAGGCCCCCTTCAGATACTGGAAGGCTGCTAGGAGGTCTCCACACAGCCTTCTCTTCCCCAGGCTCAACAGTCCCAACTTTCTCAGCCTGTCTTCCTATGGGAGATGCTCCAGTCCCCTGATCATCCTCATGGCCTCCTCTGAACTTGTTCCAACAGCTCCATGTCCTTTTTATGTTGAGGACACCAGAACTGCACACAGTGCTACAAGTGAGGTCTCATGAGAGCAGAGGGGCAGGATCACCTCCTTTGACCTGCTGATAATGTAATATATATTGATGATACTATCTTAAGCATAACCACAATTCTGTCTCTTTTTAAACTCTTTTACAGACAACCTGTATTACCCGCTATCCCATGGTGTGTGAAACAGTCCTTTTCAAGATGTATGGTATATCGCACGTTACATCAACACCAAGAACAAGTAAATTTGTGCACATTTGTCACAGCTTTTAATTAAAAAACCCCAAACCTGTTGTGGGGAGATCTTGTTTGGCTGATAAGATTTAGGATTTTGATGGGTTTAGTTTATATCCAAATCTGCAAACCATCTGTTGAGTTCTTCCTGTAATTTCTTTTCAAGTCTGGATTAATTTGTTGGTTCTGAGTATATTTTTGTACAATTAAGAACCATGATTCTGCCTAAGATGAGATCTAATTCAAGAGCTAATTGTGTATGGAAAAATGTAGGTCTACAACAAGGCAGTCCCTGAAACACACCACCACTCTCACTTCTTGTGCAACTGGCTGTGTAGCATTCTGACCCATGTTACTTATCTCTTTACACCTCCACTAAGTTTCTTCCACTTATCTCAAGTTGTTTTTGCAAGGGTTAGAGCAGAGTTTTCTTATGGTAATTTTTTGTATTGGCATTTTTCAAAGTGTAGGAGAAACAGTTTGTATGGGAGAAGGGTAATAGGACTGGAAGGTTTTACTTCGCTTCTTTGGTGACCCTGCCTGGTCCCAAGGCTCAGTTAGCCTTTCACATCCAGGTTGTGGCTGACACCTGGACTCCAGATGAACATAAACAAGATTTCCAAAGTGGAAACACTGACTTTCATGTCTTTTCTTTGCCTTTGTTCATAATTGAACGTAAAAAAAAAATGGACCCATGTCCTCTCATAGATGCACAATGATCATTTACTGATGGTGTTTTAAACGTGGTGCTCTAAAGATACAGAAGAGGCAAGATAACATAGCGAAAGATCACACCTTTTGTCTTCCCATGTATAACATATAAGTTTTCCCTACGGGTAGCCACTGTTCATATTTTATAAGACTGATTCTGTCAGATGCTGAGCATCTGGAAGCCCTTTGCAGACTTGAGCCATGGTAATCCAGACAAATCCTATTTCCTGAGTCTCCTGTCACAATATTATTATCAAACCTTTGTCACTCTTTTTATTCCATGCCTGTTGTACTATGTCTGCAATTTTAATATGAAAAATATACTGTAATGGTTATGGTGGTCCTTCCATTCTACTCTGTATCTGTTGTCAGTACGTGTTCTGATTGTGATCCTAGCACCTTTAAAATAACTGCAGCTATTGCGTTTGTGGCCATAATCATTTCTCTCAAGGTTGTGAGCTGTGCAGAGTACAAGTATCTGATTAAGATTTGTTCTGATTCTTCATCAAGATGAATTTCCTACAAACACTATGTTTTTCCATGACTCTTTCACTTGTTTTATCTCCTTTAATCTTTCCCTTTTCTTTTATTAGCTTCTATTATGATCTCCTTTTATATGCACAAGGTACCTGTCAGTGAAGACCTGTCAACTGTTTAAGCTGTTAGATATGATAAACACTCCTTCTTATTTGCCCTTTGCCTCTACAGGTTCAACGGAGTTTAATGGAGAACATAGACCCAGCCTCTCACAATGTGTTTTTCCAAGGTATTTAGGAAAATTTTACTCATTTAATTTCATTTTTATTTCATTGGAGATTTTGTAAAACCCCCTTGGGGGCACTCAGGATCATAGTGCTCATGTTGATTTAATTACTGCTTTAAATGAAAGTTCACAACCACTGCTGTGGAGATTGGAAGTGCAATTACAAGGTTTGGGAGAATTTCTGTTCCACCTGCTTTCCCCTCCACTGAAATTATGGTATCCCTCTGCGACGTGCCATATGGAATAGTGAAACATGCTACTGAAATCCATGTCAGCCATTGAATCTATCCAGTGTCTGACTTTCTTTCCATGGATGTCACTGTGTGGCCCCTTGGAACTCAAAGGTGTTGAGGAGAAAGGACTAACCATAAATTCAGTTTTCTTTAGCTAAATAAAATGTCCACTGCATTTAGATTCTTTCACCTTTCTGACTACTCACTTCTATTTTAAGTACCACATAGTATATTTTCCTGTGCTATATTTCACCTCAAAGTCAATTGTATTTCAGTGCTGGATGAAGTTATCACCAGGGGTGGACTTTACTCTGTGTTGATCTAGCTGCATGATATTCAAGGTTTGTGAGAATGAAGTCTTGTGTCTTTAAGTCTTCAGTAAGTATGGCCAGGTTATAGAAAGCAAATAAATCCTGCCTGGCTTGGAGGCACTCAGGCTTGTGCCATGCAGAGTAACTCAGAGAAGGAAAATACTGGAATACCTCTATTGACACCAGGTAGGT
Source organism: Agapornis roseicollis (assembly GCA_002631895.1). NCBI lineage: Eukaryota > Metazoa > Chordata > Aves > Psittaciformes > Psittacidae > Agapornis > Agapornis roseicollis. The sequence goes on along the minus strand of NDXB01005978.1, from coordinate 23,956 downwards.
GTGCATCTGGCAGGACTCCTTGGCCAAGAGCACCGCCACAGAAATGCATCATGCACATTTGTGTTCAAGCTGACTCCATGCTCACATGAAATGCTACACCTGGCATGAAGCCTTCCAGTAATCTGAAGCTCTGGAAAGTGTGATGCAGGCACACTCTAGCTGTCTGAAACTCCCTAGGTCCAAAAGTAATATCATTACAGCCACATATTCTATATCTGCATCATTACCAGCCCCCATCAGTTGGTAATGTAAATTCATTACTATTAAATCATGGGTTTGCTCTGTCTAGACATTCACTAAATTAGAGAGTTTATTTCTCCTTTTCAGTTATGCTTGTGCCTTTTTGGATGATGACCCTGCTTATGAATATCGTTCCACAAATAGTCCACCAGGATCTCTTTCCATATGTCGCCGCAGCCCTCGACTGCTTACTAATGGGTATTACATTTGGACAGAAGACAGTTTTCTGTCTGATGAAGAGGGCAACATAACATTGACACCATCCCAGACAAGTGTTAGGTACAAAGAGAATTTAGTTCGGTAAGTGAACTGTATGCAGTTTTCCCTCAATGTTGGCAATTGCCTCCACATCTCTGTATTTATCTAGAGGTATCTGTGTGACTTTCTATACTTTGGTTGGCATAATATCAGCATTGCTTTTTAATGGGAACATCTCAATTGATTTAGAGAGTGCAGTGACTGAAATAACTTGATTTTCAGACATGTCTGATCTTACCATTCAGAAATTCTTCAGTACACAGTTGTTGCTGTAACTGGAGTTTTGTCCAATAGGGAAAAGGGGAAGTTACAACTTGTTTTGTCAATGGGGTGTTACAACGATGAGGAATAAGGGAAAAAGCAGATACGTGTGTATATATACAAAAAAATAAGAAAGTCTGGTCCTGAAATTCTTTCTCATGGAAAAATCTCTCTTGATTTCAGAACATCAGTTTGGGAAGGTATCTAAAGTTGAAGTACAATGGATTCAGGCTGCACCAAAAGTGTTATAATAGGGTGAAAGTTATGGGTAGTGGGAGACCACTCCTAAAAGTTCAGAACCCAGTAACTGTAGTATCATTTGTTATCACAGTATCTAGTATCAAAACGGCATGATATATTGCTATACATTGCTGCTAATACATGCCTTGGCATTACTGCAGTGTGCAGCAGTCATTCTTGGTGACATAGCCAGGGTCAAGAACGGCACTCAGAACATGGTTTCTCCATGTCAATCCTGCAAGCTTTGGAGCTCTGTCCCTGCTCAACAAGGATGATTAACTATGTTCCTTGACAATGTGTCTTTTCTTTCTAGTGTATTCAGGCGAAGGAAGAAAATCCATCGCTCTCTTGCCAGTTTGTTCAGTCTCAATGCCTCCACTTCTTGGCTCAGGAGCCCCGTCCCCAGCAAAATGGATTCCTCCCATTTTGGTGATCCTTGGCCTGATGAATGCCATGAACTAGAAGCTAGTCAGAGTGATGCTGGTGAGCCCTGACCAGGCACCGAGTAATCAAGCCACAACATTACAGTGTATATTTAGTGGGGCTTGGGAATCTCTTTCTATAGATTTTGCAGGGGTTGTCGGCCAAGTTGCGCAGGTAAAGGTTAGATGACAGACAGAATTGTAAGTGGTGAATTAAGCGTCTGGCATTAAAGAGTATGAGTCCACAAAGACTTCGATGCCAAAAAGATATTTTTAGACTGAATTTAAATCCAAAGTCATCACCAGTGATGTTTATACTGGTGTCATTAATATGTGATGGTTTATTCAGTTTTGTCTTTACTCTCCATATTTTCAGCTGCATACATTGAACCACCCAATTCCTGACCCTTGACAATTTGGAAACCTCTCTGTGTTTAAATAGTTAACCTCTCCCAAACCAATTCATCAACACAAGTCTCCAAGCTCTTCCTTTGTGCACTCTCAGTTATATTTGCACTTTTTGTAGGAGACTCAGACTTTTCTACTGAATATAACAGCCATGACAGCCACTTGCCACAAAAACAAACCACAGCACCTAATGGGTCCTCTCTCTGCAAAGATAACAAGCTTCTTCAGCCTGAGAAACCATTTTATGTATCAAAATCTAGCTCTCCATTTATGATAAATGCAAATGAAGAGACTTGGCGCAATGCAGGTGTGTTGCCTTCTTATTCTGATATCTTATTTTTAGAGTGAACTATAAATGCATTAAAAATATTGACATGGCCCCTTGCAGAATAGAATTTATTTCTGAAGCATACATTTAAAATGACTGATTAAAGAAAAAAAATTGGCATTTACTGTTTATCCCTCTCTGCCCACATCTTTTCCTCTCCTATTTTCAGTGATAAATGGAGAAAGAAAAAAGGGGGGTGAAGAGGAAAATGGAGGAAAGGGCATGGGAACAACAACTTAAACAGGCAATTATTCAGAAAGCTCTGTTTCCTGAGAGTGTGCAGGGCTCAGTGTCTCTACGGCTGTGGGGGAAAAAGACTCTTGAGAGACACCCAGAGCATGAAAATTAGGTTTCTGCTTTGAATCACTCTAGGCGAATTCTCTTATTAAGAAACTGAAGAGACTGGCCTCGCAGGCTGAAGGTCTTTGCAAACACCTCCTGTGATCCATTCACTTCCTTGAAAACTCATGAGGATTATTTTCTTGGCTTTTGTTTCAGAATCCAGGACAGTGCAAAGTGTCCTGTCTCAGACGGTTGCACTGATCACATGTTTAATCATTTCAATATGTACAAGGTAACTTTTATTCCTTTTGTTTCTGATAATGCTTACTGCATTTCAACTGTTGGATCAATGATAAATCAAGGGCCACATTTTCAAAGTTAGATATATCTTATTATGAAAATGTATTTTCATATTATAGTAGGTGCAGGGAAAAATGTCAGCTATACAGATATGCACAAAAATAAGAAATACATATGCAGGCATGGAAACTATTTTGTCAAGTGTGCTTGGACCAGGGATTCTGAAAGCCTGAGAAGAATCAGAATGGAGCTATGTCTTTCTAGGTGACCAGTATGGGTCAGTCTGGGAATGCTGATGTCTTTCCTTCTAGGACATTATCCTCAAAAGCTTATGTAATTTAAAGTCTTACATTGTAGTTCATCTACCAGAGTTCAGAGGGTTCATCCACAAGAACCTTCTTGCCTCCTCCCACCTGGGCTTCACCTCTATCAACCCAATATGCATCCCTTGTTTTTTTCTAACCTTGATGGACATTGTTATGTTCTCAGGTATTTTCTGGGAGGTCTGTCTGCCACTTTGTTGCTGGTGATTTTAGTTTGTAAGTACAGACTTTCTTTTTATTCAACACACAATATTTTACTAAATCACATCTGAGGACCAAAAGCTATCCTTGGATGTATATCCACGGCTCTTATTGATGCTAATAAGTGCAGTATGTGGGCATATGGGGACAGGATGTAGCCTTCTATGTTTAAAGGACTTTGCATTTGAATTTCACAGTTCTTTTGTCCAAAGATGCTGCTGTGTCATCGCTCTTCAATCTTGACACTTCTTTCAAAACAACTAAGTTTTGGTAAGTGGCTCCAGTGTCATGTGATGTCTAGAGGAATTTAGAAATCTTATATTAAGAAGAGGAAGCAAAGAATCATTCTGTTGTTTCCATGTCAAAAGACAGAAGGCATCATCTGAAGTTACTGTTGAAGGATATTACTGTCTATTACTTGTCTATTACTGATTTGTATACATATAAGTTTTCTGTTTATTTTGAAAAACTGCCTTCTCATAATGTGCAATAAATTACACCCATTTCTTAGCAGAAAAGGAAGGTAAACCTAATATGTCATAACATGAAGATGCAAAGACAGCCCCATCACCACTTTCCAGGGACTACAGAATTGATATGACTTGGCCCAACTACCCCAGTCTTCCATTAGCTTCAGGACAGAGCTTTGCCTTTGGCACATACTGTAGTCTGATAAATGCCTTAGAGAGAAGTAGTAAATCAGTCTGCTCAGTTGAATAGAGGTGCTGCTGTTGTTGTTTCAGACTGTTTATTTCCATGGTTTGAACAGAGCTATAGTTTCTAAATCCTTCTGCAGAAAAAGATTCAGATATTTAGATGGTTTGCAGTATGTATTATGGGTAAGGTCATACACAGGCCTCCATGCTGAAAGCATATGTGTGTGTGTGCTGGATTTATGAATTACCATTCTTTCACTCTTTATGCAGCAGAAAATTCTTCTGGACTGCGTAAAATCTAAAATGCTGCTGACACTTAAAACATTTGGGCTCATCTGAATTTTTATGTGGTGAAAATGAAGCTCAAAAAGGACATTGTTTCTGCAACTGTGTCAGGGTTCAGGAGTTTAGTGTATCCCAATGGCAACAAGACAATCTGGCAGACCTCTTAGCCTTTGAATTGAGGATAGTGAAAGTTAGAAACAAGAAGGCCCAGCTTGGAGAGCCTTATTACAATGACACTCTTGGATTTGGAGCATCCATGGTCTTATTATAACACCCTGGTTACTCTGTTACACTTTGTCACTATGTCATTAGTCCCAGTAAAATCAAGGCCAACATGTTAGGACTAGAGTGTTGCAAGCGCATGCTCGAAAGTTCTGTTTTCTGACTTCCTGAATAGTTTAGCTCTGAGTCATAAACAAAGCTGCTCTTCACAAAAGGAAAACAAGTACACTCTGAGAGCTTTTCAGTCACTGGTGTACAAAGAATACCTCTTTTCTGACCATCAAAAGTGAGAAGTTATCTGCTCAGACAAGTAGTCTACAGCTTAACTAAACCTGGCAAACCAGGACCTACATAAATCCTTGTTATAATAAACTGTGCTTTAAATTGGGACATCAAATGCTTTTTTTATTTCTCCCACAGAAAATAATTGGAAGAAAAGAATAATTGGTGAGTATATGTTTAAGTTTAGAAAGAATTCTATACTTTTGGGGATGACCCCTACTATGAAATGAGGTTCAAGCATGCCAGGAAGGTTCCTTGGACTTCTCATTAACAGAAGGTTTAGCTGTAGGACACTTGCCAGTTTCCACTGTGAATGACTCCACTTTGCTGTCTAAAACTCCTTTTTCATTTTATTTGGATGAAATATTTTTTATTGTTTGACAACAGTTGCTAAATAGTGTAAGCTGTTAAACAACTGCTGTGCTTCAGCCCAAAGGAAACATGGTTTTTGGTAACAGGCAAAGCAAGCCTTCTTTCCCAAGTTTAAATCGAACAGCAGTGCCAGGTGCTGTACTGCTCTGACTTGGTACCATTCCACTGGAGGAATAAAACAGCATCAACGTGTAACATCCCAGAATATCTAGAAAACACTTATAGATTCTTCTTTTCCTTATTTTTTTGTCAGCCAAGCCTCACCTTTCTCCTCCAGTTGTTGATTATCCTGCATTTCTAAGTCTTAGTGAAACTCAGAGCCTTTAAAACAAGAGTGCTGATTTATCTGTACTTGGAGCTGGCTATCCCTATCCTGGCTCTGTTATTACCCTTATCCCTTTATTTGGAAAAGATAAAAATGAAATGAGGGAACTAAATGGAGCTGTGCCCAGGTTTTTGTTCCTTAGAGTGCAGATGAAACAGCCTTGTTCTTCAATTTGCTGTTGAGTGCAGTTCAGCTTCTGAGGTCTAAAGGCATCTGCACAGCTGCAGACACAACCTTGGAAACCTTACAGTCTGCCCTCAGAAGGAGGACATTCATCCTGAGAACAAAACTACACAAATGATAAGCAGCATTTGGTCCCTTTGCAGACTTACTAAAGCCTACAATGAAATATACATCCTACTTATCCAGTCTGCCAAGCAATAGACACCAGATATGGCACCTCTTAAAGTCAGTGGAACTGTTTATGTAAGGATGACTCTGATTTTGAAAGCCAGTATCAATATTAACTGAAGCAGGTGCTACAGGATGGGATGGAGAACTTGGGTTTTGTTGCCTAGCAGGAGTAAACTAAATACAGACTAGCACAGGTTACTGAGAGACAGGATCTCCAGCATTTCAGAACAAGCTTGTCTCTTGCTTTTCATAAAAACCTAAAAGCAGAGTAGTTACTTATATACATTTTGAAATGAGTTCACTAACAATTTTCATTTTTCCTCCTCCTCAAATATATTTTCCTCAGCTCTTCAGCATCAAACTACTGAACACCTCCTTATGGCCATCGTTACACATGTTCCTGTGAAAAAAAAAATAACAGAATTGTTAGCATTCTTCCTTCAAAATACAGTTAATTTTAGCTTTGTTTTTACTTTTATTCTGCTCAAAGTGTGAGTGAGGCCTTAGTTTCCTAGTGGCTATTTGAAAGCAGTCATGCGAAACAATTGTTCTTATGTCAGTGAAGTCCTTTGCAGGTATGGGGGTCCTACAAGCCTTCTGGTAACAAATTAATGGTAAAAAGTGCTTTGTAATCCATATTTTGTATAAAAATTTATGTCTTCCCATACTTCCTGTATTAATTCCTTGTAATGACATACTGTCAATGATAAGAGATTTGGATAGTGGCTGAGTACACATGGCAATATATTTCAGAAGCTTTATTATATTGTGCATGTGCACTGCCTTTTTGGCCCTTATGCAAGCATTAACAAAAGAAAAAAAGAGGAAGAAAGATACATTATTAGAAGGAAAGCACTCCTCAGAAAACCAGGAATCAGAATATGGAGAAACAGTGACTAATCTGAATTACCTGGATTCATGTGCAAAAATACGAGATCTGCAGGTATTTACTTTGGAAACACTGAGCTCTAATTTTCAGCTTGGATCTTTGCTACAGCAGACTAAACTGCACATAGGACCTGCGGGTAACCAAAACCTGCTATCTTGTGACTCCAATCTTTTAATAATCTGCTTCTTGAAATATCTCCCTTTATGCCAGTTTAGCTAGGATAGCAAAGACTTCATCTTCCTGCACAACAAAATGATGATAATGTCTGAGGATACTATTGCTCACCAAATTGTTCTATAACTAGTGCTGCTTCTAGTCTACTTGTCCCCTGCTGTGCTAAAAGCCATCCTAGTACAGCCCCAGCTGGTAAATCAGACAAGAAATGCTGCCTGTGGAAGGGCTAGTTGTGCCCATGGGGTACAACCAGGCTGGCAGGCATAATGGCAGAGGTTTGAGAACTCTGCAGTAAAAGTGCACAAATGAAAGGTTTTGGTGGAAGAAACACCACTATCCAACCAGCTCAGTGTTAAGCCAAGCTCAAGCATGTTTTAACTCTTTTTCTAGCATCGAAAATCTGAACAAATCATAAGGAAAAAGGGGGCTTGAAATTAAGTTAAAATGCACATTTCTCTTTCAAAGAATGAATATATGCTGGTTATGTTTTGAAGACAGCATCAATAGCTGTCCAAAAAGGGAAATTTCACCCAAATCACCAACGTTGTGTAGTAATTTACTTTTTCCCAGTGCATTAAATTGACTTTATGTGAAGAAAGACCATTTGATGTAACAAGAGCAGGTTTTATAGTTTCAATTAAAGGTGATGATAGAATATTCTGCTTCATAAAACTGATGTATTATGTCACTAAAATAGTAGTTGTAATAACTATCCTCATATTTACTTGCAGTTAATGCTCTTGAATAATTTTGTTACTATGAAATAATTCTCATTATTTACTTTATGGAGACAACTAAGAGCATATTTCATTGTTTAATATGCATGCATATTTTATTACTTATTTTATTGCTACTTGTAATAGGTCCATTACTTAATGCACTTTTAAAACTAAAGGATTATAAAGGGGTTTAGTGTATAAATAAACTCCTAGATTAAATGCCATACTGAAAGTTCTAAGACTGTAATTACTTTGCAGTCATCAAAGTGATTATGCTGAAAAGTAGAAAAACCTGAATTCACTGTAAACTAGTTCACTGAAAACTAGTGAAGAAAAAGCTGATTCAGCTTGCCAAAAGTTTGGTCTAAAATGAATTGTTATAATCAATGGATAAATATAAACTGTAAATTAGAATTGTTCTGATCCAGAGAGAGGGAAGTTCTGGGACAATTTGGCAACTGGAGTTCAAGGGTTGAAAATAAGATACTTGTGAACCATTGATACCTGTCCTCCATATATTAATGTTGAATTAACAAAGTTTTATTCAGTTACCAGCCTGGTTGGCTTTGGCAGTTCCCTTCCATATAGTCCAATGGACATAAAAGCAGGCCTTGTATTGTCTGTCTGGAAAGAGGCATAATAATATGTTCAGTCATGTTGGATGAAAAAATTGAAACTAGGGTCTGTCTGATGAAAAATTGAACATGTTTTCTAACTTAAATGTTTAAATCCAGACTTTCAGAGGTAATTTGCATTTGCAGCTTGTGTTAACCAGAGTACCAAGCCTAGGATAATTGTGAAATACAATTGCAGCAAAGCAAACTCATTGTTGATTAATGATAACTGACACATCTACAGAGAAAACAGCTAGAATTTTATGTTTCTGTCCCCGGCAATTAAACTCTTACTCCACTTTGATATAGCATGTTATTTAGAAAAATAAAATAACAAAGAATTTCAAGATATAGATTTATAACCCCCTGTGCCTTATCTCATACTGTTTGTAACTACTATTTTTTGTCATTGCACTTTCTTGAGTATATATCACATAGTGCTTTATAGCAGGAATGTTCCTGTTGTAGGCAACAGTAGCAAGCATGATGATAACATTTAAATGTTCCTAATCTGTGAGCAAGTCTGCTTTTCTTTATCCTGAAAGCATTACTCATAGGAGCCAAACCATACAAAGATTAACATTTTTAATTAGAAAAATAGGAAATAAACCACACTGATGCAGAATACACGTATGGCCATTTAGTCCAGCTCTGCAGAATCTACTCTTTGATATATTTTTTTTGTGAATCAGCTGCAGTGTTTTGTAAACCTCTTTGTACGTTTTAATATATACTGAGCAAAACTGGTACTTCATTTTTCATTTTATATTATTTCATTTTTGTTTTCTCATGCTGCTTTTCCCTCCCTTATCTTCGGTATTTAAATAGCAGTAAAGTTGTTTCTGTTAGAGTTGCTTCTGTATTTGAGGGTGTTGTTAATAAGAATGAAGGTTATTACTAGCAATTGCATATTTTTCAATTAATTTGTTATTTATGAGTTTATGTCCTGCCCTGTAGGTTACATACTCTTTGGAAGAAGATTTATTGGTACTTGAGTTATGAACATTAAAGCCTTGTTTTATTACAAAGTAACTATTACTACCATAGAATGTAATAGTAGTAGCAATAATAATAACAGCAACAAAACCAATAATAATTATTTAGTAGGAAATAGATAGAAAGACATAGGTTCAGATTCTGAGTGAGTATTAGATAATTTCCACCAGACAAGACTCTGACCTGAAGCAATTTAACAGCCACGGTTTATCCTCAGATATCAATTCACTGAGTCTTTAGCACCTTATATGAGTATGTACTGATGGAGTCAAAGTACTTCTGCACTGTAATAATAATGCTAGAAAGCTTATTTTTGTCATGACAAATATATTTTATATTGCATTGTTTTATGCATTTAACAAATAAACTTGCAATGTATTAAAGTGGTGCAGTGAATTCCTTCAGGGGGGCATGCCAGATGGTACCCTTTTTCTCCTTTGTCACTCCGTCTTCCTGACTGTGATATGGCTCTTTACATTACCTCTGTAATGTACATTGCTTCATGCCAAGAACTTGAGCTTGTGCTGCTTAAAGCTCTTAGTCATAATGTGACTGAAGAACAACTGCATGAAAATAATAAACACAATAAGGTCAATGTGTGCAAACATAAAATTTGTGTTTAACTTGAAAACAAATTAATGCAAAATTTTCCTGGGAAGTTGTACAACACTGTAAGTGCAAATTACACCAAATTTTGTGTATGTAGATTGTGTGGATGTTGTGCAGCTTCAAATATTTTGTTCAGTGAAACATTTTGAGACATAAAACATTTTAAGGCACATAGGCCTTCATGCTGCAAGTATGTGTGTGTGTGCTGGATTTATGAAGTCCCATTCTTTCACATTTTACGCAGAAAATTCTTCTGACTGTGTAAAATCCAAACCGCTGCTGAAACTAAAAACATTTGGGCTTATCTCAATTTCTACATGTAAAAATGAAGCTCAAAAGGACATTGTTTCTGCAACTGTGTCATGGATCAGGAGCTCGGTGTGTCTCAAAGGCAACAAGACAATCAGGCAGGCCTCCTAGGCTTTGAAGTGAAGATAGCAGAAGTTAGAAACAGGACAGCACAGCCTTATTACAGTGACAGTCTTGGATTTGGAGAATCTAAGGGCCTTAGCACAACACCCTGCATGCTCACCGGTGGTATGCTACACTTTGTCACTATGTCCTTAGTCCCAGTAAAATCAAGACCATGGATTTTAAACCTCATCCTGAAGAGCCTGCAGTGACCTCATATCAGCCTTCCAGTATCTGAAGGGGGCCTATAGGGATGCTGGGGAGGGGCTCTTCATTAGGGACTGTAGTGACAGGACAAGGGGGAACGGGTCCAAACTTAACCAGGAGAGGTTTAGACTGGATCTAAGGATGCAATTCTTTCCTGTTAGGGTGGTCAGGCACTGGAATGGGGTGCCCAGGAAGGTTGTGAATGCTCCATCCCTGGCAGTGTTCAAGGCCAGGCTGGATGAAGCCTTGGGTGTCATGGTTTAGTGTGAGGTGTCCCTGCTTATGGCAGGGGTTTGGAACTATATGATCTTAAGGTCCTTTCCAACCCTAACTATTCTATGATTCTAAGAAGCCGGTGTGATTATTCTACTTCAGCATCTAGCTTTGCTCCATGGTCTCTAGACCACCAGGTTAGGACTAATGCCTGCTGCAAAGTTCTGCTTTCTGACTTCCTGCATAGTTTAGCCCTGAGTCATAAACACAGCTAAGAAAGAGCAGGAGGCATTTCGTCCATGGGTGCCCATGGGGTCAGGAGCAGTCAGCGCACTATGGCAAACCCGTCTGACCTCATGGGCAGGGCAGATCACTGCCGCAGCGGGCACAAAGTACAAACCCGACTGGGGCCCGACTCCACTGCAGCGCGTCCTGCCCGGCCCCGTCGCCATGGCAGCGAGGCGGCGTCCTGTAATGGCGGCGGCGGGAAGCTGAGAGGGGCGGCCATGGTGCGGAGTGAGTGTCGCCGAGAGCTGCTTTCCTCCCCTCACGGGACCTTCTCTCCTGTCCAGGATGTGCCCCACTCCCTGCCCGCCATGCTCCCTAACCCCACGCTTGCCTCCTTCCCTGACAACCCTATACTCTCCCACCGGCAGCCCTTCTCTCCCACGGCCTTTCTTGCTCTCCTCACCTTCCTTCCTTATGTTTTCCCTTCTCCCTGGTAACAACGACTCATTTTGTTTCACCAAGCACAGCCCAGGCGTGCTCTTGACTCTGAAACAGCCCAGCAGTGAGGTGGCCCAAGTGGGGATCCCTCTGTGCATGGAGAGATGCTTCACAGGGTGGCTGATGCCTGGGCACTGCTGTCCTGTCCCTGCAGTTATACATTTCCAATGCCAGATTATTTTATTCATGGAGAAGTAGCCAGTGAAGACACATGAAAAACCCCTGTGGTGTTAAAATACACCACACTGTTACTTATGAATCCATAACCTTTTAGAGCTAAAGCAGTATGACCTAAAAGACTGAGTGCTTATGCATATCGCCTGGGAGAAAAAATCCACTGAGGAATTCCATTCCTCTGCTATTTTCCCTGTAATCTATTTAGATTGTATACGGTCATTGGACAGCCAGTCCCTTGCTGGGTAAAATAGTGCTTTGGAAAGGAACTCCTTCTCTCTGCATGAAGCTGGCAGATGGAGCAGGCAGTGCCTGAAGGTGAATGGCTTCATCTCCACAACAGCATGGCATCAATCTGAGCCTCAAAAGTGCATACTTCTCTGAAATGCAGGTTCTCCCGCTGTTTCTTGATACACCTGCAGCTGTCTACCTGTTTATTGTTTCCAGTTATTGAATGCTTTTCTTTGTGTCTGCTCCTTTTCGAGTAAAACAATACTTTTTGGAAGTCTGGCTGTTAGAGCTTCAGGATCGGTTCTCTCCAGTTGATTGATGCCATCCCTCATTGCCTCCTGTGTTCATGCGAGCACGGGAGTAGCTGTGATCTGTCCAATCACTGGTCCATTCTCTTGTTACTGCACACATAAGCTGGTTAATGAACACAGTGAGAAGAAATGTTATGATGTCTTTTGTCAATGTCTCGGAAAAGCTTTTATTTAAAATTTGTTGTTTTCTCTTGCAACTGTGTTTCCCTTGTTCCTCTTAAATGAACCAGATAGCATAGAAAATGACAAATATTCACCCAGTTTCCTACAGCAGGTCCCCAAAATAGGTCTCTAAAGCTCCATTGTAGCTTCTATTGTGAATGATTGTTTCTGCTTTGCAAACCATCTTGTAATGAAAGTGGACGGTTTTTTTGCATAATCACTGTAACAATCACTTCCATTTTCTTTTCATCAGCAAAGGGAAATCTGGCTGTAATAAAACTGTCAGGAAGAGTTTGTATGACTCCTTTTTATATAAAGGGTACAGAGCATGATGTCTCCAATGTGTATGTATGCAGACTGGAGAATATTGTTTTCTTACTCAAAAACACTGTTTGCACTGGTGATACTGGCACTGGAAAATCAGCCAATTAGTAAGCAGGCTTTTTAGTCTATTTTTTACTTATTTTTTTATTTATAGCAGATTTACCAAGACTAAAATATTTAGTCATAATATTGCCATTCATTTTCTCTCCATTAATTGAATCAGGCTTAATCAATGGGCTTTTGAAGGAAAGGTAGTTGTTCAGATGCAGCAAACCTGCCCAACATGATTGAAAAAGAAAAAGACACCTTTCTCAGTATGCTTTACGTACAGACAAGATCCCCTCTTATATCAATATCAGTATCACCATTATATAATCCTCTAAATCATGTTAGAATCAATAGAGGTAGAGATAGCTGTTGAACAGAAGGGAGTTTTAACTCTGATAGTCTGTAAATAATGTAATATGCACAAAACCAGTTTCAACCCTTTCCCAAAGGATTTAGATACTGGAGGTGCACTGACATGTGTGAGTTTGGATTTAGTTTGGTACATAATTTACCTAGCTTGTAACAAACTTGTCTCTGTGAATGTGTGCAACAATTCCAGGACCACTAATACAACTGGATGAGTTCAAAGAACATCCCTGAGACAAAGAAGCAATGAAACAGTATTTTTAATTAACTCATGGTAGGAACAATTTGTTTTCACAAATCTCTATAATTTTTCTTTTTACTTACTTTTCTTCAGAGTCTTTTTGAAAGGCTTGTTAGCCTTTTTTCAGTATTAACAATCATGAAAATGCCTATGCCAAATTGGTAAACCCTTAGTTTTTTAACCAGTACTTCACTGTAGGTCACTGCTTGTCAAGGTGAGGAAAATGCTAGCACTTGTTTTTTATGTCATAGACTGGAAATGAAGTAATAACATCTAGCTCAAGAGTAGCACTGTTTCTCATAGAATTTCTTTACCTTCATCATACAGAGCCTTTTCACTGTTTGAAAGATTGCCTGGCACTAAATTTTACTATGTGATAATTCTGAACCAAGGTCTGTGGTGCTTTTTTGGCCACTGAAACTCCTATGCTGGCTGCTATTCAGCTGGTAGTGCTTAAGAAATGCCCAGTATTAAATTTCATTCTAGAATAAACATTTATAAACATGAATTAGTTATGGCTTTGCTTCAAATGTGAAAAAAGTAAAAAATATGTGCCCTCTTTCAACACATATCTTGCTTATTTCTGTGCACGCTGTGCTGGTAGAAGAATATGATAACAAGCTGTAGCTAGTTTACTCTCTCCCTGTCCCTATCTGTGATGTGAACATCTGGCATCAGGAAATAAAAGAACATAAAGCACTCCCTTGCTTTGTCTAGATGAATCAATCTGCAACCCAAGCTATGCTCAAAATAGTGGATGCTAGATTAATTTCTGCAAGGGTTGTATCACGCTTTCATTATCAGTTTTCATGTGGATCTTTCTAAATGTTACAGATGACGTGAGTGTGTTTCACAAATNCGATCCTGTCCCTATCTGTGATGTGAACATCTGGCATCAGGAAATAAAAGAACATAAAGCACTCCCTTGCTTTGTCAATCTGCAACCCAAGCTATGCTCAAAATAGTGGATGCTAGATTAATTTCTGCAAGGGTTGTATCACGCTTTCATTATCAGTTTTCATGTGGATCTTTCTAAATGTTACAGATGACGTGAGTGTGTTTCACAAATGATGTTTACTGTGGTCTGAAGTCACTTGGTACTTGATGTCTTTTCTAGCAGATTTTATTTTGTTGGTGCTCCTACCAGATATCTATTGGGTCTGGTGGAACAAAAAATACTAAGGGTTTTAGAAGTTGCTCATAAGTCAGATGGCAGAAAATGACTAAAGGGAAATATAACATCTAATGTTTCTTTCAGTCACTGAAGATCTTGTTAGAAGACGTGCAGAGCATAATGACTGTGAAATATTTTCACTGGAAGAAATCTCTTTACATCAACAGGAAATAGAAAAACTGGAGTATCTTGACAAGTGGTGTCGAGATTTAAAAATTCTTTATCTTCAGAATAATCTAATTCCAAAAATTGGTGAGTGTTTTCTAGGCATGTTTCTTTCTAAATGGTTTTTACACTCATAGCTTTGAAATAGCAAAAAAATATCTGTTGTGCTATACTTCAAGGGAGTGTAGAGTGAGTAACTACAGAAAAGTTCTTTGGGGGTCTCCTACAAGATTTTCTTTCATCTGGTCCAGAATGTTCATTTAAAGCACACTGAAGTTTCAAACATGCTTCAAGATATCATAGTCAAATGCTTTATGCTGAGTCTATTGGGATGTGTCTTTTCTCTTAAAGTAAACTTTTACGCAGCCCTTAAGATCAGACTTGCCTACTAATTAGACAGCAAGTTGTAAGGCATCTGCTATATGGATGAGTCTTGGTTCTTTTCTAGAAATGGAAGAAAACCCTCAGGATACCATTGACTTCAACACTTGTTTCTCTCACATCTTCATGTGTACGGGCATTGCTGTTACAGAAATGCTGGAAAAAAAAATGAACAGCCAACCTAGGCAGCACAAGTCTTGCTGAGAAATTAATTTCAACAGCTGTTTGTGAATTCTGAAGAAAATATCTCTCCAAGGTTTTAGCAAACTAAGTGGTAGGACTCATATCACCAAATTTTTAGACATCTCTGTCTTAGATGGTTACTGTAGCCCCTCTTTGTAACCCATGAGGAAGAAAAGGAGTATTTCAGAGCATGGTCACTGGTTCCAAACACACAATTGAAGATATGACAAATTGCACCTTGAAGAATCTATTTCTCCTTATTGATTGTAGAAGAGCCTGGGCAATTAAATCAGCTGCTGAGATGATCTGTGTTGGTCAGATGAAGCTCCCTCTGCTTGAATTACTTTCTTTGTTTGAGCAGTGTCAGTTTGTACAGCAGTTAATCCATGTGGCTTGTGAATTAGGATTTAAGGTAAACACTATGACTCATTGGAAAGGTTTTCCAGCCAGATTTAAAATCACCTGGTGACTGGGGAGAGACTGGTGAACTGTGGCACAAGTTATAGTGTATCTTGTCTCAGATTTATGTCTTTGACCTGTATGTCATGTATCCCAAGCAGTATTGATGTTTTTCAGACATTTGGAGACAGATGATGATCCTATTCTTTTTCTATATTCAAAACAAGAAATGTTAGCCATTCTGATACAACCCTCCACAATGACAACCTGATAATTTCAGTAGTCCATGGTGAAAATAATCCATTCTAGATCCCAGACTAGGGGTGTGTATGGCTTTGTTTTGTTCATTCTAAAGCCATACAAATCCTTATTTGTAAAATTTTCAGAGGGAGTAAATGTTTTGTCTTAACCTTGTAGATAGAAGACCTTTAAAAATGAAATATGTACTACCAAAGCCAATCATTTCTATATAAGTGAGTGTAAACTCTAATTTTATAAAGCTTGACTAAGTATGTCCTTATCCTTTCTGAGTTTCATGACAGATAGAATGTTTCACCTTGCTTTTTGGCCTCTTGCATTATAGGTGTGTTTTATAATTTGTGCTAAAAATTGGTTAATAACCTTATTTATTTTTCCTTTTTAATGTAGATTGTGTTTCAGAAAACTTTTTTGGTTTTGTCTTTTTATTAATATTAAAATATGAATGCTCAGTAATCTGATACCTATTCTGATTTGTCCTTCTTATTTTTCTGCTTTATCATTTCATTGAAGTGAGCAAGTAAAATGATAATACCTTTTCCAGTGAATAAAACTGAAATAACAGATCTGTTTTGTTACAGAAAATGTGGGCAAGCTGAAGAAGCTGGAATACTTGAATGTAGCTTTGAACAACATAGAAAGAATTGAAAATCTGGAAGGTCAGCTTTTAAACAAACCATTTTGCCTTTTCATGTTGAAAAACTTGAGTTGTGATTTAGTGCAAAAGAGTGTTTAAGGGAGTGTATAAGAGGGTATGTCCACAGTAAAAGTACTTTGTTGAAACTCAGGAAGAGCCATTGTGTGCAGTTTTTCCACAAAGGCTTCTTTGCAGCAAGTGGTTATCACTGCTGAAGCTTTGACATTGAACTTTCTTAAACATATTTTAACTCACTTTTTGCATACACTGTCACCAGTGTTGCCAGCTATGATAGCTCTACTCTTTAATGCTTTACAAAATGGAAGTCCAAATTTGTTTTGAAATTGGTATTTCTCTACTGTAGAGATAAGAACCTGTTATTCAGGTTAACTGGAGCAATGCTGTTTATTAATTTATTTATTTAATGCTATGCAGGCTATATAAAGTCTCTCTTGTGTCGTGTTTCAGCAGTCCAGCTCATTTCAGCAATCAAGTGTTACACAAAAAGGTTCTATTCTGTGTACAGTTTGCATTGACAGCCTGGGGTATTTTTAAAGAGCTGTTCAAATGATTCTTTTCTCTGTCTTTACATGAAGTTCTCTCTGGTTTATCTGTTACTATTATTGCATGTTCAAAAGTCTAGCATTTTCTAAGATCAAAATCTAAGACAGAGCTGCCCATAAACACATTCGATATTACTTGAATAATTTCTGACTTGCTTGCTTCCTCTTTCTTAATTTTGATTAGGTCAGTTGCTAAATCTTTACAATGTCCACCTTGACAAGGGAACAATAAAAAAAGCACAGGGATTTTGGTTTAATTTTTGTTCAGTTTGTTTTGGGGTTTTCAGTTTGGTAATTTTTAAGTCTACAAGCCAAGTCAAAAGGATGGCTTAAATCAAATAAAAGGTAAGCAAATAGGCTAAACAAACGTTTGTAAAAGTTAAAGAAACAGGTAGTACATTACTTATTTGGCAATATGTTGAGAAACTTGCATCTGTTCTCATACCAGTAAATTTTAAGTTCCTTTATCCATCTGCAGCATTTATTACTGTGATTTGTCATTTCCTGAAGAGTCAGAACCTTTAGGAGTGAGCCTTGCAAACATTTCGGTTATTTAAAGCCCCTAATAAATCGTTTGGAGTTGCTTATTTTCTTTCAGCTCCACTGTGCATAAGATACTTGCCAAATAGACCTGCAAAGGAACAGAAGTGATTGCAATAATGAGCATTAAGGCTGAGCTCCCTGTTAGCTAAATTTTTTTACTCTTAGAGTCAAGGTTATGCTTCAGGGACAGATTATGATAAAAGGAGAGGCTGATCATTTTTGGATATTGACTTCCCAGAGGATTTCATTGGCTAATTAAGAGTTTTTGTTTATAATGAATTGTTTTGTTTAACAATATAAGAAGGACATGGAGCTGTTGGAGCAAGTCCAAGAGGTCTACAAGGCTGGAGCACCTCCTCTATGAGGACAGGCTGAGAAAGTTGGGGCTGTTCAGCCTGGAGAAGAGAAGCTGTGTAGAGATTTCATAGCAGTCTTCCAGTATCTGAGGGGGGCCTATAAGGATGATGGGGAGGAGCCCTTCATCAGGAACTGTAGTGACAGGACAAGGGGTAATGGGTTAAAACTTAAACAGGGAAGGTTTAGATTGGATATAAGGAGGAAGTTCCTTACTGTAAGTGTGGTGAGGCACTGGAATGAGTTGCCCAAGGAAGTCATGAATGCTCCACCCCTGGTGGTGTCCAAGGCCAGGTTGGACAGAGCCTTGGGTGACATGGTTTAATGTGGGGTGTCCCTGATCATGGCAGAGGGATTGGAACAGGATGATCTTAAGGTCCTTTCCAACCCAAAACAGTCTATGATTCTATGACTACCAGTATTTACAATTTAAGCAGTGATTCACAATGGTAGCTGAATCAATAGGTCATCTAGTATACCAGCATTGACCACAACATTTTGATAGTTATATAACCAATAATAAGCTTTGATATTTTGTATCTTCTTGAGAATTTTCTATTTTCTACAAATACTGTGACCTTATAAACTTAAGCTGAGAGTCACTCTTTCACTAGTGGCTTGGACAAGATGTAATTCTGATTGGATGAAATTTGTAGTAAGACAACAAATGTGGACAGTTTTGTATCCAAGTGTGTGCACCTGTGTGTATTTGATATGTGTCTAAGTCACATTTATTTTATGTCCAAGTTGAATTAAGTTTTTTTTTAAACAGGCTGTGAAGAACTGAGGAAACTTGACCTGACAGCAAATTTCATTGGTGAACTCTCCAGTATTGAAGCCCTAAAACATAATATACATCTGAATGAACTGTTTCTAGTGGGTAACCCTTGTACTGAATTTGAAGGTTACAGACAATTTGTAGTGGCAACTCTGCAGCAATTAAAAGTAAGATTTTAAAAACTAAATGTATATTCAAATAAATAATGAGCTTTGTTGACTTAACATACCAAAAATAAATGCCTGTGACAGGAAAGCTGGTAGCATTTTTTTACTGTCCACAGGAAATGAAATTCTGTTATGAAGAACATGTGACTACAGTAAATAATATGATAATAAATTGGTATATTGAAGGGTTTTTTTGCAACACCTGCACTGATATAATGATTTCCTGTCATTGAAACAGGCAGTCTCACAATGCCCCGTGGAAAAGCACAAGACACTTGCTTAACTCAGTCAGTTAAGCAAGAGTAAATTCAACTCACTTAGTTGGCAATAAACTAACACATCAAAAGAAATAATGTTGCAATCACTTCATGAAGTGAACCAAGGTTGGGTGAATATCAGAAATGGCTAAAGGGATCCCCACTACTACATAGACTGATAAGCAAATAGACATTCCTGGAAAATGCAAAAAGCATCTCTGAGACACACAAACCCATTTTTAGATATGAATAGCAAGTTATTGTCAATTATTTTTAACACAGTATA
Organism: Agapornis roseicollis; assembly: GCA_002631895.1. NCBI lineage: Eukaryota > Metazoa > Chordata > Aves > Psittaciformes > Psittacidae > Agapornis > Agapornis roseicollis. The sequence continues at coordinate 4,637 of NDXB01005978.1, read as the reverse complement.
ACTTACATAGTGCTATGGAAAGGCATATTTTTAGTTTATACAGAAAGTACTTATCAAAATCAACCTACAGCGTAATGGATTTATTGACTTGAATATGTTTAAAATTTCTCATATATCTATATGTTTTTACCCCTTGGGAAGTGTTTGGATAGTAAACAAATAGAACGTTCGGAGAGGATTCAAGCACTTCAAAACTATCCAGAAGTGAAACAGAAAATCAGAGAACAGGAACACGCTTATCTTCTCAAAAGGGCTAGAGAAAAGGAAGAGGCTCAAAGAAGGATGCAAGAAAGAAAGGATAAGAAACAAAACCAAACAGAATCTAAGTTTGGATTTGACAGGTAAATGCCACTCTTCTATTTCTTCATTAAGAATTTGCATTTTCCTCATTAAATAGTTTATGTAATTCCACTTCAGTATTTTTGTTTGTCTTTATTGTTGATTCTAGCAGCAGTATTTTTTCTCATGCATGTTACCTCTAATGAAAAATATAATTAATTACAAACATGATTAATTACTGACCTGCAGACAGTACAATAGAATTTTGGTTCCAAAACTCCAAACTGGGTGCCAAAATAGTGTAATTGATAGCTTCTTTCAGGAGTACGGATGGAAGCTGTTGTTTAAGGAAAAGTAGGGGTTCCAGAGAAAGCAGCTGTTCACCTGTAATTTCCTTTGCTTTACAGTTATTAGATATGAAGACTGAAATGGAATATTGCAGATCTTTTAGAGATGTAAAAGGGTATAGAATGCTCATTTCTCTATTCTTCCACCTAATATATCTGAGATTACCTAGACAGCAGAAGGATTTTTGTCTGGGCTCAGCTCCCATTGCAGTTGCCATCCATCTTATTTTTTATCCAATAAAGACTAAATTCCATGGAGCTGGCTATGGAACTTTGTCCTCATATATCACAGCTGTATCATAAATCTAGTTTCCTCTCTATATTGGCAGAGAATTTCTGAATATTACAGAGGCTTAGGGCTAGGGAGAAAAATGATTCAGGTTCTAAGGTTACATTTGAGGAGATGTCCAAGTAAAATATTGCTACCCTATAAATTTCTAATCTGCTGCTTCCTGATATTGGGAATGTTTAAACATCACACAGACTGAAGGTTTCTTTCACTTGTAAGTTGTAAGGGTATCTGAAAGTTCTGGTCCTGTAATTAAACATGTTGATCTATCAGGGTTTTCAGAGAGTTAGGCATAACCATAACTGCTCAGTTAAGTCAATGAAAAACATGTTGAAATGCATTTTGTTGGTTGATGAAAGAAGCATAGATATATCTCTCCAGATATATGAGATATTGTTATTTGTAGGAATGATACAGCTATTAGTATTGGGTTAAAAATATATATTATTACAAGAATTCATTAGCAAGTACTGTTACTCTTCCTTTGTTTCATTGGTGTCCTTGCCCATGGCAAAAGGGTTGGAAATAGATGATCTTAAGGTCCTTTCTATTCTATGATTCTGTGATAATATTCCATGTGATTTTGTGCAGGCCAGACTCCCTACAAGAGAAAGAAAAACATCAGGCAGAAGGAGATGAAGAACAAGAATCATGGAGAACAATTGAAGATGATGAAGACAAAAGATTTTGGGAGGAGCCTACACCATACACTCCAGAATCTAGATTAGAAACTCACAGATACATTGAAGAGAAACGGAGAGCTAAAGAGAATGTAAGGTATGGTTTTATTTTAATGTACTCTATGAATTGAAAAAGGTAAAGAAAAGAGAAAGGTGACTGCTTTACATTAAAAGTTACTGAGAACTGGCAGCTTAAATCCCTGTTGCCTGTGCAAATATGCTTATAAAATATAAGCAAAATATTCAGACTCCTCATTTTGTTGTGCTTCATTTTCTAAAATTAATGGCATTTTTTTTCCCCTCAAATAGAGTTTTTAAATAGAATTTCTCTTTTCAAATCCATTTTATGGACTTTAGAAGTTTCACTTTTGTGTCAGCTAATTAATGTGTTTTGTGTAGTTCGATGTTTCATATTGTTGCTGAAAGCATTTATCCAGGGTGCAGATTGCATTGTACAGATGCCATACAGGCCATGCTCCAAGTACCATTTGAAGAATCTTTTTTATGTGACTTAGAAATTTTTTCATGTGCTTTATCAAAGATGTTCATCCCACGTAATAAGATTCTTCATGCTATCTATGCTATTTGGAATGTGAAGATGTGTGGTCCCTGGCAAGCCCTTCAGACTTCCTAAAGTTGTCACTGGTTTTGCTGAACATGGAAAATTAATGCAGATACTAGCAAAAATCAGTTATTTTATTGCTGTTTGCTTATCAGTTCCACAAACATTGTAAGCAATGTCTTTTTTTTTCCCTTCTTTATTTTTTTGCTTATATAACAACATTTGTGCCAGAGATTTTTCTAGCTGCTCTTTTTAAAGGCATGCTTTTTAAAAGATTTATGAAGCCTAAGTACTGAAAAAGTCAGTCCCAGGGAGCTCTCCCAGAAGCCTGGAAATCTGCATAACTTGTTGCTATTATTACTTCAAGGTCTAGCACTTTCCCAGAAGAACTACTGTGAAACCCAGATTCTAGCTAGTTAGAATTTTGCTGTGTTTAGGGATGTCCTGCTCTGGTCAAAAGCAAATGTGTTCTGAATGCTTCCCTCTAGATATATTCAAGGAGATTTTAAATAGTGTTACAATAAAGACAGAATAATTAATTTCTGAGTTTCATTCTGAATTTCCAAGTCATTTATAGGAGTTGAAATTCCTGTCATGGTTCATTTTATGTTGGTTTGGAGGAAGGTGAGAACAGAAAAGTTCCCCTGACAATCTTAAATCTTGCTGGTGGACAAGAGCTGGAATGTAACTTTTACGTATGTTGCTCAGTATAAAAAGATGAGGGTTTTGGTATGAAATGGTTATGACCTCAATCACACCAGTGCTAAATTTAAGCCTATCCATGGCATGTTAGCACACAACAAATTTGCCAGCTGTGTTAAATTTGCACAGCTGATAATAAATTGAGCAGCTTTGGTGGTCGGCAAGTGATTGAGTACCTGCAGTTTCACCCAAAGAAACTTCAGACAAGTGTAAAATCAGTTGCAGCTGAAGGGTGCCCAGGATCTCCTTTAGCTGCTTATTGCCAGAACAAGGCCTTTCATCTCAGCACGAAGTTAAAGAACTTATCTTCAATTCTAATGCTTGTGACATAACTGAATTTACCTTGAAATAGTTCACATGAGCAGACAGATTTCATCTAGAAACAGATTATTAACAGCTAAAAGTTGATAGGGTATAATTTCCTGAAGTATTTCTGAAAACTGCATCTTTAGAACAAAGTTCACTTTGCATTTAAATGTCAAAAGTAGATATTCAGGTATAGAAAATGCTAGCCCACAAATCCCATTAAATCTCTGATTTATACTATGAAATAGTATTGAACACAGGGATAGTTGTGCATCTTTCTTAAACAGAAGTTGTTTTTACGTAGTCATTCCGGTAGCTCCACTTGAATGTTTTTATTTCTTCTTCAAATCCATCATATTTATAGACCAAATATTTTTTATGCCTTTTTTCCCCCAATTGATCTAAACCTTGCATACTTCATTTCCTTCAATAGTGACTGACCTTTAGTGTTCTCTTAATTTTGAATTTACAGTAAGAAAATGGTTTGGGAAAACAAAAAGCAATGAATTGTTGTTGTCTTTTTGAGAAATACTTTTTTCTATGCCAGCTGAAGTGGGCATAGATATCGACCCNATCTAAACCTTGCATACTTCATTTCCTTCAATAGTGACTGACCTTTAGTGTTCTCTTAATTTTGAATTTACAGTAAGAAAATGGTTTGGGAAAACAAAAAGCAATGAATTGTTGTTGTCTTTTTGAGAAATACTTTTTTCTATGCCAGCTGAAGTGGGCATAGACTCTATATCGACCAGCTGAAAAGTGGATTAATGCAAAGCAAGAAATACAGTGCCATATTTTAAAGAGAACATAGCCATTTTTTACCTAGGTACCAGCAGATTTTTCTCTTTCTGAGATTCTTTACTCTTCCTCTCCTTGCTCATGATTTAAACATTTATATAGGAAAACACCAGTGCCACATGGCTTAATGAACTTAACAGTAAATTTAAGGTAGCTTATTTTTATACCAAATAAAAGTCAGTTATAGTTTAATTGCTGATAGTTGGGCATGGATAGTGAAAACTGAAGTCTCCATCAGTAATATGTTTTGTATTATTTGAAGGAAGAATGCAACAAAAAGATGCAGTAGATTTTTTTTTAACAAATAATCTGTATGTAATGTCTTTAGAATTGCTTGTACATGCATTGAATCAGTTAATAGTAATGATCTCTCATGATTAGGATGACCATTTATAACTAGAAAAACATCCCATATGTTTAAGCAATCCACTGATTTCTTAAGATATACAGATAAATTTGATATATTACTGTTCAATAATGGACACTGTGACATACAGAAGAAATTATTATCAATGCGAGACGTGATATTACAAAGCATTTGCTCATCTTTACATGATGCTTTTAATGTGCATCCTGACATTTGATATAATCTGTTTTGTTCCTGAAATGAATTATAGAATCACAGAATCCTAAGGGTTGGACGGGACCTCGAAAGATCATCTAGTCCAACCCCC
>NDXB01005977.1:22781-75785 GCA_002631895.1 Agapornis roseicollis | reverse complement strand
TTTTGTTTCAAAAAAAGTTTTACTATGGTTGAAAAGAAAAAAAAAAAAAAAAAAAGGAAAAACAACTGCATTTTAGGCTATGTTTACAAAAATGAGGATAATCAAAGGGACTTGCACCACTCATTGCACTTGCCTCTTCCGGAAGGTCATGAGGGGTTTTACCTCAGTGTTTCAAATTAAAATCTGCTTTACATGCATTTTAAGAATGTGGGGAAAAAAATCAATGTGTTGGAAAAAGCATATTCTTCTCCTCTTAGGCACCAAATAATACATAAACAGTAATGGTTTCTTTTGCAGCATTTTCCATGCTCATCTTCTGTTTCTGGCAGAAACCAGAAATGGCTTAATTATTGTCTTTTGGATCATTAAAACATCTAAAAATGCATGTTTTCAGCCATTCCACCATAAATAGATAAAAAATAAAATGGACACACGAGTGCTTGGAACCAGATATGAACTTCAGATCAGTTTATGATAACATTCAAAGTTTTATTTTGAGCAAGCCATGGCAGTGCTCAGAGTTGAGCCCTGGGAGTTTAAGCACGATTCCTGATCCTGTACCAAATGTAACTTTATACTTTCTTCTGTGTCCGTCTAATAGCAACCATTGCACAGGGTTCCAGTATCCACAAAGTTCCCATATACCTCTTGTTCTAGGGCAGTGGCTTTGAAGTGGTTGTGAATTGCTTTCACATGTTTTTTCCTTCCTCTTTGCAATTGTGATGTTATCCTGCCATTTATCATTCCCCACATGAGATCCTTTCAACATTGGGTCTCAAATTGTCTACAGTATATATATCATCTACTCTCTCTCTATATATATATAATTATCTACAATATTTATATATTAATTCTATTGTATTACCTCCTATTGTATTGTATTACCTCCTATTGTATTGTATTACCTCCTATTGTATTACCTACCACAGGAAATTTTCCCCAGTTTTGGTCATGATACAAGCAAACGTCAGTTATTTGTGACAACTGTTTTCCCCAAATGATTTCCTCTCATTTAGTCACTCAGATCAATGAGTGGAAGGTAGCTAGAGAACAGCAGAACCTTAGCATCCCATGATTAATATCTTCTAAGCTGATTTGACAAGGGTTTCATGTTTGTTTTGGTTTTGTTGTTTTTTTTTTTCCTAGGAATTTCATCACTGGTGAGAAGTTCAATTTATCTGAACAAACCTCTTGACCGTTTGTATGACATGATGTTGATAAACAACCTGGAATAACTTTATCAAATATGTGTTCAATTACCATGTCTGGTTTTCTTTCTCCAAAACTAAAGGGATCTTGTTGCCAGTTAGCTGGCAATTTAGGCAATAATTGTGGATAGTTACACAGTATTGGCATTACAGTCTTGCTCTTAGAGTTTTAGATTATTGTGTAAATGATGGATTATTGTTACTGTGGTTAATAAGACCTCCTTGCCATATGTGCAGTGATAATGCTGTAAAGAAAAAAAAAAAAGGTGTATTTTTCTGCCCCACTTTCATGCTCTATATTATTCATATTATGTTTGAGAGGTAAAATAACTTCTCTGGGGGATGTTTCCCATATGGATTTTATCTGTTATGGAAACCTGATAAATTTTCAGGCTCCTTGTAAATTTAGATTCTTGCACTCTTTCCTCCACAAAAATATTTGCCAAAACTAGATATCTAGTCACAGTTTGTGCATGGAGATATTATTGTGGGAGCAGTTCCCATACTTAATTAAGTTTAAATTTTTCTACAGCAAGCCTGTAACCATTCCTCTCTGGGTCAGCTTGTGCTGAGCGCAAAGACTCTGCAAGCAGAATATTCACAATATTAAATCCTAAACCAATTATTTATTAGGCAATACACAATGTAGATAGGTAGAACTTGGGAGCTAGTAAGTGAAGTGGTCCTACTAAAGTATGTCGTGAGCTGAGCAGTTGTCAGCAAGTGGGCACAGGATGGGCTCTGCAGCCCCCTGGAAGTGGCTGGATCTCTGGTGCTCACTTGTGGTCTTTCAACTTCATGTTTTTCCTAAAAAGCTTGATATCTTCATCTCAGTGCTTTTCCTCCTGAGTTCTTGGATGTTAAATGTTTCCATCTCCAAGCCTTAGCTCTGCCTGCAGTTGCACCTTTTTTACCACATTCTGTGGAGTTTCTTGCATCTTAGCAGTTCACCTGTATGTCTCTGCCTGACTTGTTGCAGAAGGCAGCAGATGTATGGATGGTGAGGTTCATGGGTAGAAGATAACAAGGGCAATGGTAGCTCATGTAGCTGCTTCCTGCCATGGTGGTGAGCCAATTGCTTGAAACAGATAGTCATTAGTTGTAGTCTCCTGGTTTTCTGGAATTCCTTGATTTCAGAGAGGCTGACTTTACAGCAGGACGTACCTACAAGACAAGGCACTTGGGCCTGTTGCAAAAAGGGCATATATTATAAAAGAAATCTAGCCTAGCCACTTGGGGAGAAAATAATAACTGAAGGTTGGCCAATACTGCCTCAGTTCCAGAAAAATCTGCTTAAAATCTTTATCATACTTACTTGTTTAGCAGAGGAGGATATTTTTTAGCTGTGTCATAGCTACTAGCAATCTTTTAATGTGAGGTGAAACAAAACTTACATGTAAATAGTTTTAATCAACAGGCTGTGAATGAGCTTGAGTTAGATGTATGGTAAAATAGAGAAGACAGAGACTAGAATGTTCTTCTACTGATTTTCTGTTAATAATTCATAGAATTGTAGGCTTTTCCAACTATCCTTTTTTGCTAAAAAAGAAGCAACTAGAAGTAATAAAAATATTCTAATAAGTCTTTTATGGACATTGGTGTCCTACGAATGATTTGTCATAATTTGTACAATTTGGTTGTATTTGTAACACCTATTTCTCCTCCTGTTTTGGAGAAAGTTAAGAACAACTGTTCATAGTATGCTGTGGGCAAGAAGAGCTTTCTTCATCCTGTGGGCAATTATGTTATGCCTTGAAGAATGAGATTTGATTAACCCATCCCATTGTATAAGATTGCACAGCTGCAAGTTTCATTGACTATTATGCTCACTTTCTGCAGTGCCTAAATGCAGCTTCATATCTCATGTAGTGACTTTGCCAAGTGCTACGTCCTGGCATTTTGACAGCGGAGAGATATGGCCATGATGTTTTGACTGCACATAGCAGCTCCTGGGTCATCCAAAGGACAACAATATAGCACTTTATATGGACTGTATGACAACCACTACTCCCTCTTTGCACAAGCTACTGAGTAGAGATCACATCTGGTCTCTGCCCGTCCTTTGCTGACTAATGAAAGGTCTCTTCCCTTTTCCTCTTCCCTCTCATTTCTTGTAGGATTTATTTCCTCAAAAAAAGAAGCAAGAAGGATCTCTGTTGCTCCCGTCTAAGGTGTTTCATGTGTAATGCCCAATTTTACCATGGAGTGCTCTTTCAATAAATCCTTTTTGTGTAATGGTATATTGTGTCTGATCTTTAAACCGGATCACCTACCAAAAGCATAGGCTTCAGGAGAGCCTACTATGATTGCTCATCACTGTCACATAGAATTACTGCATTTCCAGATGTCATAACCTGCTATGTTGAATTCATGGGCTTCAGGAAACTGAATTATATTTTATGGAATATTGTGTCCATTGCCCTACTTATATGTGAATAGAATAAGATTGTGCTTGACCCAAAAAGGTCACAGCTTAATTCAAGAAGAAAAACAATGCATTTAAAAGTAAAATAAGATAGGATGAGAGTAAGTAGTGTTGGAATACTCTAATAATTAACTTAAAGGATTTTATCTCTTGAAAATAAGTTTTGAAGATTCTTTTCTCTGAGCAGTCCCATTTCCTCATGTGAAAAAGGTAGAAGGGCATGATGAGCCTTTTTACCACCTGTCAAGTGTGAGGAAATTAAGTTCAAACAGTACTCCTTTTCAGGCTGAATAATCTGCGCTTTGTCAGTCTGATGTTAAAGAGCTAGTTGTACATCATAAAGCTGTGTCTAGATACAAATGTTCAATGAGCTATTCTCACTTAATTGTCCTAGGGTGGTGTTTATACCTCCCCAAGAATATCACAAGCATGGCTGGAAGCCCTGTGTGTTACCTACAGGGTGAATGGATGGCTTTTGCTTGAGAGTTAACAGTTGTTAGTATTAACAAAGACTGTGTCAGAATCAGACATCTACCTACCTATGACTGCTGGGGTTTTAGTTGGTTGTGGGGTTTTTTTTCCACTGATCCTAATGGGACTATATTGTTGTAAACATTAGTTGATAGAAAAGATTTTTCTATTTGTGTTTGGAGTAAACAGAAGAGCTATTGCAGGACTGGCACAAGTTTGGTTGTGTTTTTTTGTGAGTTTCCATTTTTAATATTTGTTCCTTACTTGATAGTGCTTCATTACTTTGCATTCCCATCCTAAAAAAGGTGTTACTGAATGGCAAAGAACAGTTGCATCTAAGCTTTGCTTTCTAGTGCCATACATGCTGTGGGGACTGTCATGGCTGATTTGTTCTCAACACTCCCTGCTAGTGCCTAGTCCTTCTCTCAAGTTAGGGAGCAGTAAGCTTTCTTAGTGTTATCCAGATCAGATTAACAAATGTGGATGTGTACAAGGCTCTGCATCCTTCTATTTTTGGTGTCCTTATGTCAAAGGATACTTTCACCTGGTGTTGAGATTGACAGACTTCTACCGATTGCTTGCTTATGCATCAAATGAGTCTGTATGGCATGAGATTTGTGATCCTGGCTGGACATGCTCACTCTGCATTCAAAGCTGGTGTCCATTATCTGCACTGGACAGCATGGTCCCATCAACTCAGTGCCCCAGCTTTGGAAATCCTAAGGCTGGATGTGATGGCAGATTGTTTTGTACATTCTAGTGGGTTCATATGATCAGGGAAATACTTTTCTTTGAAGAAAGGCAAAGAGTGGATAATGTCCCTCCTACGTTGTCCTGCACAAGAAGAGATGCACAATCACACCTTCAGTGCAGTTTCCCTTTCCCTTCAAAATGTTTCTTCTGTACAGTGATGGGAAATAAATAGTAGTGACTTATTTACTTGATTTTTATATTCTTATAATGTTTGGAGATGTCTGATCTGATACTATGAACAATCACTTACACCAGGATTATGCAGCAAGTTGTCAGCATTATTATCTATTTTAAATGTACATCTGAGTTGCACAAAGGGAAAAACCCTGGGAAATCACAGGAAAACTCAAACTGCAAACATGTATCATTTTATGGAATCAGACTATACCTGAAGGTCATTTAGCTAAAGTAATCTTATAGTGCATAAGCTGTTTTCTTCTAATGTGTATTGCTAATTGCCATGTTGTAGATAGAACTTCTTGCAATCTTAGTGTCAAGCTGTCAGAGGAAGAGTAACCAAATTAGGTTAGATTGACTGCTGGCCATGCTGTAATCACCACTGAGGTAAAGCTGTGTTGCAGTGCTGTGAGTAATGCTACAAATTGCTATAATGTCCAAGTTCCTTTCTAAGTATGCACAGCACTGCAAAATGCCAGCTAAAGCATTAGCTGGGTTTTTGTTAGTAAGATCTCAATATTTATTCTGAGGTGAATTGTACTGGGAAGACACAGAATTTATGCTACCAAATGTGTATCTTCTTGAAATAATGTCTAGCAGGCAAACACTGAGAGAAGACTTAACAGATGCTATGGGTGCTGGAGAAATGCATTTTTTGTTAAGTCCTTTTTTACTGTAATTACAGCTGGGAAGACAATCTCCAGCAAGGCATTAAATTAGGTCAACAGCTAAAAAGGCTTGGGAAGAGACATTGATGACAGCAAGCGGTATATATACAGGAAATAAACGGCAGTGTGATGCTGGGTGTGACAGGCTTTTAAATGCTGTAAGGGTGCCATTAACATATAAGTAATAATACATTAGAGAAAATATGGTTATCATGAGATGATGAAAAATTCTCAAATGTTAAGGCATTAGGCTCAGCAGACTGCTTCTAATCCTATGGGACTGATTACTCTGTAGTAGCTGTATCCCCTGGAATCATCTTATACAGTAGCTTTTATAAAATATATTAGTTCTTATTATTTAAAGAAGCTACATGGATGAGTGCTGTCATCATTAAAAGATTGCAGGTATAAGCTTTTCACTCATTTGCTTGTCTTCTGATTGCTCCCTGCTAAGATCTTACAGAGCCAAACTGATTCTTGATCTATGGTTAAAAATGAAACAAAAATCCTGTGTCGGGTATTCATGTTCATGTGCAGGGCAGAGCAAAACTGTCATTTCAGATTCATGGCACACACTAAGTGCAGGATTGGAGGAGTTGACAAGTTATCTATTTTAAAGATGAGGAGGAGGCTCTTGCCTTGGGGTTACCCTTCAAAGAAAAGAAGATAAGATTTTGTCAGAGGCAGAAATTTGGAGAAACCAAGGCAGAAGAGGTCTCACATGGTATGTCACTGGGGCTGAGCAGTGTTTGCCTGAGGAACTTGATCCCTGATCACAAAAATTAAGTTCTTTGCACTTTCAGACCACTGACAGACTCCACAGTGACACATGGAACAAAGGAAACCTCAGCAGCTTCATTAATGTGTTTGAGTGGTGGCTCAGTGTCTAGGCCCATATCACAGCTTCCGCACATACTGTACTCCATGCTGTAGAGAGTCTGGTCCTCCCACCTCTGCTCTCTGGCTGCCTGCAGCCTCGCTGAAGCCACTGTGGTGGGCTCCCAGCACACCTCTTGGCTTCTTTGCCATTGCCACTGTGTGTCTTGTTCCCATCATACCATATTCATTTGGTTACTTCCCATAGGGTCTGGTCTTCTGTTTGCTGGTGGCATCTGGGGTTCACTAAGAAATGTAAATTTTAGTGATGGGTCAAAAAGGTGCTTTCAGCAGTCTTGGGTAACAATAGATCAAGGAGGAGAGTACTGTGCAGAACCACTTGGACCTCTGCTGCACCATTCGCTGCACTTCCCTCCATGGTTTATTTTTTGTGTAGATACAACAGTTAAAGGAACATAAAAATATATTTTCTAGCACCTCTCTGCCTCTTGAGTATCTGAAACTGATGCACACTGGAGGTTTTGTAAACGCTACATTCATCCTGAAATTACTTGGAGAGGGGACAGTTGGTTACGCTGAATTGGTCCAGTCACACTGATGCTGTTTCACAAACAGTTGCATTTGAATGCTTGATGGATGTTATTCATACAAATGTGACTAAGAGTTCTGAGTCAGTCACAGTGTAGGCAGTCTATATGCAAAGTTTCTTTCGCAGCTCTGCCAATGCATCCCAATCCTGATTTTTAGCAATTCCTTGTGCTTTTTCAGTCTTGGACCTCCTCCCCACCATGGTCATAACAAAGCACATAAACAGATGCATATAGGTACACAGCTCTGACAGTTTGCCTCCCTTCTTATGCCATTTTTTTTATTCCAGCCCAGGCTTCCAAACTGATCTGCCAACCTGACTCAGATCTGATTTGCAGCACAGCTTACTGCTGGTCATAAATCACTTCACTGACATCCAGGTCTGCAGTAATGTTACAGAGGACACAACAGATTAGCATGGAGAGGAAAAGGGGGTATAACCTGGTCTTATTAGCCTAAATAAGCTGGAAAGTACTCACATCCTTAATGTTGTTACAGAATTCTACTCAGGAGTGACAGGGCACTGTACTAGTGATGAGGTGTCCAGGAAAAATGCAGTGTGGAAATTTAAGCCTGCAACAAAATGAAGCAACATAGCACTCCTTGAATTATGCACTCGTGTGTTTGTTATTTATGATTGGTGACTGTAGCACTGAAAATAGAGAAGGGTAATATGTTGACCATTTGCAGGGAAAGTAATGCCGAGGAAGAAGGTGCTGTTTGAACATCTTTTTTGCCTTGTGCTCTGAAATTGAGAAATCCCTTGTATGTAATCATGGTTCAGTTGCCATAACTGTAGGTCAAGAGAAATTGTGGTAAACTCAGCTGACTTTCACCTGCCAGTGAAGGCATGGACTGGCTTTAGGCTTGCCAAGTCTCACTGAGAAACACTGGGTGAAATTCCAGCTTTGATTTTTCTTTGCTTGGCTCTGATTTTGACTAGGAGTAACAGATCCAACAAATATGCTTTCTTAGGTCACTGCTGCCACAGGAAGGAGAGCTTTTGTCAATACTGTTATGGAAATGTGTATTGCACATTAAAGGTACTTAATTCACTCTACAATTTTGCATTAAGCTTTATCTAGTTTAAATGCATTCTATTCTCAAGTGGACCAGAGTTCTACAGTAGCCTTTCATGTTTTGTTGTACATTTATATAGTTTGAGGCCTCATTTAAAATAAATATGCAATTTTCAGGTGCTGCTTTGAATGAGAAAACATCTGTTATCTAGGTGTTGAATAAAACAAGAGTGTTCAGGGTAATATAATGCATATGCGCATTCTATGATTATTTCCTTTGCTCTTACTGTTGTAAATGAGTACTTAAAGTAAAGAAAAAATAAATAAATAAAAATAAAAATACCTGTTTAGAGCAGGAAGAAGCTGACGGTTATGGAATAGTGGCGATGAAAATAAAACCAAGGGGGAACTAAAGTGTAACAAGAACAAAATGCAGCACCTTTGTCCATCCTCTGGGCTGTCAGGGAAGTGATGTGACCAACATTGCAGTCTTGCTGTAATCAGTTAATAAGTCACTTCTTACATTGTCAAAGACTCTTGCAAAACTGCCAGACCTTTGCCAAAGGTAGTACGTACAATGCCCACAAAGCACACAGCTAAAGAAAACAAACAAATCTGCTGAAATTGAGTCTCTAAGTGAAACGCTTCTGTTTTTTGCTAGTGCAGGCTTCTTTGATGAACTGGACAAGATTATCCCTCAAGGACATGTGCTCAAAACAAAATTGCTGAAGTTGAGCAACTCGGAGGAAGTTTGGGTGACTCAAGGCGTGTGTTTTTCCAATCATTGTCTAGAAGGAATATGCCATATGTGCCATGGCTTGGGCTTTTTGTGAGTGCTCTCAGCTGGTAGGCTCTCTCCTGGGGGAGAAGACAGGTGAAGGGTCTCATACTGCAGACACTTGTTCTGCTTTGATCTACCCAGCCTTCTGAGGCTCTCAAGTTGTTGAATTTGGGATATTTGCCACTTGGGAGCCAAAGTTAACTGACTACTATGATTCATTGCTTAAAGGCTGATGTTTCCACAGTCACCTCCACAGTACGATCTGTATAACAGCCATACCTGTTACAGTGTGATTGCCAGTGATTAATGGCTTGAAAAGAGGAGAGCTGATGGTTTAGCTGATAAACTGGTGTTCTCCCCAGAAGTACTTACCAGTGCATTGCTGGAGGTCAGATCTAGAGGAGGAACAGAAGATGTGTGAACAAAACTGACTGTTTGCAGGTGTCCAGTGCAGGTTATGACAAGGTGAGAGTCCTGGGGATGAGTTTGAGGGGAACCTTGCTACAGTGGCTTCACAATATTATTACTCTGGATGCTACCCTCTGTACAAGAGAGACTGGAAAGAGTTTGTGGTCTCTAGCCTTAGCTTCATTCTTTCACAGCCCAGCATAACACCATAAAGCTATTTTGAAATGGTGTTGGTGCTAAGACATCAGTGTGAACTGCAGTGTAAGAGTGTAAGTATAGATTTGCTTCTGCAGACTTTGCTGGGGGAGAATTTGTACCTTCTTTCACAAACACAGCTGGGGGTACTAATATCCTAAGCTGCTGCAGTGGTTCATTCAGCAAGTGTGAGTTGAAGTGACCTGTGTGTACAACAGGCACTCCATACAATCCTCCTGTGAACTTGAAATCCCTGAATCATAGTCATGTGCTGATTGGCATTTCTGAAGGGAGTTATGACTGCTAGAAACTATGAGCATGATTTCAAGACGTAAGTGAACGTAACTGTGGTAGCAACCCCACAGTGTCTGTGAATGTTCTTCTCTGCTCAGGGAAAGATCAGGAGCTTGGAAATACGAAGCTAATGCTCAGTCAGGTGGGATGGAGACAAGGCAAGGAAATACAACAGTTTTCCCTTTGAATTTTGGTGTTATCCTTGAGGCAATCTGCCTCTTTCAGCTGCAACTTTTCTTGCATGAGAAATACCATTTCTTCATTTCTTGGAAGAACCTGTCAAAGGAGCTTTGGAGAGGGGAGAACTACACAGAGGGCTTGGCCATGCACCCTGCAGGCAGCTGCTGCAGTGGTAGTATCAGCTGTTGGTGAGCTCCAGGTTTCCTCACTGTTTGTCTCCAGAGTGCTCTTGTGAAAGCATGTGCAGCTGCACCACATGACTTCCCAAGTAACAGCATGTGAAGAAGACATTCCATTTTCATTAGCTAAGATAGTTGCTATTAATTAAGCAATGTAAAAAGCCTCCGAGTTAGGTGCAAATTGAATTTTCCTTTTAAGGGTGCTCGTGAAGGTGTGCTTATAATTAAAGATACTTTGCTTGGCTAAGTAAGAGCCATTTTACTTACTGTGTCTGTGCAGGAAGCTGCATCTGTTTCCATTAGCTGTTGCACATGCACAGGTGAATTTGACTCAATTTGCCCACATTAACCCATGCAGCAGGTTTGAACAGGGCTGAGGATGCNAGCTAAGATAGTTGCTATTAATTAAGCAATGTAAAAAGCCTCCGAGTTAGGTGCAAATTGAATTTTCCTTTTAAGGGTGCTCGTGAAGGTGTGCTTATAATTAAAGATACTTTGCTTGGCTAAGTAAGAGCCATTTTACTTACTGTGTCTGTGCAGGAAGCTGCATCTGTTTCCATTAGCTGTTGCACATGCACAGGTGAATTTGACTCAATTTGCCCACATTAACCCATGCAGCAGGTTTGAACAGCACAGCCTGTCTCTGGGTCCCCAGCTTGCCTCCTCCAGCTTCTATTTATTTACCCAAGTGATGTTTGGGCATTTGATTTTAAATGTGTTAGGGAAATGCCTTTTAAAATCAAAGAGAAGATGAGCAAGCAATTCTCTTCCTCTCCAGTTGCTGTCTGTGACTTGGAGAAAACAGCAGGTTAAATTTCCTAGCCTGTGCCTGAGTCAGGGGGGCTCTTTTCCACTTTTCCATAACTACTCACCGGCTGTGCAGGTCACTGACTTTTTCTCCCAAAATAGTTTTGCACTCATTTGTCATTCAGTTAATTAGAGCAAAACCCCAAGGTTCATGTCAATTGCAATTAAAAATGTCCCTGGACTATGTTTGGACTCCCAATGCTAACAATAATAGCAGTTGCTTTTGCATTTGTAGGTTGCTTATGCCTTAGTGATGATATTCCCAATTCATAAATGTGATTCAGTGCAACATAAGCAGCAGAATTGTATGAAACAGCATCCTGTAACTTGTGTAGCCACACGTTATTTTAAAAATTGTGCAGAGAGAAAGCTAAAATGACAGAACATTGATTTTCCTAAATTTCTTTTTAGAAAGAGAAAAACGCTTAAGTTGCATGTCTTTACAGTTCCTTGAATTCCTTATTGAGAAAAAGACTTGTAGAAGAGCTGGTACTGATTTAAGAGACCAGATTGTGACCTGACCCTGTGCAAGAAAACTGAGCGTAAGACTGATCCCTCAGCAGTATGCTTTAAGAGACAGCATCTCAAGTCCAGATGCTGCTTAGGCAGCCATGTTTGCCCTGCTCTGGAGGGCAACACATGCCGTGGAAGAGGGCTGGAGGAGGAGCTGTGGCTTTATCCCCACTTGACCTCAACCACTGGGGCTGGTTGGATGAATAAACTGCAGGAAAGTGAGGGATTTCCCATTTTGCTCTCCACAGAAGGAAATTCTGATAAAGAATAGCAGATAAAGCAGCAACAAGGATGGGTATACAGGTATTAGAACCTAAGGTGTCCCTGCTTGTGGCAGGGGGGTTGGAACTGGATGATCTTGAGGTCCTTTCCAACCCTAACTATTCTATGATTCTATGATAAGTGCAAACTCTTTAAAAATACTGGCCCAGCATTGCCCCTTAGGGAGCACACTTCAAAGGAGGGAAGAGAAGGATATTTTCTGCTGCTTTAGTGTTCAGTTCCTAGAGGAACAAAACAGAGGACTCCTTCAAAAAAGACAGGATTCTCTTGGCCTTTTTTTATGTTTCCACCTAGGACAGAGCTATACAGCAATGAACAGATATATATAGAATGTTCGTGCAAACATCACTTGTTTGTTTTGAGCTCAGCAAGAGTTGCCTTTAGCATCATTCAGATGAAGCAAATGCACTGGGTTACACATAGCACTTTTAAATAAGTGCAATACCATTGAAATGGTTTTAAATAACATGAGATCTGGGGAAAGCTGTAGTAAAAGCCAAAAGCAATTCAGAGTAATATTACTTATGGATAATTCTTTTCTGTATTTCCATGCACAGAGCATATAGTAATAGTTGTTGGCTCAAAGACTTTTCATCAACCAAAGCATAGCTGTTGGCAATAGCAACCAGTCTAATTCAGTGGTTTTACATGCAAGTATCCTATTGTCACAGATCCTCTGAACTGTTCTGTTCAGTTGAGTAATACTCAACATACTCTAAATATCTACTTATTATTTTGTCAGTATGTTGGTATCAATATATCAATATATTGTTAGTTTATATCTCTCAATATATATGTATATATTGAGAGATATATATCAATCAATATATTGTACATATTGATACAGAGCTGACCTGCGATTTACTGTATGTGTACAATCAATATGCATAGGAACAGACCTGAAAAGAGTGAGCAAGCTATGCACACAGCTCCAGCGGCATGCACTTTAGTAGGCATGCTCATAAACTTTAATAAACTGATCAACGAAATTCATCAGAAAATTATTTGCAGCTGCGAATAAAAATTATACATAAAATCTGAGACTTCATAATTGAGAGTTATTTTTAAAAATTATAAAAAGAATAATTTTTTAACATATTTTGTGGTATTCTGTTTAGAAAAACTTCATGGCCAGATTCCTACCAAAACTCCCATGTACATGAAAACCTACCAAGAATTAGAAAAAGAACTACTGAAAGATACTGTGTAAGTGAGCAATTTAAAACCAGTGAGGAGCCCTGGCTTTACTGCAGTTACCTGGAGATGTTGAAAATTTAGTGTCACTTGTTTTTCAATCTGCAAAAATGAAATGATGGTGTGGAAAGGGGTGTGTGTGTGTGTGCACAACAGCATCAATGCTATGTGAATGGGTATCTCAGATGCTCAGTGATAAAGATGCAGAAAAGTGGGAAGTAACCTTTCCTGAAGCTCAGAAAACTGATGATGAGCAGCTGTGTGTACTGAAATGAGAGGATCCAAATTATACTTTTAGTACATCTGGAAGCAAAGGCAAAATGCTTGTGGCCAGTCTCTTGCTGCTATCAACAGGTAGTAGGAAGGTCAGAAATCTAGACAGGATAAGAAACAGCAAATACAAGGAAAATTAGCATTAACACACCTAAAGATGGATGAGACTTCAGAGGCTGACAGCACTGTGATTGTGTGCTACAAAACTTTGCACTTAGGTATGTTAAAGAGTGCTAGTTCTTATTTCCAGGAAGATGAAAAATGCTGTTGCAGACTCCATGGAGCAGGATGCGTCAGGATACAGGATAGCAAAAATGAGCAGATAAATGATACGTAGAAGCTGGTGGTAAATCTGCTGTCTGAATAACAACTATGAGCAACAGAGAATAGAGACCTATGGATTATATAGCTTTTGGAAAGCTTTTGCAGTGTTAGGTGCCTGATCTGCAAACCTATTAGTAGCCTGTACATCAGGAAAGAGGAAGAACTGGTGTTGAATTTCTGGCAGAGACTGTTCTGTCTGTCTGCAAGCATGTTGCATTGCTCAGGTCTGGGATGCAGTTTAGAGTAAGCCCCTTCCAGCTGCTCATTTATGTACTGGAAGACACCGGTAGATACGAGATGGCCATATGCACAGAAATGGCCTCGAATACACTCAGGAATTCCAGCTTTGCCATGCAGTGTGTAGTTCCCTTTTCCTTCCCTCTGGTTGATCAGAGATGTATTATTGATGGCCATCCACCATCCTCTCTCACCCTGCTCCTGCAGAGCTCTTGTGCACCGCTGAGCCAAAGCAGGTGCAGAGACCAGCATGGAGCCTGAGGGGCTGATCTCCAGGCTGTCAGGTCTTGTTTCTTTTCATGCATGCTTCTAGCACTAATACAGACCACTTCACACTGGCACAGAAACTGAAGAGGACTTTCTTGTTTTCATTATCCAGTTATTCAATCATTATTAATTTTCTTTTTAATATCTTACTGGTTAGCTGAGTAAGGAATGCAGAGCTGTATCTTACTGAGCTGATTGTGGGTATGAGAATTCTGCTACCACCCCATCACCCTGTTTAAGTAACAGATTTACGTAGTCTGATGTTCCATGCCTTTGTGCTTCAGACAAATGGCATTGTAAGACATGTTATAAGGGGTTAACTGTCTAATTCCTGTTGATTTTTCACTAATGTTGTTTTGTTGCGGTTTTCTTGGTGAAGCATTAAGTACCAAATTCTGCTCACTCAATTTTGACTTACATTGAAATAGTTAGAGAAGGATCTGTTGGTACTACTTATTTCAGAGGTTTCTTAAGTTCCTCATTTAGTCACATTTATACAGGGAATAAAATGTTACTTTTAAAGGAATGCTCTGTATCAAAAATTGTGAAGAGAAATAGTAGAAGTTCACTGTATACCCTTTGCATTCAATTGTGGTTGTAGAAGTGTGAATAGAAAAAGGATTCAAAGGTGGTGGAGTCTCAAAACAAATTTCAGTTCACTCCCACTCATTCATGCTTGAAGTCTGATGTTTTTCTGTGTACACATGTGCACATGCATGTGTTTCCATTAGCCAAGCATTTTCAGACAGGTGAGAATGATGTGCATGTGTTTTTAGAGAAACGTTTTACTTAAGAAAGTATATTTAGCTTTATGCAAGCTGCAGTATTCATGCATTAATAGAAGGTTCCACATTTAGTCTATGTCTTACAGAAAAAATGATGACATATCAGAGGAAAAAAAAAAAGAAGTTCTTTTAGGTTGCAGAAAGCAAATGGTAGAAGAGTTACTGGATTGCCCTGAATAATTGCTGGAGCTTACTGCAACGCTTGTTACTCAAACTGCCTAAAAAATAGGACTAAAATTTTAGGTTCAGGAGCTGGTCACAATGAAAAGCGTTCGTCAAAGTTAGGTTTTACCTTAAACATTTTTATCTGCTCTCTGGTAACAGGCTAAAAGCCAAAGCCCTTTGTAAGTCTATTATTAAGGTATTTTTAAAGCTAACATCTAATTATGGTGCTCGACTAATGTGAGAGACAGACACTAAGTTTTTGATTGCCCATCTGTGTCAATCTCCTGCTAATAGGCAGGGAGAAATAGTATTGTAGGCTCACAAAACCTATATAAGCAATCAGTTCATGAGGCAACACAGAGCTTAGAGCCCAGCCATTTTATAGTCTCTGCTGCTCAATTTCGAACACAGGTAACCCGAGACTTCTCTTGCATTGTAATTGATGGTCAAGTGCCTGCACCTTTTGGGTTTATGTACCATTTACTGTCAGAGGTCAATCTTCATCCTGGGTGTTAGCAATCCAGGAGGAAACAGTCATCTGCTGCAGCACTGGTTTGAGCTACTGCATTTGGGACTCAGTCTCAAAGGGCTTATGGGTACTGTACTCCTTCCTTGATAAAGGTTTCAGAGCAAAGGTTGCTGAGGTGCTTGGTTGGTTGTGATATGCAGAAAAATTAATACAGCAGAGCTTAAATGTCACACCACATTTCAGTGCATTTAGTGCTTATCCCTTCAGAGATGCATGTGCTGAAGTCCTTGGACAACATGCACAAATGAGGGAGGGAGGTAGTGGGGGTTTAGAGACAGGAACTGCCAGCTGGATGGAGCAAACCAGGATGGAGAAATGGCACAAGAGGGTCTCTAGAAAGGAAAATACTCTGGAATAAGTTTTTGGGGTTGGTTTGTTGTTTTGATTTTATTTTAGAGTAGAACTCATGGGTAAAAGTATGAAAAAGTTCTAAGGAAGTTTCTTTTCCTACAAGGCTTGTTCTTACCAGCAAGCATTCTGCTTTTGTTTCTAGCCATTTATTTATAGATCTATAGCTATATTACTACAGAAAGGCCACTGAAAGATGAGTTGCTGAGAAGTGTATTAGGTATTTTTTTAGTTCTGTTTTGGAGATAGTGATGTTGCTTTGTAGTCAGGCAGAGAAGAAACGGGAAATAATTTCTTAAGAAAAAAGTTACGGAGCAGGGAAATTTTGAATCTCCCTCTGTAGTGAGTATTTCAATAATTCAGTGACTTCAGTAATGACCTTAGCTATCGGGAAGATGATTTTATAGCAAAATGAAAACCCCTTATACTATTTTATTAATAATTTACCATTAAGCACTAGTGTTGAATTTGCACACTAAGATTTAACAGAATGGAAGTACAGGTCAGGCCTGCTAATAATGTAACTCATATCTAAGAGTCAAAGTCATATTTCTGAGGGTTGTAAGTGTGCTTATAAAAAGTTAAAACAGAAAAAAATTAAAACATCATAAAATGGTGATCCCATTGTGAACCCAATAAAAATTATTTTCCATTTGTATGTGGAGCTGGTTTCTCTTTTGGAATGAGGAAGGTAAATGAATTTTTAAATGGTCTGTGATTTATATTGTGGTATATGTGATGAAAAATCATGTTGTTTGTGTGCTGCTTGATATGTTACTGTTTCAGTACATGGATAGATACGACCTATGACCAGGCACTTGATCTGTCTCTCAGATGACATTTGACAGCTAAAAATATCCACTCTTACAAGGCAGTTGTGTATTTAACAATTCCATCTTTCAGCATCAAGCCCCTCTACTCTACTCTCGTGAGACCTCACCTGGGGTATTGTGTGCAGTTCTGGTGTCCTCAACATAAAAAGGACATGGAGCTGTTGGAACAAGTGCAGAGGAAGGTCACGAGGATGGTCAGGGGACTGGAGCATCTCCCATACGAAGACAGGCTGAGAAAGCTGGTACTGTTCAGCCTGGGGAAGAGAAGGCTACGTGGAAACCTCATAGCAGCCTTCCAGTATCTGAAGGGGGGCTATAGGGATTCTGGGGAGGAACTCTTCATTAGGGACTGTAGTGACAGGACGAGGGGTAACGGGTTCAAACTTAAACAGGAGAGGTTTAGATTGGATATAAGGAAGAAATTCTTTCCTGTTAGGGTGGTGAGATGCTGGAATGTGTTGTCCAGGGAGGTTGTGAGTGCTCCATCCCTGGCAGTGTTCAAAGCCAGGTTGGATGAAGCCTTGGGTGACCTTGTTTAGTGTAAGGTGTCCCTGGTTATGGCAGGGGAGTTGGAACTAGATGATCTTAAGGTCCTTTCCAACCCTAACTATTCTATGATTCTATGGCATCATTTTTATTAACTGGTACAATTTTACTGCAAGTGATGTGTTCCTTGATTCATTACTAGCAGAAGAAGGTAAACTTTGCTGGAGGGAAGAAGAATTTGACACTTCTTTTTATATGAACAAGGAAAAGTCACTATTTTTCCAAAGTGTTGTTACAAATTGTTTTGTTTAAGCATTCATTTTAGTAACAACATTATCAATTTATGACTAAAGGACAGAGTTAGCAGTAGAGCCACTGAATAAAACACAAATTGGTATTGAAGCAAATAACTCCATCCATGGTGAAGACTGTAATTGTGATGCAGAAGAACTTATACCTACTGTTTGATTTGCAACATTTACTTGATAAAGCACCGGTCAATCCTAGAATAATGAATGGTAGTTATGATGCATGAAAATGTTAATGAATCCAGTAATGATGATCAAGTTATAAGAACTGTATGTGCATTTCTTAATTCATGCCTTTAATTCATAGCAGAGTATCAGATCTGGTTTGATTTAATGCTCAGCTTCATTTTAAATTTTCTCTAATACATTCCATTTTACTGCTGATCACTGACATATGAGAAAGTGAAACAGAGCACTGGAAAAATGTTTTCTCAATGATTGCTAAATGCACAAACCTTATCTCACCAAAAAATGTGGCATCTGTATGTTTCAGAGTGTTTAGGTCTGGTGGGTGGACAGACCAGCCCTGCCTGTCACTGCCTTTTGTCCAGAACTCTTTCCCGGTGCTAATACAGAAAGTCTTACAGTGCTAAACACTTCAGTTTTGTCTCTTTGTGGACTTAACTAATCTTTAGTTTCCAGCATTGGTGATCTTGTGCATTTTTGTGGTTATAAAGTTGTAAATTTTTAATATATGCATTTAAAAGGTATTAAAAAGCAATATGGAAAAAAGACATAGTTTGCAGAGGTGTATATATATGTGTGTATATATATATATATGTATATACATAAAAAGAATTCAAATTGCCAGCAAACAAATCAAGTATTTTGCTTCTCTCTATTCTGAAATTCAAATGAAAATTACATTTCCTTTTGCTGTGGTGCTTTTAAATCCTGGGTGGAAAACTTAGGGATTTTTCCATGTCTTTGCTTCTGCATTTTTAAAGTATTTTTTTAGTTCTTATGTGTTTAAAAAAAAATAATAATTGCAAGGAGACTCTATGACTTGTAGAGGGAGAGAAACAAAATGCAACCTTTTCATGGTGACCAACAGGGTTTCCTCTATTTCCAGTAACTTATGAACTGCCCTGCTTTGCATTAACTCCACAGTATTAGGAGGGTGAGGATGGATGTATCTAATCTTTATTGTGGTATGGCACTTTTCAGTGCAAAGAGTTAAATGGTGCATGAAATGACCTGTCACACTGTATTATGTGCCACAGTATTATATGCACAGAGGACTGCTTAAAAAAAGGCAAAAATTCCCAGTTCCTAAAGGTCCACCTCTATGTTGTTTTGCAGAGAAACATTTGTTGTGTGTATACACACATTTCTGCATAATTTATATTAGCTAAGCAGCAGGAGCCCATCAACTACTAAAATAGAATGGATGTGCTGGAGAGTTTCTCTCATCCATCCATTCATTAGGGAAGATAATGGTGGAGATTTGGTTCATGTGATACAGCTTTCTGGTAGGGAACAGCAATACCAAACTTTTTTCATCTTACTGGACATAACTTATGAACTATTTTCTGATTGGCTCTGAGAGCCTTCATTACTGCGGGAGAAGTCAGGCACATGTTTATGAAGCTTTGCAAAATGAATAGGAAATTATGGTACTCTGCATTTATTACTAAATCATAATATTCTCAAGTTTGCACTATGTAGTTGCATCCAATTTTGCCTGCAGTTGGTAGTCCTTTGTTGGAACTCAGACTGAAACAAGAAGTCTACACTGTAAAAGTCTTAAGATTCATGTGTCCTCCTTTTCACTGCAAATCCCTTCTACTCTTTCACAAGGGTATGGACACAAATCTCCCCTCAAGCACTTGGGCCTAAATCCAAGTGCAAATTTTGGCTTTCTAATTTTAAATGGAAAATAGTTTCTTTAAATGGGAGTTACTTTTTCTGTTTTCTTCTTCTTCATGCAGAACATGGTCAGAAAGGCAGCAGATACCCTTAGTGACCCACCGAAGTCTGGATTTTTCTGTCTGGAAGTGCCTTATATTTGATGCTCCAGATGAAAGTGAACTTCCTCTGGAAGTAATTTGTGTTTATCAAACTACATTTCAGCATCACAGGAGAGAGTGAGGTGCTGCTTTCTCACACCAGGTCATGCAAATACCACCACAGGCTAAGATTCTTGATTACTTCATGCAGTCTGGTGTAATACTAAAACTCTTATGTGCTACTTCTAATCAGGCTTCAAAAGCTGACCTGTTATCATGGAGGATTTGAGGAAACTGGAAACCCAGTCCAGAGTTGGATGACTTCAGATTTGTGGAGCTTTGTCAGTTGTTCTAGCACAAAAGCAGGTTACAGTATAATTGTCTTTCATGAGAAAGATTAGTTGACTAGAATTCAAAGTGAAATTGGGAGTGTGGGAGCTAACCCCCAAAAGGCACTCGCCAAATCAAAGCTGCTAAGCTAAACTCTTACTTTTGCCACCTGCCAATTCAAGCAGTTTGTGTAATGTTGTTTCAAACGGCAACTGGGTCATAGCTTTGCTCCTGGGCATTCCTAAGGCTGGGTTCACCCTGGTACCCTGACTGTGGTGGGAGAAGCAAGTTTCCCAAAAGTGCATGCCCACATGAGAACAGCATAGAAAGGAGCTCTGGCATGTCATGTACAGTTTATTCCTTTTGCAGTGGTTTCTGGGCAGGCTGCAGTAGGCATGTCTGCTCCACTCCTCATTCCTCACTCTATGAGCAGTCTGGAGACCTTTGAAGTTTTACATTCAGTGAAGTGATGCAACAGAAAAGAAAATCTATGGTGTTTCCATGGCAACTTGTGCGTCGGGCCCTGGCTGGAGCAAGGCAGCAGGATGCTGCCAGTCCCACAGCCAGTGACTTCAGTAAAAGCTTGTCAAAAGAAAGCACGTGATTCTCCCAAGCCCTTCTTGGTTATTCACATAAGGGACTGTAATGAATACATTACGTAAGTCCAACTCTAGATTTCCTATTATAACTTCATGTTTCAACCCATGATGCTTCTTTGTTTTGATTCAGTCTTCTATCTGCAATACTAATCGCAAAGCACTTTAGGATTACCCGTTCAAATCTTGATGAGGATGGTGTGGTCAGGAGTTAATACTAAGTGACTGGTGACCTGTATGAAATGGTCTGAGAGGTGCAATGCTGTCACTAGCTGACAGATGCCAACAGCCCGGATGCTGTAAGCACCAGTGACTTCCTCAGCAGCACTGTTTAGGGCAGAGGGACAGAATTTCTTCCTTTATTTACCTCCCCCCCAAGTGGTTCCTCCAATTCAGATTGCACAATGAGAAACTGTTTATAGATGATTCCACCCTCGATTTCCTGGCTGAATCAATCTGTGTGCTTATTTGCATCTGTGTTTGCCTACTTTAAAAATTGCACAAAACCCACCTCTATTCAATACACATTGTATATCAGTAATGGCATATCTTCTTACACCAAAATATGGCTTGCATCACACCTCAGTGGTAATTCTATGGCCATTTGGTTTTAATTGAAGCACTTTATTTAAAATTCACATCATCTTCCCTGGATATACTTTCCTACACTTGTAGCTTAATACTTCTGCTACAGAGCAAAGTAAATGTTTGGTTTAATTTGCAGCTAACCTAAGAAGGGTTCTAATTAGAGCAGCCATGCTGTAAATGGTACAAGATCTCTGAAGCTGATTACATGCATATATGTGACATCTTTACCATAACTATAGAAAGCATGAGCAAAAAAAAATGCCTTCCTCTGCTCACAAGAAACCTCTGTGATGCTGTAAATGCAGCAGAGTTCCAACCATTTGCGACTTTAATTACAGTTGCACAATCAGTAAATAAGAGTTCACTCTTAGTATTTTACACAGCTTTCTAACATGCCCAAATAGCTTCCTCTTAAGCAATTATAGCTTATGTAGAATTTGAGCTCTCTGGGAGTTGTCTGTCAAAATGTTTTTAATGAAAATTTGAGTTTTCATAACATTGACGCACTGATGTCTTTTACTTCTGACTGTTGACATTGACAGGCTAAAAAGCTTCATTTTTGGGAAGGGAGCAAATTGCATTAGTTGAGCTTACTTGGAGAATCTCTGTTTGCTGAATTAATTTGCTAAGCTTTGTTTTTCTGCTGAATATTAAACCCTATTTTCCAACTGTGCATATACTGCCTGAGGGGAATAACTCCCACTTTCTTTTTCCATGACTACATTTTCTTTTAACACAGCCCAGGCCTGAGTGAGGGGGGCTGTGCTGAGCTGATACTGTAGGCTGTGCTAGGGGAAGCATAGTCTGGCCAAAAAGCTGCTGCCTTGTACTCCCCAGACTCTGGCGTTGTACCTCAGCAGCTGAATGAGAAGTGTCACATTTTTTTTCATAAGCATTGTTTTGCTTAATTCAATTGATGTGGTGAAACCTGTCTCTCCAAGTGATGACTTGCTGAGTAGCTAGAGCTTCACAAAGTGAGTATCTAGATTAGCAGCAGTATGCAAACAATTGTGAGTGCCTTGGTAGTTGTGCCTTCACTCCTACCCTCCTATTCACAACAGAGATATAAGAATATCTCTAAAGCATGTTACCAGTTTCAAGGTGACATTATTAGCTCTGTTTCACCCTCCCACTAAACATCTGAAGAACATAATTGTTTTCTTTCTTCCCTGAAACACACTCAAGCATGAGAGAGCTGTGTGGTGTACTCTGCCTTTATCTGAAATAAGCTCTGAAATTTAAAGCCACAGAGATAAAAGCTCCATAGGGAAGAGGACAAGTTCCATAGGTGTCCCTGCCCCTCATCTGTTGTTGGGAGTTACTCATGTGGGAAGCAGCCAAATGTTCCTGCCAGCTGATGCATCAGTGCTTTGCCATGATTTGTTTTTGTTGCTGCTGTTGGGATTGTGAAAGGTTGTCAAAGACAGGGAGCGTACCTTCCACAGTTGTGTAACATCCACTATCCAAGGCACTCCAAGTCCCTCTCTGACACCTTTAAATTAAGTTTCACTGCCCCTGTGTGATTTGGTATTATCTCCATTATAGAGGAGGGGAGACTTGGACAGAGACAGATGAAGCTGTTTGCTGAAGGTCACACTGCAATTCTCCAGCAGTGCTGCTCTGCTGCTCTCCAGCGCTGCTTCAGAAGCAAGGTTGTTCTTTCTCCCTTGAGGGTGCTGAAGGGAGGTGTATTAGCCCTTTTTTTTTTTCCAGCCTTCTTTTTCTGCATTTATCAGAGTGAAATTTTCTGGTCTAGTGAAGCGAATTGGCTTCAGACATCTTGTCAAATTAACCTTCCTTGTCTGTGTGTCCATGGGGCTGTGTGACGGAAGTCAGCAGGTAGAGACACAGGCATGCTGGTAGCATCAGAGAGCTTTGTCAGGGGTTCTTATGGGACCCGTAGGGATTGGCAAGGTGAGAAATGGTCTATTTTAGACTTGTATTTCAGTCGAATATAAGGTAAAAATTATATGTAATTATTGTCCTCATGCTAGTTGAAAAGAGACTGATCCTTTCCTCCATGTACCATCCAGTTCCACCAATGTTCACGAGTGCTGTCATCTGGGGTGAAGAGGATGCTTGGCATCACACAGAGCTGTTTATACAACCTTATATGTTTAATGTTAGCACTCTGAGTGATGCTCAGAGACTCTCCAGCCACAGGTTAGCTGCTGACAGGAATGCCCAAGTGTAGGGTACCTGCTACAAATAATCAGGCAGGACCTGGTGCATACTTGATGCCTTCACCTTCCACAGGCCAGTAAAAATAATGATAATGGAAAAGAAAGTCTAATGAATACCAGTAAATCCCATACATGTGTTAAATCACCAACACATTCTGTGTAACAGTATGTTGGTAAACTCTCATAAACTACCTGCTGTAGGGTTCTTTCTCCACTGGTAACATAGCCCTGAAGCCAAAAGCCCTTTACCCCACTTTCAGTGTACTAAAATGTGAAATAAAATCATTCTGGACAAATGTAGGGAGTAGAACTGTCAGCAACTAGTCAGGAGGAAAGGCAGATCTAGTTTGTTAGGCATATATTACAATGTGTAGCTAACAGTGAGAGCAGATACATAAATTGCTTTGGCTTTCTCAGGCACATATTGACCCAGAATCTACGGAGAGGGAAGAGTAACAGTTCTCTTTACTGATGCAAAGTAAGACAAGAATGAAATAGCGGTGACTGCCATAAAGAAACAACATTTTGTGTTCTTACTATGACTCCTGTTGGGCAGAAGTTAGTTCATCAAAGCTTTCTTATTTTGGGAGTGAGAAAATATGAGGAATGCTTAGTTTTATTAGTTCCCAACTCCTAGCCTGATGAAATAAACTATCCAAGGACTCTTATTCCCTGACTGCTAGATAGGGAAACCTAAAGGATATTTAATGAAATATGTAGAAAGTGAAGGGTGGATCATTTGCAGTGAAGTGTCTAACTCTTTAAAGTTAAGATGAAAAGCTTTGATGAAAGTGACCTTTGTACTTGATGTTCCCTCTCTACTTTTCTCAACACTTGAAGCTCTAATAATCACTTTTTTCAGGTTTGTCACTGTATTACTTATGTCATGAAACATTTCCATAACTAGCCAGAAATTTGGGTGGTAATGTCTGCAAACATTGGGTGGAAGCAGAACACAAAACCTGGTAGAAAGGGTCAGATCTTCTCTTTTTAGTGGACTGATCAGCAAATAACCTTGCATAAGGTTCAGGTAAAGAGAAAGATATATTAATTTTCATAGTGTTTGGGTTAGAGGAAAAGTAGAATTATTCTTATCACAAGTTAACTGTAGGTACCCAGCTGTCATGTAATTTACTGAATATCTCAGGATATTTTCATCTTTGTGACTTCATTCCTACTGAGAATTTGTTCAGGGCATGTGTTAACTTAAAAATAACATGTAAACAAGGTGCGAACAGATCAGTTATGTGATAGCCTGAGGTTAAAAACACAGTGATCAAATTCAGTGTCTGAAGTTGGCAGAGAGATTGCCTTACCACCTTGGGAAGGCTTGAAATTAAACTTGTTTTGAAATGTAGGTGTTAAGTTTGTGGAAAAACTCACTTGCACATCTCTAAACAAAGCTGACTTTCCAGATTTGAAGAGAGCTCATTAAGCTCTCAGGCTGCCTTTACAAGAGAGAGGGGCTGTGCTCCCACTGCACAATCCTTCTTGCTGAGGTTTTGTTTTCTAGGATATGTGAGGAAAAAAGTCTTTATGTAAAATCAGAGCTGTACTCCCTGTCTGGCTGCCATTGGCCTCTGCTCCCTGTCACTAGCAGTGGGCAGGACTGTACTGTCAACTGCACAAGCCAACAGAGCCAACAGATCTGCGTTTATTTTTGTTGGGCTTTTGAGACCTTACTAACTTGAAGGAAGTTTTTGGAGATACCAGATTTTTTACGTTCAGCTGTGCTTATGTTCAGCTATTTGTTCTCCCTGGCATTGCCTTCAAGCAAAAGCAGAGGGAATAGCATCAAAAGGAGCAAAAATCCCTTCCCATTTTAGAGTAAATGGAGGATTAAGCTCCTTCCCCAGGATAATCAGATCATCTGATTGCTGTGGCTTTTGAAGATGATTGTATGTTTTTCTGGATCTGATGGATTATGTGTGTGCATGTGAAGTAAAAGTTAACTTGACTTTGAAAATGTAACTAGATTTTCTCTATGATAGTTTTACCTTTGGTTGTTTACTTTGTATGATGACCACAGATCATACATCCAAGCCTACAGCATGAGGCAGTGGCAATCATTCTGAAGTTGTCCTGTTTTATGCTCTTCTCAAGCCATAGGCTGTTGGTAGCTGTTTGTGACCCTTTTGAAAATGGAAGAACTCCAAAGGTCAAACCACCAAGGATTCAAATGAATGTGGGATAAGAGGGGGGAAGTGGACTGGATGGGAATCTTCTTCAGCTGGTTGCAGTATAGAGTCTAATCCAGTTCACATGTGGACCAAACAACACCTTTCTGTCACCCCAAGCAGCAAAACAAAAAAAGCACAATTGGATTGTTAGTTTCCGACTGACATTTTCCAAGCTTATCTTGTGGTTTCTGGTCTCAGGGTTTAAATGTAGGAGACAATAGCTGTGTCTCTAGGTCTGTGTGTGTGCAGTAATACACATGGTATATTTGAAGCTCATCTTACCAGCAGGGCTCCAAAGCACTCATAGTATATAAGTATCACAGCCACCATTTTGCATAAAACACTAAGTCTTCCTTCCTTTTGACAGATTGAAGACATCATTACAAGAATGCAGGATGACAAAACAGGTGGAGTTCCCATCCGCACTGTCAAGAGCTTTCTGTCCAAAATCCCCAGCGTCGTCACCGGTAAGGACCCTGGGTAGCAGCAAAGAGAGCTCGAGCTGGTACTTGCTGGCTCTAAGCAAACTACTAAAGCCACAGGAAAAAAAAAGGAATAAAAGAAAAAAAAATGCCCCTCTCTGCTTATTTTCCTGCTTGTCACTGTTACAGGGTGCAGTATTGAACTGAGATTTCTTAATTCTGTTTAAGCAAGCAAGCAAGCTTTTATATTTTAGGGGTGTATTAGTTAAAAATATTATATTGCTTTTGTGGCTATCACATTATCACCAGTCGGAGGAATTCGCTATCATGGGGATAGGACAATATCAGAGAAGAGAAAGGAAGAATATCAGACCCAGATATTCTTACTGGACTTCAAGTACAGGTAGAGGAATTTTATATATGCATGCTGCTTTATTAAGGCTGTTTGTACAAAAGTGCAGATGGTGCAGAAACTGTGAGTCAGAGTATAAAACACTGTTCTAACATGTGTTTCCAGGCAGAATATCATCCAGTCCAATAAAGAGCTCTACCATTGATAAATGAGGAGTTTATTTGGGGTGATGTAAATTGCTTGGAGTATTTGTACTTTAGTTTCTGGCACCCGTTTTCACTAATTTAATGCTAGTATTCACTATGGTAGCACAAAACTACGTGTTCCCCTCTCCTTACCAGTAGGCTGTTGTCCAGTATGAGATGCCTTGTGGCTTATGATTTATGATGATGTGTATCTCTGTAAATATGACTTGTTTTGTCCTGCAGAGTCTCTTTCCAAATCAGACAAGATCCACACATTGAGCCTGTTTTGTGAAGTTTCCCCTCCTATTTGAAAAGTGAAATGGTTTGTTCTCTGTGTCTTTGTGACTTTGTGGCAGTAAAATTCAGATAATCACTAAAAATGCGGAAGTTGTGTTGCTGCATATATATATCACATCAGTAACTGAGAGAAGACTGACAGTTCAAAGTTCTTGCTCTTGGGGTCTTTATACTGTTGTAAAATAATCGAGCTATATCTGTTGTCAATGGGGATTCTGGCAGTGCAGCTGGTAGCAAGACATTTTTCCCTGCAGTAGAGCATATCTGAGCTGATGTTCTTCAAAAACATCTTTACAGTGAAAATGGTTATACTGGGCAAGGTTTGAGTGATTCAGGAATGTGAATTGATATCCTTGCATCAGAAAAAATTCCAACTTAAGCTACAAGAAGGGAATACAAATCTGCAGCGTTCTTGGGGATAGGCAGGGAATAATATGGAAATTGAAATGAAGTTTCTACTTAACTGAGGTTTAGTACAGGTAATCCCATTTTATTGAGCAACAGGCTCTTCTGTCTAAAATTGATGTGGCTGGTGATTCAGTGCAACTGGCAGTTGCAGGATTAGGATTTCACAGTGTAAACGACACGTGAATCTAGACAGAGGTGTGAAAATTGTGTTACTAAATTGCAGGTTATGGCTGGATCAGGTATGAGCTAACTGGTTTTGAAGATTCCTGGGGAAAATAACCATTTATATGATTTTAAACACATTCTATAAGCTCAAGTCTGCAATACACAGGCTAGATGCCTTAAGATTAACTCACCTAAACCAGGTTTCTGATATTCCTGTTAATATTCATAGCATTTATTAAGCAGTTGATCTAGTCATCAGGTCACCACCCCTTACTCAAAAGAAAAAGGAAACAGGTGACTTCACAGCATCTTTAAACAACTTATCCTTGGGTACCACTTTGGTTGACAGCTCCCTCGTGTGATGGAAACTGCCCTCTTGCACTCTGCTGTTCTGGAACAGCAGCTGCTGTTGCATCATTTTTAAATGGCCGGTTTATACAGCACAGGGAACAGTAAAAAGATGAAGATAAAATAAGAACAAAACCTCCCTTCAAAGCTCACAGAAAATTCTCAGATTTGGAAAGGAGCAAGCTTCATATCATTCCCTTCAGGTGATTTGAAGCCAGCTCCCTTGTGATGCACCAGGCAGCATGTAAAGCCTCTGAGTTTGAGAAATATAGGAAAATAATGGCCCAGCTGAAAGCCCAGAGTTTTTTCCATTTCTCATTTCTCCTTTCTGATGCATAGATTTGCCTATTTGTATACCGAAACCAAAAGAAATTTGTATAATATTTCAGTACCTGCAATAAATGGGTAAAGAGCTGGAGCACTTGAAGAGGCAGAAGCACCTATGTTTAGGCAGAAACTAGGACACTGGATTTGTTCAGTATGGAGGAAGGGAAGCTGAAAGGAATGAAAGGATATGGAGAAAGCACAGTCAGAGCCTTTCTCAGGAGTGCATGGTGGAAGCTGCAGGAAAAGAAATCCCAACTAGTCTAGGAAGAAAGTTGTTTATAGTCAAAGCAGCTGAGCGTGGGCCTGGTGGCCTGGAGAGGCTGTGGAACCAGCATCTGGAGCTGTTCAGAAAGCCCTGAACACAGCTGAACAGAGCAATCTGACCTAACTGTGCAGTTAACCTTGTTTTTGATGGAAGTTAGACTAGATGACCTCCAGAGAATCCTTCCAACTTGAATTATTCTTAGGATCATTCAATTCAATTTTAGTGCTCATCTAATTCCACTCAGTATCTTGGACACAAGACTGGCATTCTCAGACAGTTTTCTACCTGAAAAATGGAATTGCAACACTGAGATGGGATTGACGTGGCAGGCTTACAGTGACTGTGATTAACAAGGGTTTATTTTTGCTTGACACTTCTATTGTAATTGTTTCTCACACAGGAGAAAAAGAAACATTACAGCAGCACCTTGGTGCTCTAAACAGGTGGCTCTGTTTATAGTACAGCAATGTGGGTGTTTGATTTAAAGTTTGAATACCCAGGAAAGAACCACTCATCTGGTTTGCTTTCATCTTTCCTGATGCCTAAGGTGTGAATGAAGCATTGAGTAACACAAGGAAAGGAGCCTCCAGGAGTTATCATTAATGGTGCTCTCCTGACAAGAGGAATCTGGGAAAAGGATGAAAAAAACCTTTTTGAATGTATGATGAGTCCATGTGGGGATGTTGTGCCAAAGACACATTTTAATCTGCATTAGATTTGTGTATCCTCTTCTCTGGCTCAAAGTCAGTCAGTCAAAGAAGGACACAGCTCCCTATTACCTTCTTGATTAACTCTCCAGTTTTATGGACAAGCCATAGAGAATAAAAGTAACCAGCCTGCATGACATGTGTGTGCTTGTATCTGACATTTTCTAATGGTAAGTTTAGAGTATGGAATGAAAAACTGACTGAGGGCAGGTATTGAGTAGTGTTGTGATCTGTGTCCAGATTAGGCTGTCAGCCAATACATGTGATGGCAGTTGCTGCAGTAAATGGGGTTGCAGTTCTAGTGAGAAAACATTTTCCTCAGTAATTACATTGTTTCTGTAAATGAATCAACAATTTTCTATTTTTCCCAATCATCAGGCTGTTTAAGAACATCTCGTTGCACTAACAAGCAACATAACTGGCTTTCTAATCGTCTCTTTGATTTCCACACGATTGCAACTTAAAATTAACCACTTGTTTGGTTGGAGGACCAAATGTGTATTTTTTCTGCTTCCACTGATTCAGACTTGACCCTATACAACATTGCCAAAACAAGTCAGCAAGAACTCAGTGCTGCAACAGCTGAGCTTTCCAGTGCAAAAAGCCTCCTTTATGCTTCCCAGTCTGCCCCCAAGCTCATTCCAAGTTTATCCTTGTACTCTGTCAAGTTGATACCCCTCTTTCCAGCAGCAGTTCCCTAGATGGGATCTCAGTCATGCTCTTAATGCTTACCCCAGCACTCACATGTCTTCTTGCTCTCCTCCCCAAGCTGCCTATGTGGCTGTGCTGGATAGATGAGTGATGTCCCCACTGTACTTACTGCCTTGTTTTAAGTGCTGCCATGCAAGCTTTGTGCACACAGCCCTGCCAATGTGTATCACTCCTGACCTGCCATGTCTGTCTTATTTAAGTCCTGGACCACTCTGAGCTGAAAGTACCAGTATTACTGAAATATGCCAGATGGCCTGTTGTTACTTGAGGCTCATGATCTAAACCAAGTTTAAACTGCCATGTGTCTCTGTCTGAAGAAGCCAGCATGTGTCTTGGCAAGTGCCTATGGCATTGTCCCAGAATACATCAGAATGTCACTCAAAGAAGATGCTGGAGTTTGGAAATCCCATAGAGTTGGGAAAAGGAGACTTCATTATTTATAGTGTTCCCTGGCAGCATAGTTCAGGACAAAATTTCTGCTAGAGAACTTCATACAACCATTGCAAAATGAGCTCCTGTGGTGCTACTCTGAGGGTATTCATTGCCTTTTCCCTTCATAGGAGCTCAAACACATCTCATCTAAATGCAGCAGCCAGAAGCATGAAAGAGAAGAGTGAGTTCCTTGCATCCAGGGTATGAAAGGTCCCTGTTCAGAGGGACTGTACAAAGAGAGATCATGGTATGGGGAGCAGGACCAGCACTGGCAATGCTGACAAAAGTCAGCACCTATCATCTAGCAGGGCCCAGAGAGCAAGCTGTGAGGCTCAGTGCTTTGCCACTATGCTCGCTTCTATTAATGCTTTTGCAGTGATAGAACTTGCCTTGCTGCCTTACGAGAACTACTTTTGTTGGGTCCAAAAAACTACATAAGCTGGCTGCAAATGGATTTTGGGTCCTCTGGGCCATCTGTCCAGCTGTTTACACCTCCTGACTGTAGCATTTTAAGCAGAGGGATGTGCCTGATACAGATTTCCCTCAACATTTGGGTAGTCTCATTCTTGGTTTAAACCACTCATACCTGGATCTGGGACAGCACCAGTCTCTGAACCTGAACAGCTAAGACTTTTGTCAAAAATGGTGTCTGGGTCTGAACTTCTAGGCCAGGTCTATCTATCTTCTTTTAGTTTTGTCATTCCTCTGCAGTTTTATTTTGAGAAACAGGAGACTTGAAATGTGGTACTGAATCTGCTTCAGACAAAGTTAGTAGATGTAGATAGTCTCAAAACTAAACCAAAGTTAATCTTTTGCTAAACATGAATGAGCCTATGTAGTTAAAACAAGCAAAACAAGGAGGGGGGACACCAAACAAACCAAACAAATAAAAAACCCCCACAAAACCTTCAATGAAACTTGAATCAATATCCTGACTAATTTGGGGTATTTAATGATTTGTAAATGATAGAAAGAACATGTTTATGGGTTAAAATTGGCATATATGTATGTCTATAGTATTGTATAGCTTTGCAAATTTATGTACAGCAGATGCTACACAGCAAATTCAGCAGTTGTGCAGTTGCATGGTGGAACCTGGCTTGCAAACACTGGTCAAGCATGAAATCCACTTATTTCTCATAAGAAAATTAATTGCTCTGAGCAAATTCCATTGAAACTAATTCAAATCAAGACTGGACTTCTTCATTGCAACCTTTATTTCCTTCTTTTATTCATCTCTTCTTAAAATTGCACTCAGTGGAAATGTAATCCAACCATCTCTCCTTAAGAAGGCTGTTATACCTTTTAATCTAGTATTTCAAAACTGCTGTGAATCACATAGCATTAGATATGTCAGCTCTCACACAAGTAATGCATGCCTTGCAATTCTTTTTATTCCTGTAGCTCTCTCTTAAACTCTCTATTCTTGTGCCAAAAGACAAATTAACCCAGTTAAGAAGCCAAAGAGTTATGCTGTCTACATCCACAGCTCCCTCCTCCCTCCCTTTTATTTTTTTCTTTAACTGCATTCAGCTTCCTACTTTTCAAAGAATGAGAGGGATGGAGAAGAGAAAGACAAAAGTTAGTTGCCTGAAGTGTAGCAATTCTTTGCCTGTTGTTAAGATGCAAGTCATGCCTTTGTGGAGCGAAAGTTGAAAGGATTTGATTTTTTTCAGAAGACAAGGGCGATAGTAGATTAATTGGATAGGATCTAGTTTTCAAACAAATATGCAAAAGTAACCAAAATTTGTATTTTAGAGTGTCTATTCAATATATCTCTGCATCTCTGAGTGTGTACACTTAAAGACACATAAAGAACATGCAGTTTTTCTTAAGGATAAGCCTGAGAGTGGTAAGAATGCTGAAACTAAATAAGGACAGGCTTCTGCACTTGTAAATGCTATGCAGAATGACTGCTGCTAGTGTTTGTGTGTCACTGCCCTCTGCTGCAATCAAGCTACAGTTCAGCCTGTGCAGCTTTTCATCACAAGCTGTGCTAGGTTTGTATTGTGAGTTTCCAGCTCCAGTGGTTTGTGTGGGGCATTTTGTGTGCAGCTCGTTATATAGTAGTGGTCCTCCCTACCTGTGTGGCATGAGCCTATCCCAGTTATTTGGATATGTGTTATTTAACAGCTACTCTAAGCTTTGAGAAGAAAGGTGGGTTTCATAGCTGGTTGTTGATGCCGCTTCTCAGCGTCTCCTTCCTGGTTCTCCATTCTCTTTGGGGCTGCTCATCTCTGCATAAGTGTGCTCATACATCACATGAAGCTTGCACATCCCTTAAACATGTGTGCACACATTATGGAATAAATCCTAAACATTTAAATGAAAATTAAGTATTGCTTAGAATTAGCAAAACTGGATGTTTTTCGTAACCATGTACGTTCATATGGCAGCATTTAAAGGAGTCATTCCTGCAGTGGAAAAGCACACCACAGCAGTGGATGCATCGAAATTTGGCTTAGGCCACTGCAGAACACTTATGAAACAGCTTCTGAAGCCTTAGTATTCAGTCAGTAAAATGACCTCTGAAGTGCTATCTAAAAGCCCTGAATATTATAAGGAATTTTATTTTCTTACATTAGAATTGTGGAAGTCCTTCCTGGTCCTGGTTGCTCTTGCTGGATTTGAGTCTCTGCATCTGTCAATTGAAGCTCTAATAAATCAGGAGCTTAAATATTCATGCTATGTGGGTATTCCTGTGGGCAATAAAAATACAATGAAAAATCACCAAAATCACCAAAGATAAGTGATGTTGTCAAAAGGGAAAGTAAAACCAAGAAGACCTTCCAGCCACCTAGGCATAAGTTAGAACAACACTAAATTGTTTCTCTTATTGAAGAATCCAAGCATGAAAATTGCTGGCCTGGAAGGCACTAAATGAAAGCTATGAGCCTGGGACAAAGCAAGTCTATTAAAAATGTTGGGTTTGGTTTTGTCTGCTCTTCCCAAGAATTGCTTGTAGGCCTTTCCAATATTCCAGTTGAGACTAAAAGCTGGAATAGAGATAGATTTGATGATAAATTACCTGCTGAACTCCGGTGTTTAGATGAATTGGTAATTCATCCACAATAACAAAAAAATTTTACATATTAAGAACATTCTTGTTGCTGACTGCAGTTTTATTCTGAAACACAGCATTTAGTTGAACGAATATTGTAGCTAATGAATAAAGCATTAAAAAGAAAAGTCAACAATATTTCAATGCCTGAAGAAATTCATAGGAATGAATGATTAATGCTTTTCTGCATTCATCTTGCTATCTTCAAAAGCGCAGCAGTATTACAGAAGTTTGTTTCCAGATCTGAATGGCACAGCAAAAGAGCAGAGATTAATTATAGTTACTGTGTGGCTTTCATTTTTGGATGTGCGTGTTGAGCAGACTGCACTCAAGCTGCAATACTTAACTTCTCTTGTCTTCACTTCATAGCAACCTGCAAGTTGCATGGTGAAGGACCTACAAACACGGTTTTGTTTTTTCCACACCTCTTGCTTTGTTTCTACCCTGATGTGGGCTTTGAAGCATCAGATACACCATGGAGCAGCTTTGCTCCCACTGTGCCCAAAAAGCCATGTACCCACCAAGGTGTATGTGGAGGTATGACCCTTTAGACAAACCATTTTTATCTTGAGGTACTGCAAAAGCAACGATATGTAAGTGCCCAATGGTAATCAATATCAATATGAAAGAGCAAGTCCTTGAATCTATTGCTCTTTCTATTTGGTGAATACGTCTGCCTCATTATTCTATGCATATATTCTGTTCATTCTTATCTATTGTTCTTTGGCTTTTTAATGAAAGTAATTTTCAGGGTGGAATTTACTGAGCAGATTCTTACTTGCATTTTAATTAAAGGGCCTATATTGCAAAACACAAGTTTGTTAAATTTTCTGTGCTGTTCTAATGAAATGAACAAGTTAACTCTAGTAATTGTAAATCCAGACTCATGAACTAGCAACTGTAAATCCACTCTCATAGTTGCATTTTAATCCCAGCCAGCAACCCAGAACCATGCAGCTGCTTGCTCAACCCCACTTCCTCCCCCCTCTCCCAGAGGGATAGGGAGGAGAATCAAAAGAATGCAACTCTCACAGGTTGAGATAAGAACAGCCAAGTAACTAAGGTATAACACAAACCACTGCTGCTGCCACCAATAATAATAATAAGGGAAATAACAAGGGAAGAGAATACAACCGCTCACCACCTGCCGACTGATACCCAGCCTGACCCGAGCAGTGTTCTAGCCCTTCCAGGTAGCTGTCCCCAGTTTATATACTGGGAATGACATGCTGTGGTATGGAATACCTCTTTGGCTAGTTTGGGTCAGGTATCCTGTTTCTGCTTCCTCCTGGCTTCACCTCCTCCTTGGCAGAACACGAGACTCACAAAGTCCTTGGTCAGTCTAAACATTTAAGCAGTAACTAAAAACATCGGTGTTATCAGCTCTGTTCCCAGGCTGAAAGTCAAAAACACAGCACTGCACCAGCTACTAAGAAGGAGAAAAATGACTGCTACTGCTGAACCCAGGAC
Organism: Agapornis roseicollis; assembly: GCA_002631895.1. Lineage (NCBI taxonomy): Eukaryota > Metazoa > Chordata > Aves > Psittaciformes > Psittacidae > Agapornis > Agapornis roseicollis. The sequence goes on along the minus strand of NDXB01005977.1, from coordinate 41,275 downwards.
ATTTATGAATTATTTTCTAGTCTATTACAAATACATTAGGATTGATGGGTAAATGATTCTTCAGTGTATGTTATATCTCAGTTATAACATTGAAGTTACCACTAATGTAAGCGTTGGGGGTGGGGTGAAGAAGAAAGGGTTGGTTTTTTACTTTAAATAATAGTAAGAGTTATGTTGTGCACCAGCTGTTTTGTACAAAAATAAATAGCACACCAGTCAAATCACTGGTGCTCAACACTGCACTGGGGACAGTTAGACTACATCTCCAGAAGAAGCTGTAGCTGAGGGGGGTTGGCACAGTGCTGAAGTAGACATACTGTTACTTGGTTTTGCATGGATACACTGAATGGTTGATGAATAACTTGGTTTATTCTGCTTGTTCCAGTAGAAGCACTCAGTTCTTTGGTCTGTTAAGAATTTCTACTATGTAGCACCTGAGACTGTCATACCTTTGGCTTTAGAACGTTCTGTCAGAAACAGCAAACAGGAAAATGAAAATGCTCCCAGGCTCACCAGGCATATCCTTTATTAGAAATAATGTACATTCATGTGTTTTCTTTAACTTTTTTTTTTTTTTTTCCTATGTGGAGGAATCTCTCAAAATCACATGCTGGTTTCCCATGGACTTGTTTTGAGTATGGTGTGAATTGATGAGCTTGGGTATTTTTGATGTGTATGATTCACTACCACATGCAGGGAAGAAAATTATATTTTGGTCCTGCTGAGAAATAAAACTAAGCAATTAGATCTTCATTCAGTTAACTCCTATTTGATGGTTGTATGCTTTGCAAGAGAGTTTCAGCATTCTCCTGAATTACACCATCACTTGCGCAATAAGAATTTTCTCCATGCAGACATCTTCACAATATGGCCAGGATTGCAGGTTACCTCCTACCTAGAAATGAATAATAAAACGTGCAAGAAGCTTTGAGAAGTTGCTTAATGTAACATGCTAATTATACTCGCAAGAAAAAAAAAAACAAACAACAAAGCATAGATTGATAAGAAAGGTAATGTATCTGTAGAGGTGGAAGGTTTTATATCCAGTTTTTGCAGGGGAGGGAGGCTTTGTTGTATTGCACAGAAAGTCTTATTCTGTTGGGTTTGTACCTATTTTTGTTGTGGATAGGTTTGCATCTTCTCCCTTCCCTCTTGTTTCTTTATAGAAACATGATTGCTTGCCTATTGGTGCCAGAAACATTGTCAGGTTCACCTGAATGAATAATTTTTGATGTCTCTTTCTTGTTTGATATTTTTATCTTTGCCCTAAGTATTCAGTAATTTTTATTCCTATTTCCTGAACAGGAAAACCCACACTTTTTTGTGAATGAGATATTTTCTATATTTCCAGAGTTATTTTGTTAAATGCTGCCTATGTTTTTTCTTCTACCACAGGCACATTGATAGGTGAGCTTTCTAAGGGAACATTAGTAGCGACAGAAAAGAAATAAAGCTTACTGTATTCTGATAAAATTTCAATCACAAGGCTATTCAAGACTGCTGCTACTGAAAGTAATGAGTTGGACAGTGGCATATTCATCCATGTTTATTTCTTTTGTCAAGTAGAAAAAACAATCAGAAGACTGAATCTTTTAAAACTTGATTTATAGTTTTGCATTGTAGCATCTTTTATTTATCATTTACGTCATTGCTACATGGATATTGCATTATGGTTGGTTGGTCAGTTGGTTTTATGTAGAAAGAGCTTATTTTATTGCTCCAAAGAGTGCTGTGTCCTGCACACAGTGGCTTGCTTTCTTAGAGAGCTAGAAGAGGCACATTTGCCTTGAAGTTGAAAACACACAGCTTGAAACTGTATTAAGAAACAAACAAAAGAAAAACAAACACACAAAACCCACCACCCACAAACAGCCAAAAAGACAACAGAAAAACTTTGAGCTTGTCAGTGTGCTGCCTTTTACTGATTAAGAAACTTGCATGCCGTAAATTTGGTGTGTCTGGGCACTATGTTGTGCTCAGAGGAGGCTTAGGCAGTGCAGCCATGTGCCCAGCAATAAATAACAAGGTGTAAAGGCTCACAAGTCTTGTGTGTCCTCAAAACGTTGTAAGTGCAACACTTGAGGAGAAGACTGATTGTGGGTGGGGAGAGAGGAGGGATAGAGGCTTCTGCCTTGTTGCACTGATCTGTGCAGCACTGGGTTGTGGTGGTCCTTTGATTAGGTCTGCTTACATACTTGCTTCCCTGCCTCAAATCCTGTTTGCAACTGTAGATCTTATAGGAAAGTATCCAATTTTAAAAGTGCCTCACATAAAAACATCTGCTGTAACCTTTAAAGAAGTTGCTCTCACCTGTAAAGTAGTAATATGCCCAAAAGTTTCTCCTTGTTTCTGGTCTGACTTCATCCAGATTACCTGCTAGTATTGAACCTAGCATTATGTTTGACAGTGAAGGTATCTGTTTTCCCCAAAAAGATACTAAGTCACTGCAGTGAAATAGCCACGTCGCTTTCTGTTTGTGAACTTTTAGTAAATTGTGTCCCTGAAAATGTGTCTGACTACAGAGCACTTCTCTCAGGCCTTTAATTCCTCTTTCACATTTTTCCTGGACTCTTTCTGAAGTTTTTAACAACCTGTTTGAACAGTGAGTACCAGAACCATTAACTGTTGTGCTACTGCCAAGTGTAGGGGGTAGCGTAATCTCCCCGATCCTGCTTCACAACTACCTTTCCCCTCAGATGAGGAGCACTACACTGACCAGTCATGGTACACATTTGCCTTCTGGGTGCAAATTCCCAGCAAGAAGCTGCCTATCAAGAAAGGGTCTGGTAAGTGCTGTATCTTTGTTCTTATCCATGATACATATAAGTAAACTAAAATCGTTTCCATGGTTTACATATTATGCTAGCATATCTCAGCACCATTTCTGTCAATGACTTCCAGTTTGTATGCTCCTTGTTCAGCTTTTTGCTTCTACTGTCAGCAAGGGTCCTTGAGCATCAAGATAAAAAGCATGCCTAGTCTACAAACTTTATTTTGTGTCTTGGCTACAGTAAGAAAGCACACTGGCACATTACACTCTTTCTTTGGAAACTGTTCTTCCCCATTAACTTGTATGGGATGTCCCATGGGGACCATCTCACTCATTCAGGTAATTGAAGATCTCTGTAGGTTCCCCTTATTTTTGTATGAGACAGCTGAGCAGACATCCATGAGTGTATTCCTCTTTTGTACTTAGATACTTTTATTTAAAACCACGGAGGAACCATTTCTCTGCCCTGAGGGAGAACAGCATAAGAAAAAAATAGAATAAATATAGCCAGAGCTTTTTCTTTTGCGGAGTGCTGTATTTTAAGAAAATTTTGACTAAGCATAGTTAGCTTTCACAGAGAGATTCTTAATTAATGTGTTGTTACCTGATACTGTTAATCCTTTTGGTGGCTTGGAACTTGGCTGTAGATGCTTATTCTATATGTGAACATAAATTCAAGACTGTGGTGTTTAGGCTGAGGTGTTCAAGGCAGAAGGGTTATCATAGCCAGCATCACAGAGGGGTAGCATTCTCCTTTCAGCTCCTCAGTCCTTATGACTGATTGCTGGCTCAGGGCAGGTTGGCTGGGGATGGACAAAGAGCCTTGAGCTCCTACCTCTCTGTGCTGGGGGAAGCTCTCTGGCAGCTTTGACACCCCCTCGAAGCTCACAGATGAGGCTCTTTGCCTTATTATTCTGTAATGCTGCTCTCTCTGGCAGCTTTCCTGGCAAATTTGTCAGGGTTGTGACATCAAAGCTGGGGAAGAGCGAGGATATCAGAACCAGTACCTAATGCAATCACAGCAATAAACTGAGGAACGTGCCTCTTGCAGCCTCTCCAGTGTATTCAGTCAGCCTGTTTCTTGAGGCCTGTGGAAGTAAGATTGGAGCACAACTTCTAATTAGGTATCTGGGTCATGTTTGACACACTCTTCGTTTCAGCATTGACGTTTCTGTGCTCCTACTGAGCTCTAAATTTGCCAGCTGTTTTCCTTAAATAATTCCACCTTCCATTAAGAGATTGTGCATCTGACGTAATTACACCCACAGTAGCGTGAGGGCAACCATAGAGACATGGAGGTAGAAATAGCTCAAAGTTTTCCACCAGCCTTGGCATTCTTCAATTGAATCATGTAAAATTTGGGTTTCTACCTCTGCTGTGACAAACTTGTTTAGCTCTGGTGCGCTCTCATTCATACATCTGGATTCTGTCAGTTTAGACACAGCTCTGGAAGGAGCTGTCCTCTGTGCCACTGAGCCCTCTGGTCCTTGTCTGTCAACTGTTTAATCTAGAAATGTCAAGATTAAATTCCACTTCATTGCCTATCTTCAGTGATCAAAGGATTTGTTACTAGTTTGAATAGATTCAGGGATAGGTTGCAGGAATTTTCTTTGAAACAGTCTCAGGCCACAGAGCATTTTCTGAAACAGGGACATTAACATGAGATAAAATAGTACCAATGCTAGAGAAGCAGATTGAGAGCACTGCAAATTCACTCTGGTGACTGGGGTACAGAGTATGAGACTAAGAAAAAACCCTCTTTGCATATGCAATGTCAGGATGGAGGTTTCTCGTCTGTGACTGCTGTTGTTAAAGCAGGGTTTGCTCTATTAGGGCCCATACTGTCAAAAGAAAAGATCTTGACATCTGGTTTTGTCACCCCCCACTCATCTTTCCTGGGATTCCTGGGCTAGTCTGTTCATGGAAAATGGCTTGTCTGTGTTAGAGACAGTTTGTTAGAGACTTGTGTCTGTGTACTGCAGTAGGTGCCTTACTAGCACCTTTAAAAAAAATAATTCATTTTTAAAATGAAGAAATCCTGCTGCTCCTCCTTCTAGATCATCCTTCAGTCTCTGTCTGCTCTTTCTGCACTGTGTGTGGTACGTCCCCCAGTCAGCAGGTTCTGTGCAGCTTCATCCATTGTGGTCTGCTTAAAGCCCACAATCATTTCATTCATCCACTGTGATCTGCTCAAAGCCCACAATCATTTCATTCTGCACGTGATACTATTAACTCCCAGCACCTACTTATGTCATCTTCTTCCAGATTCACACTTTATTCTCTGTCATCTCTTGTGCTTGGAGAAGCCCCTCACAACCTGCATAACCAGGTACACTGATGATAATCAAAGGGGAGATTTCAGAAAGCCACTGTGTGTTTTGAGTGCCTTACATTTCCAGGAATGAAAACCTGGAATTAACCACCTTAACTCACCAGTAAAGCAGTTAAGTCAGACACAAGCATCTAAGCTCCTTGCCTGTGGTTTTCTATGGGCTTTCTGTCTCTTACAGTGCTAAACAGTGCAGCTTGACAGCAACTTCTGAGGTTTTATTATAGCCATTCATGAATTAGTGAAGACAAAAGTGTTGACTTGCCTGGTGTTAGACATGAAAGCTGTAGTGAAGGTGAACATGGAGACCTAGGTACAAGTCTGCCCCTTTTCTTGTTACGGCTGTGGAAAGGATGGAGACATGGCAGGCAGGGTCCTAGGCAGATTAAAAATCCCCATGTCTCAGGGTTTAGAGCAGATGTGCTCTTATGTGTGGCATGACAGTGCATGGGAAGGGGAGCTTGAGGATGTATAAGGGGCGGCTGTAAAGCCATTGCATCTTGATTATTATGGTCACCTGCATTACATGTTTTCACTTCAGGCTACCTCTGGGTAACGGAGATCATACATATGGACCTGGAGGTTTGTCCTGTAAAACAGTAGGGATGTCCTTTGCAGGTGGTACTGAGAGAGATGGATTAATATGCTGCCCCAGTGAGACATAAAACCGACAGCTGGTTTGTGTCATGTCTGCATGGGTCTGTTGAGCCACCTTGCTGTCTTCACTAAATTAAAGGAAGGTAGCATCTGCTCTTCAGCTGTGTCATTTGGCAGTGCCTGATCAGCCCAACTGAGACTCTAAGCCTGTTTCTGCCTCTGTTTGCTAAAGGAGGGAGTTACTCACAAAGTTCATCCTGTCTTGTCCCATTGCATAGCAAACTTCATTGTGCTGGAATTTTGTCTGGGGTTGACATCCTTTATAATGAAAAGATGTAGCAAATCTATCTAGGGGTAATTCTCAAAAGCATGAATGGTTATTAGGCTGCCGNTTCATCCTGTCTTGTCCCATTGCATAGCAAACTTCATTGTGCTGGAATTTTGTCTGGGGTTGACATCCTTTATAATGAAAAGATGTAGCAAATCTATCTAGGGGTAATTCTCAAAAGCATGAATGGTTATTTATTAGGCTGCCATGGCCCAGTGATAATCCAAGGGAAATGTCCATGGCTATGTATTCAGGGAGGTGAAGGGATGCAAACAATTAGAGAGAAGAAAAAGAGCAGTAGGCAAGGAGGTGCTTTGTTTTGCTCTCAAGATTACTACTTTACAATACCAAATTACAGACAGCATACAAATACCCAACAATTTAGTTTCATAAAAGGGAGCATTATAAATCAGTATAATCCATTTAATTGCTGTAAAATAGATTTAAGACAAAAATGTGCATTTAATAACCAGATGATAAGACTGAAATTATCTTACTGGGGGAAAAAAAAAAAGATCTAGTTAAATCTAAACCAACTGGGGACCTACTTCTCTCTGTTCTGATAGCTGCTGATTATCCTTCCTGCAAAAAGGATAAAAGCCCTATTTGTTATTGCTATAGATCAACTTTTCTTATGTTATTTTTAATGCTAAGAACGCAATTAAGCCCCATCAACAGATGGCTGTTTTCATTGGCATGTGCTTTGGCAGGGATGTCGTAGCTTTGTATGAAGTTCTTGGTCTCCTCAGGATGGAATTTATTAATGGTCAAACTGGTCTATATTTATAGGTAGTTATGTTCTTCCCTAATACTGGAACTTAGCCCAACCAGCTATTGCCCAGCCAAGTACAGCTTGGTGTGGTGACAGGTGAAAGCGCTCACAGTGCTAGATAGGCAGCTCTGGCGCTATGGAGTGGGTAGACAGGATTACACCATAAGACTGGAGGCAGCTAACTTCCTGACCACATTTTGTAAGCCTCAGAAGTGTAAGATTTGGAAGAATAATTAGCAGGTAGAAGTGCCCATGACCTCCCATGACCCACATCCCTGTGCTGGCTCTGATGACAGTCCAACAGTGTAGGCACTCCTTCTCCTGCAGACAGTGATTTGGGTGACCTTGAAGCTCCTTTGCAAGGAAGTCCCCCAGGGTGGGAACCTTACTTCAACTGCTCATGAGTGCCATGTGGCCCAAAAGGCATAAGCTGGCCATGTCTGCAAGTAGTGTTTCAGATGGGCATTACCAACAGCTGTCTTGTTTCTGAGCACCTGCAAATGCTTGAAAACTTTCATTGTTGCCATGGGTAAGCTTGCTGTATGCTTTTTTGCTTTGCTGTCACTGCTCTGCTTCCTAGACTTGATTACATATCCTGAATCAGTCACTTTTCTGCAAACTTGCATCTGAAATAGTCATGGAATAAACACATCCTTGCCATTCTGTGTTTACATTTCAAATGATGGGAAAATCTGTTCTCCTTTGATTTCCCTGTCTAGATTGGGGGGCATAGTTCTGTCTTTCATGGGCTGGAGTAAGAGCAGAATAATTTAGCCATGTTAAAATCAATATATTGTACTGATTTTTTTTACAGTGTTGAAACTTTGTGCCTTTTCTTTTTCATTTTGATCTGTTGATGGGTTACTCATGAGATACACAGTTACTAGGGAGAGGCCACAGATTTGTTGGCCTTTCTTGTATTTTTCTAGAGGCTTCTTTTTGACTAAGGTATTGTAGCAGGTTGACCTGGGTTGGAGGTGAGATGCCCACCAAAGCTGCTCTATCACTTCTACTCCTCAGCTGGACCAGGGAGAGGATGTATAACAAAAGGCTTGTGGGTTGAGATAAAGACAGGAAGGTCATTCGCCTAGTATTGTCACAGGTGAAATGCTCTGGACTTGGGGCAATTAGTTTTATTTACTACTAACCAAATCAGAGAAGGATAATAAGACAGTACCAAACAAACACCGAGTATTTATATCAGAAGTGTATATGTTTATAAAAGGCAAGGTCTACAGCACAGTGAACAGCTTTTGGCATTCCCACTTGGGCTCACAAGAACTTCCATGTGTACCTGACTTTATTCTGGGGGAAGGCTGGTAAACTGGTTGCACTGGGACAGATGCTCCTGGGCAGCTCCCTGAGATTGACAGTGGAGTGACCAGAGTTCCATGGCCACACTGTTGCCATCTTTCATAGAATCAACTGCGTTAGAATCACAGACTCAGCTAGTTCCTGGGCACTACTGGTGCGAGATGACGATGACTCACTAAGGGAAAAAAGCTGTATCACACATCTGAGTGTTCCCCATGAGCGTGTGGTCCTGAGATGAGAGTGAGAAATAAACATAAGATAAATAAGGCCTTTCCTTCCTCTGCCTTTCCATGCCTGTTTTCAGATACAACCTGATAGTGTGACCTGTTGTATTTTACTTTGATATTGTAATTCTGCATGCTCTGAAAGTGTTGAAAGCCAGGTTGGATGGGGCTTTGAGCAACCTGGTCTAGTAGAAGGTGTCCCTGCCCATGGCGGGGATTGGAACTAGGTGATCTTGAAGGGCACTTCCAACATGGATAATTCCCATGATTTCCTGGGACCTTTTCATCTCACGTCTTGTATGCACTGTGAGTAACTTCAGCTGAGATGGTGTCCCCCTCTCTGCTGTGTTTCTCCCGGGGTGGGGGGAGGGCTGTGCCTGCTTATTTCCGCCTGGAGCCCGTGTTTCCTGTCATTACCTGCAAAATCAGTGGCACCTTAAGATCACTGCGGGCTCCGTCGGATTCCAGCAGCGGCGTTGCCTCCTCCTTGCACCGCCCGGGAAGCTGCCGTCCAGCGGGCTTGGGGTCAGACTAGCTGGCTGTGCCCGCAAGAGGGCCGGTGGCCGTGGCTGCCGACCCCGCGGTGCTGCCTCCCATTCCCGTCCCCTTTCCCGTCCGGGCGTAAGGGACTGAGCAAGCCGCAGCGCGCTGCCTCCCATTCTATAGGCAACACCTCCATCTCCTGGCCGCGCTGGGACGTGCCTGCCAGAGCTCCTACCGAGACCAGGTATGTCCCAGGGGCTGTGGAGGGCCTTGTTCGGCTCTCCAGGGGCTGTCGGGACTGATGCTCAGCCTCCCCGCGGCTACCCAGAGGCCTGGGCAAGGAGGCGGGAAGATGGGATAAGGTGAAACGAGGAAAGGAGCAACATGCGTTTCAAAGATAATGTGATCTGAAGGTATTTTAAGAATGTTTGTAATCTCGAGACGATTTGTTTTCATTGTAAAAAGTGCTGTTTAGCTGTGGAATCCCAGTGGTGTGGTCCCTGTCCTGTGGCCAGTGTACTGTATAAAGTAGGTTTCTAAAGTAGGTATTCTGGCATCTGCCACACCAGAGTTTACTTTCCATCGCTGCTCGTTGAAACGAAACTGTTGCTCTGACAGCCCAGTCACTCATTTTACTCCTAATGACATTCAGAAGCAGAATTGACTCTGGGTTTGCCCAGCGCCTACCGGCGGGCTGTGAGGATGTTACAGTGCAAATGTGAAACACTTGCTATTACTGGAAAGCAAATACTAAAGTCTTGCGAGCACAAGTGAAATGTATTTGTCTTTTTCATTATTATTATTTTAATATTTATAGGAATGTTTTCATAGTTCTAGTTTCTTCAGTCACTTGTGAAACTCTGCTCTCTGAAGATATTTTAAGACTCCTCTCCCTAAACTTCTGACAAATTAAAGTGCTTTTGAGACCTTACTGAATGCAGTGTTGCTGCCTTGGAAAAGAGCTTTGCTTTACATTGAGATGATTTTTAGTTTTACCTGTGTGGAAACTAAAAGCACTAGAATGTGCTTTGCTGCATTATAAGGCTGTTTTGTATAAATCTGATGAGGCAAACTGTACCTGCTGAGAAATGCTGTGAGCTCTGAGGCCTTTCCTCTGCGACAGGGCTGATTTCAGAGTGCACAGAGGAGCTGATGTGCCTGGCAGTGTGTTTCTAGAGTAGTACCAGACTGAGCTTTGTCAAGAATCAGTGGTGATAGCTGACAACATGCCCTCACCCTCTTGAGGTTTCCAGAAATAAGTGAGTGAAGCTGCTGGGCCTCGGCCTCAGGCACTGCTGGATGGGAATTGGAAAGCAGCAGCACTGTCTGGTTTGTCCCACTGCTGTCGGGTGTTGCACCATGGAGTTCCTGAAGTGAGAGCTACTTTGAACAAGGCTGATCCTCCCTGCCTAATGAAGGGCTTTATGAAGCAGGTCCAAAGAAGGGTAATGAAGCTGATGAAGGGCCTGGAGCCACAAGTGTGATGAGGAGTGGCTGAGAGAACTGGGGCTGTTTAGTCTGGAGAAGGCTCAGGGGGGAACCTTACTGCTGTCTACAAATACCTGAAAGGAGGCTGGAGCCAAGATGTGGCTGGTCTCCTCTTCCAAGTAGTAAGTGATAGAACAAGAAGCAATGGCCAGGGTTTAGGTTGGATATTAGGAACAATTTCTTCATGTAGAGGGTGATCAGTTAGCTGCCCAGGGCAGTAGTAGAATCACTGCCCCTGAGAGCATTCAAAAGCCATGCAGATGAGGCCCTCAGTGACATGGTTTAATGGTGGACTTGACAGTCTTGGGGTCATGGTTGGGCTTGATGATCTTGAAGGTCTCTTTTAACCTAATTGTTTCTGTGGTTCTATGATTCTGTTCTATGAAGGCTATGCTTTGTGCTCCTGCTTGGGTAACAACCAACTATGCAGCTATGTCTGCTCTGAGCCTGTCCCACATTCAGGGCTTGTTGCTATCTGAAATCATGACTGCTTCAGAACAGCCCAACAGCTTTTCCAAGTCCAAACCTGTACTTATATTGAAAGGAGTTAAATAAAATGTTGGTCTTCAAAGTCTTGGAAAGAATAAAAGAAAGGAAAGAAAATAATTTACTAGATTCCTTCTGTCATAGCATGGAAACAAGAATGACTAAAGAAATTCATAAGCAGATATTTTGCAGTTCTAAGCTACACTGTTTTGACAGTAGATTCAATTATTTAAACTGAATGATATCTGTTTAGTGCAGCTTTCAGCTTTTCAAAATGCTTCTTACTTTCAGAGGTCATTTGGCAAAATAAACTTGAAGAATTTGCACACAGGAAATGCTATTTTATAATACAGGTATTTAGGAGAAGCTGATTGTTGGTTTTTCTGCTTCTGTTATTATGTGCAGTCCTGTGAAATTGATCAAATTCAAGAAAGAACAAATAATTTGCCTATTTTGAACTTGCTACTTAGTTATGAATACTAACAGATTTATGCCTGTTGGTCGTTTCAGTGTTACCATTAAACCATTCTGCACATTTGAAATTCCCACTGATAGATATCTCTGCCCAAATTTGAAATGCAGGAATGAGCTGTTGTCAACAAAATCAGTTGCTCCTTGCCAGTTTAAATACTTTTAGCACATGGTTTGGGAAGCCCTGTTTAAAATACAGTCTCTAGTGTTAATGCCAAGTAAATAATCGGCAGTTGCTTATATGATCTTAATTCATCTGGCATTACCCTCAACTAAAAGAACTTGCATGTGCAATCTTGCCAGAGAGTTGCTCCTGATTCCTGCACTGGTACAGGGCTCCAGTGCATCCTGCATTATACAGTATTGAAAGGCCTAACAGGGAAAGGGAGGGGGGAAGCTATGCAATGCCTATTATTTAATTTTAAGTGCAATAAACTCCTGGATGGAAAATACCTACAGATGTCAGATTATTTAATTTTCCATGTGACGTGACCATCATAAAAATGAACAGTGCATGTGGTACTCAGCCTTTCCTGAATAGCAAGAGGGGAAAGAGTAACAACATGTCAGGATGAAGCTGATCTCTTAGAAAATTTGATTATGCTAATTATCCTTATCTGTAATAAAGAACATAGGCAATAATGCCACAGCTTACATGGAAGTGTGTGATTCTGTGAAAGAGAGATCTGCTCTGGCCAGAGCTCTTTAGAAGGTTTAAAATTTGAGTGCTGCTGCAAACAGAATTACTGTGGAAGTTCATAGGAACTGGCTGTAGTTGAGAACTAGAAGATCAGATCTCCTAGTAAGTAAGCCTTGTGCCAAAATCATTCAAATGCTGCAACTTTCAGAGCGCTTTCCTGTCTTGCACCAGTTAGTAACATTTACACCTTTGAAGGGAAACTGTTATGACACTGGTGAGGGCAAGGAGGACCTTGACGTGACAGCCTTTGAAAGCCACTCTGTGAATGAGGATTCAGTGTGAAGTGACCTGATAGTCGCATGTTGAAATATTCCAGTTCCCTTCTATGTTTTATTGATCTTCGTTTTTCCTGGAGAAGAAAATTTGCTATTAAAAATACTAAAATATGATTGAAATGTCAGAGGGGTTGACTTTGATTTAAATGCTGTGCACATGAATTGCATAGCAGTACAAATGTTTCAGCCCTAACAGGATCTGACGTGTGAATCTTCAAAACCCCAGTTTCCAGCAGTGCTCGAAGTTGCTTCCCTTGCTGTTGAGTTGCCGAATCATTTTGACAGTGTGAGGAATGGCATCTAAACACTACTATGTGGCAGAGAGCCAAACTGCTAAGCTGCACATGCCACTTTAGTAGTCTGAGTAACACAAAGGCAGAGCAGCCTGAAAAGCAACTGCAAATTTATGATCAATTGTAGGTGTAAAGGTACATCCTGAGACACCCACAGTTCTTAGTGATTTGTAAAAGGAGGTAACTTCTGATGCTACAAGGAAATGCTTGTAGTTCTTTCTTGTAGCAGTTACTACTGCTGCTGGGAGGCTAGGCCTGCAAGGTACAACTTTCCTCGTCTTGTGTACCTTTATAATGGCTCTCAAGGCAATGTGCTCATCTTCTGTGCCTGTTACAAGAGGAGCAGGTACAGGTTTTGATGATGCAAAGGATGGAATTGTTGATCTCCTTTATTTTGGAATTTCCTCCCATAGTTGTAGTAACAACCATTTATTCAGAGTTGCATTTGAGGACAGAACAAGGTCTTGGTGCAGGTCATACAATGTCTTTAATTTAGAGCAGTCAAAGTTCTCGCCAAGCAAAGCAGCAGCGGGGGAATTACACTGGGGTATATTCTGAGTTCTGGAGGGTGCTTGTGTGTGTGTACTTGGGTCTATCAGCATGATTATTGATGTCAGGCCTGTCTGTAGACAGCACTGATAGCAGCTCAGTTTTTCCAAGGCAGGTGAGGAACATTTAGCACAATTAAGCCAGTGTGGTTTCTCCTGTGGTAAGGCTACTGAGTAATGTGCTGAGCATCAGGTGTGAGGGCAGGGCTGACATGGCACAGCTCTTTCAAAGTGGAGGGAGTACGAGCCTGGGGCAGGCATAGCACCAAACACTTTATATCAGTGCAGGTCAACTGGAAAAAGAGCTTTTGCTGGTGTAACTTTTTTCCTAGTTGAGGACCTAGTTTAAGCTGTCCTGGCAGAACTCTTTCACTGGGATTAGCTGTGCGTCCATTAAGAGGTTTGCTAACTCGGCCTTACTAATACCACTATAGAGTGATCATTTTAAATCCAGGGCTCTCAGCTAGTGGCATCCTTCTGCTCCTCAGAGCTGAATGCCTGTTTTTAAATGGGAGGGTATTGCAAGTCAGAAGTCTGTCTTTGGGTCTGTCTTCTGCTACTTGCTTTCACACCTTGTAAAGTTACCTGAGCTATTTTTAGATGATCAGCATTGTAACAAAAACAGTCTGGCCATGATATGATCTAATTTATCTTTACCTGAGTAAATTAGCCCACACATCGCTCTGCACTGTCATGTCTAATAATTTATTGATGCTTGCCTGGTGAAAATCTCCCTCTACGAGTCTGCATTATAGAGGGTACATGCACTGTAGTAGTCTGGCCAATGTGATGAGAAGTCCCTCCAAAAAGCAGTTCAGAAGAAAGAGCTACTAACAGGGTACACAGGGAATTTGGATTTTGCAAACCCAAATCTCCATCTTTCATCTTTTATATTCATCCGTATTTAAAATGTAGGCAGGAGTGATTTTTTTTATATGTGTGTTCCATATATATATTGGGCAGAAAGTTCAAATTTACACTGCGGTGCTGATAGTTAAATTGTGAATTTGCAGCTCATTACTTTGTAAGCTATTTCAAACTGCATTAACACTCAGTTGCTAGACATTCCGGTTCAATTCCTTGTGAGAGCACACAACAGTTCTGTGACTCTGGTGTGTTGACCTCTGACTGGTCTCGCTCCCTTCTGATCATCTTCCTACCCCATCAGGACTATAGAAGCCTGTGGCATTTTCTCTCTCCTGGGAAGGTTATCTTCTGTCACTCTCCCGACACCACAAGTGTCTGTCAACACCTTGCAGTGCAGACACGAGTCTGGGTCATGACTCCTTTTTGTGAAAGAATTTATTAATAGACTTGCTGTTAATTTTGCTTTAGGGCCCCAGTGTCAGGGGCTAGAATGTGCATGAGTCAAACATCAACATTCTTATTTTTAATTGGCTTTTGATAAATATGATTCTTATATGGGTTTTTTACACAGATATGGACATCTATGCTGTGGAGGTACAGAGCACTTCCTGAGTTCACAAGCAACACACAAAACCAAATTATTAGTATTTATATGGGACACATCTGAGAAATGCCATCATTTGGTATATATGGGCAAGCATACTGGACAGCTTTCTATAGCTAACACTTCACACAAAGTATTACATTTTTAATTTTTTTATTACAAGAACAGTAAATTGTAAATTCAAGCACTTGAAAGTTACAATGAACAAAAAGACCCCTTAGAAACTTTGACTGCTTTGGTCAAAAAGGGGTAACACTCCTGCTGCTAATGATTGTTAATAATTCACAAACAAGATTTAAAGTCAATATAAGTTAAAGGAAAATTGCTAGAAGCTCTAAGCTGTTGTGGCTTTGATGATGCTCCTTAAGCTGTTGTAGCTTTGATGATGCTCCTTGCTGACACTGAGTGGTGCAATTACCACATGCTGATGGAGGAAAGCTGCAATTACCACATTTTCTGAGTCAGCTGCTGAGATACTTTTTAGATGGCATTGGTATTTATTTATATGCTTTTTGTAGGCAAATTCTGTAAGGCGCTTCCCCAGTATTTGTAACAGATGCCAGGGAGACACCAACTTCATTCTTTCTTTTTCTTTTTTTTTCCCTCTACCATAAAACTTGGCACTTTGCATTAAATCTTGTACTTCCAACCTAGCTGAAATCACTGTGGGAGTCACCTGGGGACTCTGTAAGAGAAAGTATAGCAGGGAGTGCTGGAGGCCATGAAAAATTTTGTTATGAAATCTTCTTTGCCCTTTCCTGTGGGAATTGTTCATTTGTTCATTTTTGCAAGCCCACTGGTAAAAGCGCAAATAATTAATTAACTTTTTTGTCCCAGATTTACCAAGGACTCGATGCTTAGGTGGGGCCAAAATCCATGATTTCCATTTAATATGTGATTGCTGTGATTGGCAGAGTAAAAAGCAGCTTGAGTGGCTGCTCATACACCTATGTGTGTATTCTTATGTCATTTTGACGCTTGTGATTTAGTTGTTTTTTTTTCTCTCAGTCTTGCTTTTCTGATAGAAATATTTAAAGACTGGCCTGAGTTCAGGAGCAAATTGTTTGGAAAATTTGGTGCTAAAATGGGTTCATTTCTTTTTGAGACTGAAGTGACAGGAAAGAGAACACATTTTTACCCTTGCGTAAAAAGACCCTGGACCTTAAGTTTGGAAGTGACTGATGAGAGAAGCTAGAGTGTGTCATGGAGTGTGTAGGTAAGGTCTAGGAAAGAGCTGAACATTTCACATTTTTATTCCTTTTGTAAAATAATAATAATGAAAAGACATTCCATGCAAATATACAGTATTTTTTTTTTAAAGCATTGAAATATGTCCAGATAACATAATGCTTACACTAACTCTGGAAAGAGTCAGGAAATAACTAAGCGATCTTATTGTCTCTTCCTTTAGATATGTATTTATGACATTCTTTCCTAACATGATCAGATGGTGGGTTTTAAGTATTTTTTAAGATCTCACTTTCTTCAGTGTTAGTATTTGTCAGGGCAGTGTGAGGCTGTGAACAGTCTGAGGTCCAAAGCTGCTGGTTGCCATCCAGTGATCAGGGCTCAGCTTAGCAACTCCATGAGAAAGGGCAGGTTTTACTACGTGGTCATTGTCATAGTGGGCATCATGTGATAAGGGCAACAACAGATGGGAAACACGAGACGTCCCACGTCCTGTGTATGGAGTTCCACATGTCAGTGCTTGCCAGCTCAGGATGCTCAGCCAAAAATCAGTTCTCTTACCAGGCCTAAAAAGAAATGCAAAAATGCATATTCACTGAAGTTTCAGAAGCACTCTTGTACTTTGTATTTGTATATGTGTGTGTGTATGTACATGTATCTGCCTTGTCAGGGACATGCCCAGTCTGTTGGATGACTAGCAGACCCCAGTGGTCCTGGCTCCTTTGCCCAGAACAGTGGCATAGTCTCTACTCCAGATAGCTGATCTTTAGAAATTGCTGTTCTGTCTGCCTTTGCCATTTCACACAACCTGTGGAAGATGAGTGAATCTAGTTATAGATGGCCGTTCATTTTCCAAGTAAGTCCTGGATTTTCTGGAAGAAGAACAGCATGGGTTGATTAGAAAAGGTATCAACTACTGTGATGGTGACTCACCTCATTAACTGTATCCTGCCAATGTCCACACACCCTGTGAACTCTTTTTCTAATTCACCTTTTCATGGCTGGCCATTCATTTGTCATGGTGACAGGCTGTGGCTGTCTGAGAACAGTAGCTGCTATTACGGGATCACTGAGGCTGAACAGAAAATGGAGAAAATAGCAAGAGGTGTAAAACTGCTAGTCTGTCTCTAAACCGGCTAGCTGGATAAATGGTCATTGTGAATCTGTTTGCACATAGAAATGCAGCTATTCTGTTGGTATTACGCAACTTGATCTATTTCAGCTTCAAAAGAGAGCGTAGAGAAAAAAGATGTTTTTTGTTATAGGTGAGGAGGAGATAGATGTTCATAGACTACCCTTGAACTGATTATGCTGACTCAGAGGAAATGTGGATGTACAGAGAGGAGCATTGAGGTGATGGCAGCTACTCATCTACCTGGATCCAGCAACACTTTCTGTTATTAAAACAGATCCAACTATTTGTTCTCAGAAGTTCTCAAATGCCCTGTTACTATTTAGTGAAAACATGTCAGAGTCAAAGGTTTCCCTTGGGTGTCATCTGAAAGAGCTTGTGAAATGTGGATGCTGAAAATCAGCCAGAAAAGGTCTTTTGGAGAACATGAGTTATGTGAGGAGCATCTGCTGGGCTTCACCTACAGGAGAGGTTAAGGTGAAGTTTTCTGGAAAACTGGATAAAGAAATCTGTGTCTTGATCTGACAGAAGAATCTGGTAAAGGAGTCACTCAAGTCTTCACTGTGTCTTATGAGGATAAACCTGAATTTCCTCATTTGAGGAAAGGCATAACTAGTATTTCTAGGTGGACAAAAGTAGGTTGCAGTGATAGAAGCAGGTGAAAACAGAGGCAAAACCAATGTGTGAGGGTAACCCTAAAACTGGTGGGTTTATGGGAGATGTCAGTAAAGAGATTTCATTATGATTGAATATTAATTAGTGACATGGCTACTGAGGATGACAGTAATTAACAGAGCAAGGAAAGATTTGTCATTGTCCCGAGGGGGAGTAATCAGACTTGGCAGGTGATAAATAATGGTTCAGCAAACTCAGCAGAAAGATAATCTGCTACAGGACAACTGGAGAACAGCTATAACATCTTGCAGGCTCTTGGCAACATTCGGGAAAGATTTCAGGTTTTTAACAGACAAAATCCCTGATCTCAAGTGCTGTTTATATTCCAGAGTGACTGATTACAGGAGTTCTGTTTGAACTGGTATTTACAATTTACTTGCACCTTTAAAGGCTCTCTTTTTAAATGTTAGCAATAGAGGCAAGAAAACTGGGGAACCACATTTCAGCATTACATGATTTTTTCATTGTAGTTTGATGAAAAATTAATAGATTCCTCAAAAGAGGCCTAGAGCTGGGGGCATGATTGTTGAATGTTAAAATGGGATGGGATTTAAGTATTCCTGTATATCTAGAAGGGGATCATAAAGAATGCACAACACCTCCTTGGAGCAAAGCAGTACACTGCTCTAGATGATTTTAAGATATCAGATGTCATGTCACTTGGCAATAAGACGCCTAAGAGATCATGGACTCGTAGAATAGTAAGGGTTGGGAAGGAGCTTAAGATTGTCACCTTCCAACCTCCCTGCTTCCAACCCAACTTCTTTGGGCAGCCTTTTCCAAAGGCTGTGTTTTACCCTCACGGTAAAGAACTTCTTCCTTACATCTAACCTGAACTTCCACTGTTTAAGTTTTAACCCATTACCCCTTTTCCTATCACTACAGTCCCTAATGAAGAGTCCCTCCCCAGCATATTAATAAACATAGACTGGAAGCTATAACTTCCATCT
>NDXB01005975.1:115407-141097 GCA_002631895.1 Agapornis roseicollis | reverse complement strand
CTGCCAAGGGGATTTTCTTCTGTTCACTTATGCATCGTTCCTGTCAGTTTTGGGCCTCCGGGGGGGTCAAAAAAAGAAAGGTATTTTACATCAGGGATCGGGTTTAATTACCAATAATCTAAAATGTCTTTTGGGCGTTTTATTGTTATTGTCCTTTTCTTTCAAACTGCATTCAGTAGTACACCGCTTAAAGAAAGGAACTGTAATTTTGTAACTTTACAAATGCACACGGTTTGGACCTTAGAGTTATGAGTAGGCTCAGAACACCCCCAAAAGGTCTGCGAGCTTAAAAAAACCACCCTGCCACGCATGACTCTGCTTCTCTTCTTTTTTTTTTCCTTAGTTACCAGGACCCAGCTTAGCTTCTCATGTTCAGTAGCTTGCTTTCCACAGCTGTTACTGCTTTCAGTCAGTCAGAAAGTTTGTGGTCCTAAGTAGGAGAAGAATAAAATCCAGAAAAGGTGGAATTCCAGCCAAATGTCTGTGTGTCCGGAAATATGATGCCTTGCCTCTCTTAGTTACGTGACAAGGGAGTAGTGAGGAGTGAGTAACCTGACCCTCTCTCTCCTCCTATAAGCAATTCTTTTTGCTCTTCCTTGTATTATATAAACAAGATTGCCTGGTGCTGTTTCTCAGCTCTGCATTTTTTTGTGTCAAGGTGTGATGGAGTTGCCTCTTTATCTTAGGTCATCCTTGCCTTCGGAGTTCTCTGTGTTTACTACATGTTTTCTTAGCTTAGGCTTCTGTTGACTTTGAGAAATACGAGTTGATGGAACACAGGCAGACATGACATTTCAGAATAAAACCATACATACACTAAACACAAAAATTATCAGCATGATGAGTAACATTAAGAATTAGAGGGGTCCATATGACAGTACACATTACATGAACTGTACAGAATTTGTACTAAGATTCAATTATGGTTTTGTTTTTAAGTGAGGTTGTATAGCTCAGGTGCCTGATTTGGTACATGTCACCTGACAAGGCAAATAAGGAAAGAAGTTAGAGCCAAAAGAAATACTTTCTCTTGCTCGTGTTTGATGTGAAGACTCTACACACCTTACTTCAAAGAGGTAATCACATCCAAGAGATCTCAAGCACCTTTGCATATTCTGGGAAGGGGATCTGTAAGCCAGGCAACTAATGCTGTTTGGGGACTTCAGTCCTTCTGAAATGGTTGTGTATACTGCCTACAAGATAGTAAGAAACAATGCTTTAGATGATCTGACCTGATCCCTGTGATAATCTGTTCAGAGCAGGAGAGTTCCTCAGTTAACTTTTAACTCCCTGTTTAAAAGTTGAGCTGGCTGTGCAGAATGATGTGTGGAATATCTTCTGCCCTATTTTCCCCACTCTACTGTTAATTTTGATCTCTGGGCAATCCACTGCTTGCAGACAACTGTACCCAAAGCACAGACTCCATTAATTTAGAGAAGTGGTGTATTAAAGGAACAGAACACTTGTTTCCCAGAAGGTAGGCGTTAAAGACATGGCTGGAGCTGGTTGAGGACAGAGAAAGGGCCATAAAATCTTCAAAGTACAAAATATTGTAAGTGCTTTTACCTTTTGGAAGTCAGTAGCTTCACTGGATACCAAGATGCTTCTGGGTAATGTGAGGGTCTAAAGCAATGCTTGCTGAGGCCATGTCACTGAGATGACTTGCCAGGCTTGCAAGACCTCTAAAGCTGATGCAGCACATCACACTTCATGGATAAAAGGTGCTAAGCTTGTTGCCAAGAGTTTTAAAGATTTCTGTAAGTGAAGTTCCCAGAAGTGATTCAGTCCTGTTCAGTGGACACAGAGGGATGTTCAGCCTGGCAGACCAGGCTTGCCTGCAATGTTTGCATTCAGGGAAGACTAGTTTAATGTTCACTGAGCCTAGTTACTTGGAGACTTCATGCAAAAATATAATAGTGTGAACCTGAGATTATCTGTGGGAGAGGTTTTTCAAGAAGCAGTGTTGTCATATTGGTCCATGGACTTGGACCATGATTTTTTGTTTGCTTGTTTGTTTGTTTTGTTTAGGCATGTTGCTAAATATAGTGGGGAGTGGAAAAGTGTGCCATCTCTCCCTGTACATAGAAACAACTCTTGTGTTTATAGCTAGTAAGAGACTCCACAGCCAGGGCAAAGGCAATGAAAAGGAAACGCTGTGCTGTAAACAGTGAGGCATGTTCTGATCTGTTCGTTTACATCTCTCCTGATGAAGTCAAAGAATGATAAGTCCCAGTTTAGGTTATATTTCTCACAGGCACTAAAGAGAAGGTGGTAGAACTGGAGAACTGGTCTCCTGGTTGCAGTGCGAAGTTTCAAACTAGGACTTTATTTATTTTTTTTCCCCTGTGTATGTTTTATACTTGTAGCATACTTACAGTGCTGTAAAAGAGAGGATTCTTGCTGGAGTTGGACCAGCTGAATGAGAAGAAAAAACAGTTTACGTAGTACAGAAAGTTAAAGAGCTTTAAGACCTCAAATCCTTCTCTTCTGCATTCCCAAGCACTGCCATGGCTGAATCCAGAGACTTTTAAATCCTAAATGAGCTTGAGTAACAGTAAAAGTCCTTTCAAGCCTCCTCTAGGAGCATAAGGTTGCGATTTCCTTCTGCTACTGGCTTTGGTTTGCTGATTTGGCGTAGATTGTTGGTGCTCTCCCCCAGATGAATGACAGGCCACAGAAATGAATCAAAATACTTGGAGGTTTTTTTGTTGCCTTGAATGTCAGCTCCTAGTTACATCTGCTTTATTATCAAAATGTGGAATTTATTTGTTCCTAAAACTTGGAATGTGGCACAATGGAAAACCGCAGACAAAGCAACTTGAACCTGAACTGAAATCTCCCTGTTTCATTCCACAGCAATTGGGTAAACCAGTTCAAATAACATTAAGGAGCTTTTCAGTTACCACATGGCAGGTCTTGCATGTTTACTTCTCCTGCATTAAACCAGCAAATACCAAAACTTTCAATGCAATACTGCAGCATTTGGAATTTCTCATAGTGATAAAAAACATTGTCCTGTGGTTTCTTGAGCATTTTTGATCTTCCTGAAAACGAACTTGTCTTTTGTTTCCTACTGATGTTAATGGTCATGCTGGAAGACAAGACTGGAAAACTGTTAAAGAGCCCTGCAGAAATAAAACTGCTCCTGAGGCATTGTACTCCAGGAGAACAGACACCAAAGGAATGTGAGACAAAGGGAAGAAAATTGGCTGGAAGTTTCTGATGCCTGGGAAATCCATGGTGGGAAGCAGTTAAGATTCATTTGGGAGAGCAACAATCAGCATTCATTCCAGTAAAACCAGTTAAGCTAAAACAACAGCAGAAACCAATGTGGTTACATGAGAAGTGGAGTCAAACACAGGGCAGTCTAAGCAATGGAAGAGTGGAAGAGTTGTGAAAACAACCAGAACGAAGCAAAAAAAGAATAATTAGANCAGTAAAACCAATTAAGCTAAAACAACAGCAGAAACCAGTGTGGTTACATGAGAAGTGGAGTCAAACACAGGGCAGTCTAAGCAGTGGAAGAGTTATGAAAACAACCAGAACGAAGCAAAAAAAGAATAATTAGAACAGCAAAGAAAAATAATGATTGGCATTTCAGAACACAGAACAACTGGCCAGCCTGTTCCCTTAGTGACTTTACGTGTGTCCTAGCAAATGCCCTCTCCACCCCCCACCCTCTTCCCCTCGCTCCCCCATGCTATTCAACCAGTTCTTCCCAAATCAAAGGAAGAGCAGATCATTTGCTGGAAGTCATCAGCATCTTATTTCTAAATGGACTGGGAGTAAGAAGCTACCTTTCCAACAACTGTTGCTTGCACTTTACATACGTTTTACCCCTTATTCAAAGCTGAAGGTTAACTGTCCATGATGTTGTTTAATAAGCAAAACTGAGAAAATACAGCTGGCTTAATTTAGTCTGTGTGAGCTAGCCTGAAAACTGTTGCATGGACAGTGGAAGAGCAGGAAGAGCTGTCTCTAAAGATTATTCCATTGATGGTCTTAAATATGCGTTTGGCAAATTACAGGCAGTTTTGTACATGTTCCTGTCTAATTTAATAAGAAACCAGTCATTTAATCTCTCTTTGCAACTGAGGTTCTCCTTATCCTTCCTAATTGTCAAGTTTCCCTTCTGTTCTTCTTCTGAAGAAAAGGAAAACTTTATAGCTCATAATCAACCCATGAAAAATGTATTTTGTGATGTTTCCTTCTTGTCTGAGATCTTGGAAGGCTTCCATTTGTATCTGTCTCTGGGTCTATCAAGTACAGGGAGTTTCTTCTCAAGGGCAGCAAATGTAAAGCTACTACTGCAAGATATGAGCAATTCCCTGGCCTGTTTTCAGAAATTTTACCTCCCTGGCACACAAATTAAACAATCAGGCGATAGGAATTCAGTAGGGTACAGTGTACCTTTTTTCTCTTTCCTGTTTCCCCTCTTGAATGAAATGATTTTGCTGGCAATAATCAGTGTCTGTTCACCCTGCTCTGGGAAACTGGGTCTGTCTTGAACTCTGTTTGTTCTTCAGCTTATGAAAGTGGAGCTTAGTAGAAACAGCATGTGGACAATGTTAAAACAAGATCTTATCCTGGGGAGAGGCTTCTTCCAAATCATTACTGAACTGGTAAATCACAGAATCACACTCCTAAGAAAAGAATACAGAGCCTAGTTTTTGGTGATGGAGCCAGCAGGGATGATGGTGAGCTCATGATATGGGTGAGGAAAAAGGGCATAAGAGCAGGAGTAAGTATTCAATTAGGTCATGCAGTGAGGCACAGTGTTCTCCTGCCTGTGGTGGAAGAGAAAGGAAAATACTGTGGGCATAGGACAGTGGTGTTTGTGTAAGTATTGCTGTAACACAGCATTCAGGGTATGTGTGGAACTAGACTGGATTAAAAATATTAGAGGAGGGTGGTACAAGATCTTGGGAGCGCTGTTGTGAACACGTTTGTTGTGGCCTTTCTTGTACCTTGGGATGTGGTACATTGGCTTTGCTGTGGCAGTCATGGAGCACTGGCTGTTGTGACACCTGTCCTGACTGAGAAAAATGGTCTTGAAGCTCCAGATAAAAAGTTTGGCCACATCTGGCTTAAACTGTGGAACACACACTTGTTGCATTTATGGTAGGAGCCTGCCTGAGCAAGGTTGTGAAAATTCAGTCCAAAATGGTTTTCAAATGTGGAGAGAGTCTTACAATTTGTACAATCTGTTTCATGTTTGCAGTGAAACCTGAAATCTTGGAACATGTTTCCATGTTAATTTTTAGTTGCAAATACTTTTTGTAGCACTGAAACCGTAATTCCAAAGTTTCTTCTGTCAGCAAGCCTACCCAAACAGTATTACTGACAGATTTCCAAATAGTCTCATTAGAAATTCAAGGTTGCTACAATATTAGGGAAAGAAACAGACAAAACCCAGACTAAAATGGATAGGACTTGTAAAATGATATCTCTATGGGATTAAAAGTTAATTGAGTTTTGAGGAAAAAACTAATATGGTTAAGATGAGACAAGAAGAGTGGGAGAAACTTATTTTAACTCTTTCTTAGCTATTAATTTATTTTGAATGACATTGAGCAGCTGAGTTAACCAGATACTGCTGTGGTTTCCCTATTTGCTGTACAAATGTGCCAGTAATAGTATGCAATTCTGATACAAGAGCTTTCTGGGTTGGCTTTTGGGATCCTCATTGGGATCCACATTACCTACATGTGAAATCTATGTTCATATTTGAACTCTCTTCATGATCTCATGAATTGAGGGAAGAGAAGCCTCCTGTCTTGCTTCTCCCTTTCCATATTGCAGCTATTAACACAATAGACCCAGAACCACTAGATCCGTATTTTTTAGAATTTGAACTTTAAAAGCCAAGTGCCTGATTCTCATGAGCACAGGTGCTCTTTGAGCTGACACACTGATGCCTCTAACTGGACACTCGTGTTTAGTGTTTCTTACTGAGAGCACAGCCCGTTTCTTCTTCATTGAATATCATTGGGTGTATAGAATACTATTATTGCATGACAGTCCTGGAAATGTGGTTATTGGAATAGGTATCAGGGAAGGTTTCTGTAGATGCAAAAAATAAGTTCACTGGAGGGCTAAGCTCTCACAGCTAGCTACACAGCAGAGCAGGAAGCATTTGTAGAAAGAGAGCCTGCTGCAAACTAGGGCTGTTGTCACTTGCTCACCTTGGCTGTTTTCCTGATGGCAGTAGAGCTGATGAGATCTGCTTCCTTATAGAAGGAAAACTGTTTTGTAGCAACACCTCTAGCTCACCTCTTGTGCCTGCCACAGCATTTGTGATTACTGGCTGGAAATGATTTGAAATACAGGGATGGTTTCAGTGTCACAGATGAAATCTTCAGAACTTCCTCTTCTCAGGGACTTTAGATGTTTATTGTGCCTTTTATTCTGGAACAAGGGGTTTTTTTCCCTCTCACTTTATGTCCTACTCTGAGCACCACAATAGGTTAGCATGAAACAGTGGCTGTGGCCAGTGCATCATGTTATGTGGCTACACACAAAAGTCCTTTTCCCTTATCTCTTTGTCAGCTCAGGTAAACAAAATCCTCTTTGAAGTGTTTTTTTTTGATATGCCTTCTGTGTCCTCCTAGCCTCTAATTGTGCTGTGGCCAGTGCTAAGCGGTGTGCTAAAAATATGCACACTGAGTTACTTGCGCATTGCTGTGAAGAAGCAAAGATCTCGTGGCCTTTCCTGCAGCAGAAGAAATAAATTGCTAATTTTTTTATTTATTTTTTTTTTTATCCAGGCTTGAATTCTCTTAAAACTTGAAGAAATCAGGTTATTTGTCCAGAGTTCTTTCAGTTTTTCCCCACTTAGTTGAAATTTGTCAACAAAACTTTAAGTTAATTCTGGAAAACCATAGCATAAACCGTAAGTCTTATTTTCTTACAAAATCAAGTTGAAACAATGAAAAATCCCTGAAAAGATAGGCTTTAAATTCCCATAAGCTTACATTTGTGCAGTATCTAAGAACGAATCTAATAGGTGGGTGTGGATTAAAACCTTCATAAACCAGGAAAAGTAGATAAACAAATCACTTCCCTCTGTTTCAGGCAGGGTGGAGATGATGTTTATTCACCATCTCTGGTTTCCACTCATTACACTTAGTCTGTAGAATGTCCACAGGCAGTTTTCTGTCGTTGGTGACTTTTTAGCTGCATGTGTCTAAGAAGATCTGGGATAACTTTCCTGAATGAAATCCAACACTCCAGTAACTCCTTAAGCATCTTTTTTGTGCACTCTCAGCCTGACCAAGATACCTTTTTGCATGGTGTAATCTGACAGGCCCTCCTTGTCTTGGGGCTAAGGATAAAATAAAGCTTCTGCTGCATTTCACCCTAAGGCTAGCAAGACCAATTTGTCTTCTGGGTTCAGCTGTCTTGGTGCTTCAAGCTTGATATTGGGTACTGGCAGCACAGTGCAACCCGTGCTGCACATGTCAGGATTAGGGTTTTATCTTTACAGATGAGGCAGCCTCGGAGTGTGCGCTTCTCTCTCTGTCCTCTTGCCTGTTCTCTGCCTGTCTTCTCCCACTCCTCTCCTACTCCTCTCCCTCTCTTCTTCTTTCAATTGCTTTATCTACCATTATTTGATATCCTGAATTTAATTGAAGGGTGTCAGTATAGCTTAAGGGGATTTGATTCTGTGTTCATCTGGGGCTGTAACTGAATCCACTTGTATGGGTGGAAATCAGAAGCAACTTCCCTGAAGTCCCTTGGAAAATCTGGGTGATATCTTGATAAGATTCCATGCATAAAAACAACAGATTCAGTTTGGTGCTCAGAAGGTCTTCATACTGCCCTCATGTAGGGTATGAAAGTCTTAGAGTTTTTATTGTTATACTAATTACAGATGTGTATGATTGCATCAATACATGCTGTATACAGTCTGTTCTCTGTGTATTTGCTCTTAGTGCAACAGCCTCAATCTTACGAGCCTGGCTCAACCAGTGCTCTGAGGATTTCAGAGAGCCGCCCAACTACCCATGTCTGCTGAAGATGCTGGATTACCTAAAGAAGAATATGTCTGGCTCTGACCCAGAGAGAAGGGCGCAGAGCCTTTTGCAGCAGTTCCAGAACCAAGAAATGGAAAATGACAGTAAGTTACTTTTCCCTTCTCTCGGACTTTAAGGTATCACAGGGATTTAGATGGAGTACATTTCATCAGCTCTTGTGCTAATTGATAATGTTGTGAGGTGCACCAGTGACTTTTCTCTTAAAAACAAACAAACAAACAAATACCCCCCGAAACCAAACCAACCCAAAACCCCCTCTGTGTCTGACTCTGCAGGTTCTGTGCAGGATGAGACTTGTACTGCATAGGTGCCTGTACCTGTTTATTCTGGGATATATTGGGAAATCCAGCAGTCCTCTAATATTATCCAGAGATCTGAGATTGCTGCAGCAGCTACATGGTTAATTGTCAGTGCACTTCCCATGTCACTGAGGTAAAACACACAAAAACTTTTTGACTGGTCTTCTGATTTCAACACACCGCCCCCCAGCACCCTGCAAGAAAAGCCCAAATCAACAAAAAGCAAAATACAAAGCTGTGACAAAATACAGCTTGAGTCACAAGCCTTGTTGTCATGAAGCTTTTCTTCCTAGTTACCGTCATGTCAAAGGAAGTGTCTGTGGCTGTTTTTTCCTATTTGAGCAGCTGGTATCCAAGGACAGAGGAAAGCCGTACATTATTGGGGGTCACGGTCTACTGAAAGAAGAGTGAACTGTAGTAACAGATGTATGCTGTGTGCAGCAACAAGCCTGACACATACCCTTATCCTGGTCAGAAAGCTTCCTGTGACGTAAGCTGAGGAGTCATAGGAGCTCATGTAGTGCGTGAGTGAGAACTAGAATCAACTTCCAGCTTTGGTAGAGGGGTGAGAGGGAGTAATTCATGTCATAAAGCATAAAGGAAATGACAGGAAAAAAAAATTCATCCCATAAAAATCATGTCTGCCGGATGTTCCAGAAATACCATGCCAATGCATACTACTATGAAATGCCAAATCAATTCAGTTGTTAAAATGTACATAAAAAGGAGTACTACACAGAGCCCAGGCTTTTTCCTTCTTGAAAGCATGTAAGTGAACAGTATTGCTAAGGTATGCCTATGTATGTCGTTTCCTGGGTTTGGTTCCCCCATGTCAAAGAAAGCTTACAAGCGCTGTATTTGAGTTCATTTGTTGTTCCAAGCAAACAGATGTTCCCAGTGGCCCTGCTTCTGCATTTGTTTCCTCTAAAGCATTCAAGTTATGCTTTGAATTTACAAATTTGGGTCCTAACCCTACAGTTTGATTTCTGCCATCAGACCTCCATTCAGTGCTGCCATCAATTCTTCCAGCTTGGGCAATACAAAGCTAGGTGAGCCAGAGATTGCAAATTCAGAAAGGGTGCATGATTGCTGTCAGTGAAGTCAAGTGGGCCACTGGGCTTTGGGAAGGCTAAATGGATCAGAGCTATTTGAAGATGATGAGATACTTGAGTAGAAGAGGATTCCAGCTTCTGGGAGAGTAGGGAGAAGACTGGTTACACAGTCATGAGGAATGAGTGAGAGGGAAAGGAGGAAGAGGCATGAAAAAAGAAAAGGGAAGTCTTGTGTTGCACTCCAGGACCTTGTCTTAAGGGTACTGTGAGGTTTTTGAATAGGGTTGCAGCTCAATGATGCAGATTTTCAGTTGAATTTCAAGAGCTGAAAGGAAAATGAGGAGTCACATAGCAAAAAAGAGAGAGAAAAAAAGTGTGACTCTTGTAACAGTTCATTAGAAGTCCGTTTAACTATGCATAATGTTATGAAACAGCCACAGAAAAATAATGCTGAAACAGAGGTCTCCCTTTATTGCATTTAGCTCTGTCAATGAATGGTGCAGTTAGAATGTGCAGGTGGAAATCTGGATACAGCCCCTAGTTATAAGTTGTTACATCAAAACTGTAGCAATTTACATTCACAATTAGGTTTTCTTGTTACTTAAGGAAGGAAGGAAAAGCAAAGTTTTTTGAAAACCAGTGATGAAGTATCGCTTTATCTGCTTTTGCTGATTTGATGTCTGTTCTGCTCAAACTGGGTATAAAGTATTGCATAAGATACTCTGAAATGCACTGTTGGTTTTGTTCAATGAAATCTCGCTAGCAGTATACTCAGTACCGTTGTTGGTAGTCTTCAACAAGTCCATTTTTTTCCTCTCCCTTCCTATGAAGTTACTGTCACCTTACGGTAAAAGGGATGAGGAAGAGGATTTATTTTTAGGGATTTTCTGTTTGACTTCCTCCCCTACCATGGGAAACAAGGGCACATTTCTTTGTGTTTGATGTGGCTTTGTTCTCAACCTGTGGGAGCCAAAAAGTGACTTGGGAAAAATCTGTGAAATCCCTTCCCTTCTGAACTGGATCAAGTCCCTCAGTGAGGACAGCTCTCCTCTCCCACCTCTTCACTGCTGCCCAGTGCAAGTTTAGAAGAACATTCAGCAGAATGTTTGTAGGTGCTCACTGTGCTCCCTTTTTCTGGGAAAAATGTCTGGAGAGGGAAGGTGAGGGACACTGGAATGAACTCCCTTCAATATAGTCCATGTAGCCACAAGTGGTGCTAAGAAATCTGGTACCTCCTTTTATTTCCACACATGGGAGATGAAATCTGGATATAAGAGCAATATTTTGGGGATATAATTGCATGTTCATCCATTTACAGTTTGATATTTTTTTTTTTTTTAAGATTATAAGACATAAATATTGAAAAGCTTTCGGCAGTGTTAATAAGGAATTGGGGGGGTGGTGATGTTTTTTCTTTTGGAAGAATGTTTAACAAATGGGCAAAGCCACTTCTCTGCCATGAGACTCTAAACACCTGAATTCTTTCTGACTGTGTTTCTTTATCTTCCAGCTTTTCTTTGCCAGCTCAATCTTAGGGTCATCATCTTTATCACTGTACTATGCAGCACAGTGAGGCATTAGCATCAGGCTGGACCACTTGGGTGTTCTGCAGTGATGTCTTAAAAACGTGCTTTAATTCACTGTTTGCTGTATAAATTTACCAAGTCATGTTTTCCATCCTGGACAGATGAGTTCCATAACACTTCCACCAGTAACCAGTGTGACGAAGAGGACCTGGAGATCTGCAGTCCAGAAGAATTCTCTTCTTTCCAAGAACATCTGGTGGCAGAACAGTTGACATACATGGATGCAGTATGTAGAGCATACATACTACTTGAAATGCTTAGGGGAAATAGGGCTGAGCTTCTAAATGTTGTTTATTTATTTATTTAATTTTAAGTTTTGCATCAATGTAAGAATAGTGTTCCAGAGCAGGTCTGTTGTTGGGACACAGAACACACCTCTGCTTGGTTATCCAAACTTGCTTTCTTCATTGAGTTCATTCCTTTTGTCCTTTGGGGTTATGTTGTTGTTTGGTTTGGTTTTGTTGTTGTTGGTTGGTTGGTTTTGGTATTTTAGGTTTTTTTAAGTATGAAATTACACTGTACAGCCTTTTTTGCAAAGTTTAATATTTGGCACCTGAGAAATAGCACATTTTGGCTATATTGCTGCCTGGCCTGAAGGTGTATAGGTACCCTCAACTGCAGTGCTCTAATTTGGTTTGTCTGTATCAAACTCCTTCAAATGATCATCCTATAAAAAATTTTCCCCCTTGGTTGTGCCACCGATATAAAGATGTCTCTTCTTTTCCCAGGACTATTTAGCTGACAATTAGGGCATCAAGCCTATAAAGAATATGCCAAAGTATGTATTTTAAACTAAGTGAAACCAACTGTTTACCCTTTAATACCATATTAGATTTATATCCAATATGTACTGTAAATTTCTTCTTGTGGACGTTACGCATTTCTTCATGTGGACAGTAGAGATCTTTGAGAATCATGCTGGCACCTCTTTTTCACTCTAGGAACTCTTCAAGAAAGTTGTGCCCCACCNTACCCTTTACTACCATATTAGATTTGTATCCAAAATGTACTGTAAGCACACGTTTCTTCTTGTGGACAGTAGAGATCTTTGAGAATCATGCTGACCTAGGCCCGTCTTTTTCACTCTAGGAACTCTTCAAGAAAGTTGTGCCCCACCACTGCTTGGGATGCATCTGGTCTCAAAGGGATAAGGAAGAAAACAAGCATGTGGCACCTACCATCAGAGCTACTATCTCTCAGTTCAATGCAGTTACCAACTGTGTTGTCAGCACTATCCTGAACAGCAAGGAACTCAAAACACAGCAAAGAGCCAAGATCATGGAGAAGTGGATTCGTATTGCACATGTAAGGCATTTGTTCTAGACTGTTTAATGTTTCTTGTGCTGGGTGCCTTGGATTGAGGCAGTTGGAAAGGGGGAAGGAGGTCGTATGCATTGGCCCAAGGCCAGTGAAGATCTTGGCTCTAATTCTTTCTGGTTTTGACTGACTTTCTTTGTAATAGCAGATGAAGTATTCATAGAATCATAGAATCATATTGCCCTTCTCTCCTTAGTTCCTTCCCTGTCCTGGGAAGAGGGCTGTTGCTGGTATCTTGACAGTGTTGGGAGTGCTACTTGAAGGAAGTGCTACTGGGTCTTGCAGATGGGAAGTGCCATGTATTTCATAATGTAACATTTATGGTAAGATAAGTATGAATTCATCCAGTTTGCTTCCCTAGGAAGAAAATACTGCCTGTATCAGTGAAAGCAATTAAGGGATGGTTGATATCATCCAAAGGTTAGACTTGCTTTCAGAAGAAAGTTTAACAAGGATGGAGTAGGACTGGCAGTGGTGCAGGCAGTGGCCAGATTTGGAATAAGCCGTGTGCTTATCTGGCTCTGGCCATTCATAGTTAGTCAATGAGCACCATGCTCCCTCTCGTGCATGTGTGAACACCACAGGGGCTGAAGTCAGACATGGTGGGAAATATATCAGGTATATGTGGGGGATCATGTCAGAGGCCTTACAGAAGTCCAGATATGACATCAGTAGCTCTTCCCTTGTCTGCTGAAGGCCACTAGATTGTACAGGCAGGACTTGTGCTTGATGAAGCCATTTTGGCTGTTTGGAATCACTTCCCTGTCCTCTTTCTGCCTTAGTGTATTATCTAGGAAGATCTTGTAGCAGATAGCATGTTTGTTAAACTGCATGAAAGAGTTTTGTGTGCCTTTTTTTACACAACTGTCGTTTGCTTAGATTTTGCTTTAATATCTTACTGTAACCTTTTTAACTCCCCTCAGAACACTGGGAAGCTGGCAGTAAGCTCAATCTCTCTTTTTGAAGAGAACATTTAAAGCATTTCATATGAATATGTATTGACTTTTATTTTAAGAATTACATGGATTCTTTCTGAGCTATACAAAATAAGCAGTCGTAAAAAGCTCAAGGCAAACAGAGGTTTTCCAATCTTGACAATGGAATTCTATGCTTCCAGAGGGGCAGTATTGTTAGTTCTGGCACCTAAGCCTCTGGAGACTGCATGGTTGAGGAAACTGGTATGGGGAAATAGACTTTCACCTCTTTTGGCACTTACACCAATTTGTGTTATCATCTGATGCCTGCTTTATAAGGCATGTGAATGGATTACAAAGTTTGATTCTGTTTTTCGGTGTGCAGATCTTTAAACTGCAGCTGATAATAGCTAAAGCAGGCTTTATGGGCAGCCTGGGCCACAGCCTAGGCAGTTGAGTATGAGGCGGCCTTCTGCTCATCATGGGGCAGGAGGGAGGCCTGGGGACGCCAGCAGAGGCATCACTCTCATCATATGTGTTCTGTGGACAGTGAACTTTGTTCTCCACCTCTACTGATTCAGTACTTCTCCCTTTACTTAATTCATACACACAGTGAAATACACCAGTCTTAGCTAAACTCATGAAAATACATGTGCATGCTCTCCAAAATAACTGCATATGTAGAACAGCTGGTTATATATAACATCTATACTTAGCTGCCCACTTCTGAAGCAACTTGCTTGCTTTTTGCATGCAAATGAGTGTTTTGAATAGTTAGAAGCCTGAATTAGAAAATAGGCCGCTCATTAGTGTGCAGTTACACACTGACAACTAACTGTAACTTAGCAGCATGGAGTTCCATGTTTGTTACTGTTAGTGACTTTTGGATCCAATTTCTTGGTTTACAAGATAAACTGAGTAATTTCTTTAACTGCCAGCCCTCCAGACCTCTCCAGTCTACCCAGATCTAAGGTTCCTGAGCAGGAGCAGCCAATCTCATTCACACAATATTTTCTTAAAAATAAGTGAAATAATTAGGATCTTGTTATGCTTCATTTTTTAAAATCAAAGTTGCTTCTGCGCAGGATTCTTTCTGGTATTGCTCTTGTGAAGGACACAGCATTAAAGAAACAATTATTCAAACCAGTCTTAAAAATACTTCTTCTATACAGATGAAACCTTGCTGAAGTTTAGTCTGCAAGCAGTTAAGTTATTGAGAACACAAAATCCAATATTGAATTCCTGATGTGTTTTAAATTATGCAATAGGCAGTTAAGTCAAGATGATTTCAAACTGGATCTTCCAGTCCATACTCTGTTGTATTTGGAATAAAAGAAATGCTGAGAATTTGTGCCTGTTCATGTTCTTTCCAGCCTGAATTTCAAGTTGAATGTAAAAATGGAGCTCATTCTTAAATGTGTCAATCTCTGAGGAAGAGTTGTTATGTGGCTTCTTTGTCACCAGTCCATGCAAGAATAGCTTTCAGATCTTGTGTGTCCTACCCCAGGATCCTGACCTTGGCCTTTATCTAGCCAAATTGCATACCTACCTAAAGTGCTGTCTGCCCAGTCAGTCTTCTTAAGCCATACTATAAATGTGGCCTTCTGAGTTGCAGAAATACTTTTTTCTTTTCTTTCCCATAGGTAAATAAATGAGAGTAAATGTATGTGTCTGAATAGTTCAGTCAGTCTAAATGCAACTCATGAACAGAGTTGCTGATATAGTAAGGTTTGACTTTTCTTTATGCTAAGGTTGCTTTACATTTATTCAGTCCAATGAAGGAAACAAATCATGTCAATGTTCACTGTAAGGATCCTATACATACTCAGCATTATCTGTGTTATAATCAGCCCCATAAAAATTTGCAGAGGCAGGAATTGTAGTTTGAGTATGTTCTCATCTACATGCAACAGTCAAATGGCAGGTGTTTTGTCTGCTTAATGTGCATGCACAGTGTTTGTGAGAGCTTGTATTTGAAAGAGTTCCTTAAGTCATTGGTGCCCGTTCTCTAATTCATGGGTCACCAACAGGTTGCCAGGAAGGCACCAATAGATTGCCTTGAAAAGTCCAAGGCCAGACTTTCCCCCTTCTCCTTGCTTCCATCTGCTTTACCAGGAGTCTGCTGGGGTTTTGAGAATTAAGGTTTTCAGTATCCTTTTCCACTAAAGCTTTTGCCACAGAGAAGCTGCGTAAGAGTTGTCAATGAACCAGCCTCTCAGCTGGCTTTTGATCACAACTCCGGAGAGGCTGGAAAGGTTTTTCTCTTCACCTGTGTACGTACTTGAATCACAGGCTACTTTTGTGCATGTCTTTATTTATAACTGACAGGTGAACGATTGAGGGTAACATTCTAAATACCACATATGAAGAGGCAAAGCCTGCTTCTTCCCCTAAAGGGTAAAAGGGATTGGTAACTCTAAAGTGCTTTTTAGCTCTGCTTCATGGACTGGGTTCCCCTTTTATTGTTACTAGGAGAACTGGAAGCTGTAGCACTAAAATGTCACCACAAGTACATGCAAGTGAGGAAAACCAGATAAAAGTGCCAAAGCCTGAACTTATTTTGTGGCTGGAGGAGGGAGTGATATTTTTGATGCTCAGTATTTGTACTGCTGCCTGCTTAGATGTGAGAATGTGTACCAAGCGTGAAGACCATAAACATATTTGTAATGCTGACATTTAATGCTCCTGTGTTTCTAATGGCTTCTTTCACAGGAATGTAGGATCCTGAAGAATTTTTCCTCCTTAAGGGCCATCATTTCAGCACTGCAGTCCAACTCCATCTATCGACTGAAGAAGACCTGGGCATGCATTCCAAAGTAAGCCTCTCACTCTGCTCCTATGGCCAGTCCCAAACAAAGGCAAAAAGCTCATTGTTCTTTCTTTTCATCTTGTTCTTCTTAGTCTTCTTATTCTGCTCCTTTGTGGACATCTGTTCTGTTAGAACTTCTCACTCCTGTGAGGCTCAGACCCCTTTTTTGCATCTGACTGCTGTGAGCTCTCTTACATATCAAGGGGACAACTTCCTCTTGGGGATACTGGGTTTGTTCTGTCCTTTATAGCTTATTGGATCTCCCACAACCTCTCCCAAAAAGCTGTGGGACCAGCTACTTGACCAGATCATGCACACTGCTCTCAGACAGTCAGCAAAAGAGCCCCATGATACTTACCTGTTGTCTTCTCTCCAATGGAGTTGGAGGAGGTCCAGGTTGTTACAGCCGTCACTAATCCTCTCCTGGTCCTGATATGTCCTTAAATATATCCCCAAGCAACAAAATCCAAACCTGTATTAAAGACAATACTTCACACATGGGAATACCTGGCATATTTACTGCATGCCAAACAGACACCAGAAATCTCCTTGTGAAGAGCACCTTGATGGTGTTCTGCTCATTCAGTTTGGGAGGAATAGATTTCTTTTCTTTGCTTTTGATAAGCAAAGGAAGATGTCACTGCCAGGCAGTAGATAGGTGGGTCTTTCTTTCCATTGCCCTGTGTTGCTGTTCCTGGTCAAAATATTGCCATCTTGTAAACATGGTGTTGGACAATAGGAAGGGACTTGTTCACTTTATAGAGTTTTAGCTTTATAGAGTGCATGGAATAGGGCAAACCCGAAGTATGTAGGATACCTCAGACAGCTGTTTTCCTGTCCCTTGTATCCATTTACATCCTTTCTTACAACAACCTCATAGCCTGCAGTGTAATTGAAAACCCTGCTCANTTTTATTTACTGCATGCCAAACAGACGCCAGAAACCAAAGTATGTAGGATACCTCAGACAGCTGTTTTTCTGTCCCTTGTATCCATTTACATCCTTTCTTACAACAACCTCATAGCCTGCAGTGTAATTGAAAACCCTGCTCAGGGTCTGTGTACCTATGGTATTTCTAAGTGATGCTGTCAAATAAGACTTGACTTGGAGCACCAGGAAGGTTCCTAGTAGATGTGCAGCATCTCATTGGTGCAGTTTGGTTGTGTTAATCTTTTTATATACCCAACTGTAAATGATTCATGAGAAAAAAAACAGTGTTGTGATCTATTTAGAGTGCTTACTAATGACTCAAACTATTTACTTTTTTCCTGTACAGGGACATAATGCTGATGTTTGAAGAGCTGGGTGATATCTTCTCAGACCATGACAATTACCTGACAAGCAGGGAGCTACTGATGAAGGTGAGAATTAGCTGAGTTGCAAGGCTTGTGATCTCAGTTAAAGCTGAGGTTAATGTTTTTTTTAACCAGCTGCCAAGGCTCATCTCTCCCTGAACTACTGTGTGTGGTGCTTCGGGGAGACAGGTCCATGAAACCTGTGCTTTTCAGTTGGGCTTAGGGGTGACTTCATTATTCCTGAAAAAAACCTACACTAACATTACCCTGTTGAGCTTGGATACTCACAAGCAGCAGGCTGCAGCAGCAGATTCGGTGGGGATTTGTTCACAAGACAGCAGGTCAGGATCAGCAGGAGCCCCTCAAGTTGAATGTCACACTGCTGTAGTTTGGTAAGGCTCCTTTGGGCGTGGTGAGGTCTAGCTCCAGAATAGCTCTATGTGCTGTATTGCACCTGTGACAGCGCTGGAGCCACAACCAGACTGAAGAGGTGCTGCATGGTGTAGTTTTGCTGGAACAGGTTACAGGTTAGCACTTTGCCTTTATGCCGCTCTGTCTAGAGAGATAAGCCTCTCGCTTGTGTACCTCTTAGGAGACCTGGAAAGGCTCAGGTTTGCCCTGGTGAGTGCAGAGCAGCTCCAGATGAGATTCTCAACTCATCTGAAAGCAAGATGTTTATCCATCTGTCCCATAGCTTTCTCAGGCCTAGAAAACGGGACTGGGAATTTTGAAGCAAGAGGCTTCCTGCTGTTGCGTGTGGCCAGATGGACAGCAAAGCAAGCTGTCTCTGAAAGTTTGACTTGTATGCTCTCCTGGGTGAACCCCGATTTCAGGAGCTTGAAAGTGAGGAAGAGCAGCAGGGAAAGGTTATATTCTGTAGAAACTAAGGAATGCTTGCAGCAGTATTTTCTGTTTGCATAGGAAAGTCCAGAACCTGGCTAATTAGTTTACTTTTTTGGCAGTTGTATTCAGTCAGTCTGGCATTTGTACCTTACCCCCTTGCCTCAGTCTCTGAAACACTGTGTTTTGCTCAGGAAGGATGGGTGGACACATTCAAAACTGCCAGTCTGCTTTGTTTACCATGAATTATCCACCTCTGTCACTAGATTTTAAAGCAGGTGAGATACTTTGAAGGTAGTGAGAGGAGAAAAATTCCACAGAATAGCTAGAATCTCTCTCCTACTTCTTGTCTTGGACCACTTTGTAACGATTGGAGGGTTCATGTCCACTGAATCCTTAAAGCCTTTGTTTCATTTCACTATAAATAATCTCTCTAGGGAAGCTGTGCTTGACCTTGCCTATCCATCCTCCAAATATAAATGCAGAGCAGACAAAATGCCATATGAGACAGGTCAGCTGGCACAGAGAGGGAGCACTGTGTTCTACCCAAACAACAGCTCTGCTGCAGGCTGCAGTTTTAGCTTCTGTGCCTGCCTGCCGGCTGCTGCTAGAGAATCTCAAGTTTACCTTTCAAGTATCCTGAAGATATTCAGATAACACGTCTTGTTCACTTGCTCCTGTGTTTTAGCCAAGGAAGGAAATACAGCTTGAGTGATCTGTTCAGTAACTGTGACCAAGAGAACTAAGCATCGTAATGAGAGGCTCTTTACAAGTGCAGACTGTTGTTTTGTGCCTCTTCAAATGACACTGATAATGATCTGTGCCCTACCTACCTGACCACTGGAAAAAAATAACAGTAACTCCCAGTATCCCTTATGTATCCAAGGAAATAAAGACTACAGGTCTATTGTGAAATACCTCATCCATTCATAAGAAAGCTTACATTGCGGGGATAAAAACCCATTACTTTAATTTCCTGTGTTGTTTCTGGATTAGTAAATAAGCCACAGGGGGTAGTTGCCGGATCTCTATGTTGCAACATAAGAAAAAAGGCAAAGCTGTTTTTCTTTTTAAACAGAGATCTTTATTTGTAGTACTCCTGATTAGGAAATTTAACCAAAGTCCTGGGGTCAGGAGTTTCAGGATAGAATTCAGAGAAGCGTCTAGACACCTGAAGTATATGTGGGCTGCTCTGATTTGAACTCTTGGGAGATTTTCAACAGCACTTAGCTTTGGCCTGAGTAGAGCCATTTTGCAAAGAAAAAAGATTCCCTTACAGTCATCCTGTGGGATTTTGTCCAAAATTCCCAATCAGTGTATGAGCCCCAGAAAATTAGCACATGTATACACATGCGTAGCTGCACAGCAAACGTTTTTGCTGGCCTGGCTTGCCTGGTTAAANAAAAAAGATTCCCTTACAGTCATCCTGTGGGATTTTGTCCAAAATTCCCAATCAGTGTATGAGCCCCAGAAAATTAGCACATGTATACACATGCGTAGCTGCACAGCAAACGTTTTTGCTGGCCTGGCTTGCCTGGTTAAACTTATTTGCAACTGTTTTACACAGCCATAGTTGCCAGCTTACTGCTTAGCTCCTCCATTAATTGCCTTTAATTCCCTTTTAACTCACAGGAAGGAACATCCAAATTTGCGAATCTGGACAGCAGTGTGAAGGAAAATCAGAAAAGGACACAGAGGCGACTGCAACTTCAAAAGGATATGGTGTGTTTGGGGTCCTTTTTGACGTGGTAGCATGATTAACCCTGATTGGTGAATTATAGAAGCAGCAAAATCTAGAAAAGTATTTAACAAAGTGAATGATCTATACTTAGTACTCATGAATGTGCCTTCTGTCAAGAAAAACAACCATAGACTCATAGAATAGTTAGGGTTGGAAAGGACCTTAAGATCACCTAGTTCCTACCCCTCTGCCATAAGCAGAGACACCTCACACTAAACCATGTCACCCAATGCTTCATCCAACCTGGCCTTGAACACTGCCAGGGATGGAGCACTCACAACCTCCCTGGGCAACCCATTCCAGCATCTCACCACCCCAACAGGAAAGCTAAGACCCAGTTAGAATGAAATTTGGCAAGGGATGTGAAAGATAACGAGAAGGGATTCTATATGTACATAGCAAACAAAAGACAGACTAGGGACAATGTGGGCCCTCACTGGAAGCTATCAGGAGAACTGACTACCCTGGATTTGGGAAGGCTGAGGTTCTTAATGGCTTCTTTTCACTCAGTCTTCACTGGCAAAGGCTCTGACCACACCACCAAAGTCCTGGAAGGCAAATGCAGGGACTGTGAGAATGAAGACCTTGGGCCCACTGTAGGAGAGGATCTGGTTCGAGACCATCTTAAGAACCTGAACATACACAAGTCCATGGGACCTGATGAAATCCATTCATGAGCCCAGAAGGAGCTGGCGAGTGAAGTTGCTAAGTCACTGTCCATCATATTTGAGAGATCATGGCAATCAGGTGAAGTTCCCAAAGACTGGAAAAGGGGAAATATAACCCCCATTTTCAAGAAGGGGAAAATGGATGACCCGGGGAATTACAGACCAGTCAGTCTCACTGCTGTGCCTGGCAAAATCTTGGAGCAGATTCTCCTGGAAGGCAAGTTAAAGCACATGAAAACCAAGGAGGTGCTTGCAGGCAGCCAGCATGGCTTCACTAGGGGGAAATCTGCCTGACCAATCTGTTGGCCTTCTCTGATGGGGCTACAGAACTGATGGACAGGGGTAGAGCAGTTGATGTCATCTACCTGGACTTGTGCAAAGCGTTCGACACTGTCCCACACGACATCCTTGTCTCTGAATTGGAGAGACATCAATTTGATAGGTGGGGCACTTGGTGGATAAAGAACTGGTTGGATGGCTGAATGCAAAGAGTTGTGGTCAATGGCTCAGTGTCTGGCTGGAGACCTATAATCAGTAGTTTCCCTCAGGGATTGGTGTTGGGACTGGTCTTGTTCAACATCTTTGTGGCTACCATGGACAGTGGGATTGAGTGCACCCTCAGCAAGTTTGCCAATGACACCAAGCTGTGTGGTTCGGTGGATACACTGGAGGGAAGGAATGCCATCCAGAGGGACCTTGACATGCTTGTGAGGTGGGCTGATGCCAACCTCATGAAGTTCAACCAAGCCAAGTGCAAGGTCCTACACTTGGGTCGGGGCAATCCAGAATGAAGAAACTTAGGCCCACTGTAAGAGGAGCAGGTTCGAAACCAGCTTAAGAACCTGACCATGAACAAGTGCATGGGGCCTGATGAAATCAATCGCAAGTTTGCCAATGACACCAAGCTGTGTGGTTCGGTGGATATGCTGGAGGGAAGGAATGCCATCCAGAGGGACCTTGACACGCTTGTGAGGTGGGCTGATGCCAACCTTAGGAAGTTCAACCAAGCCAAGTGCAAGGTCCTACACCTGGGTCGGAGCAATCCCAAGCACAGCTACAGGTTGGGCAGAGAAGAGATTCAGAGCAGCCCTGCAGAGTAAGACTTGGGGGTGGTGGTCGATGAGAAAACTGAACATGAGCCAGCTGCAGTGTGTGCTTGCAGCCCAGAAAGCAACCGTATCCTGGGCTGCATCAAAAGGAGTGTGACCAGCAGGTTGAAGGAGGTGATCCTGCCCCTCTACTCTGCTCTCGTGATGTTTGTGTAGAGTTCTGGTGTCCTCAACATGAAAAGGATATGGAACTGTTGGAACAAGTCCAGAGGAGGGCCACGAGGATGATCAGGGGACTGGAGCACCTCCTGTGTGAAGATAGGCTGAGCAAGTGGGGGCTGTTCAGCCTGGAGAAGAGAAGGCTGCGTGGAGACCTCATAGCAGCCTTCCAGTTTCCAAAGAGGGCCTATAGGGATGCTGGGGAGGGACTTCATTAGAGACTGTAGTGATAGTACAAGGGGTAACGGGTTCAAGCTTCAACAGGGAAAGTTTAGATTGGATATAAGGAGGAAGTTCTTTCCTGTTAGGGTGATGAGGCACTGGAATGGGTTGGCCAGGGAGGTTGTGAGTGCTCCATCCCTGGCAGTGCTCAAGGCCAGTTTGGACAGAACCTTGGGTGGCATGGTTTAGTGCGAGGTGTCCCTGCCTGTGGCAGGGGCGTTGGTACCACATGATCTTAAGGTCCTTTCCAACCCTAACTCTTCTATGATTCTATAAATTCTGGGTTAGATACTGAGGAACAAATGTAATGAAAGAAAACATAATTTGTAAGACCACTGTTTAAGCAGAGTACTTGTACTTCATTTTTTTATACAGGAGCATTCTAGCATTTTAATTATTACTACTTGTCAGTC
This sequence comes from Agapornis roseicollis, assembly GCA_002631895.1. Lineage (NCBI taxonomy): Eukaryota > Metazoa > Chordata > Aves > Psittaciformes > Psittacidae > Agapornis > Agapornis roseicollis. The sequence continues at coordinate 118,637 of NDXB01005975.1, read as the reverse complement.
AATCCAATGTTGCTCTGATCATTTGCAGGGAGTAATGCAAGGCACGGTTCCTTACCTTGGGACCTTCCTCACTGATCTCATCATGCTTGACACAGCCCTTCCGGACTATGTTGAGGTAATTTGGCATAATTTTTTGAATCCTCCCTGCCTTCCCACCAGCATATGTGTCTGTTCCCCTATCTTCTACTGGGAAGGAGTATGCAGTTTTATTAGCAACAAGAATCTTGAGTGCATATGTCTCAAGGGAAAAGCTTAGCATTGTATTTTGTCTTGTTTCCCTAGGTTAGAAAATGTGAAGATAGTAGGTTTTCCATTATTCTGTTTTATTTTCTGAAAACATTTTAGGTATAATGATTTCAGTGAATAACTGGTAAAATACACAGAGTGACAAATTCAGCTGTTCAGACCGATCAGTGAAGTGCTTCAGTGTTGACTCAGACTTGTCACTCTTGGCAGTTCCCTTCTGCCCATGCTTTGTGTTCAGTTGGTGAGCTCCCTGAGGAACACTGCTAAACTCAAAGCTCAGCCAAAAACCAAGTTTGTTTCTTGCATTCAAAATCCTGCTAACATTCTTCAGCCCTGATCTCAACACAGCTTTTAGGAGCACTCTTGTGCTTTTCCTTCTGGGGAGACTGCCATTTAGGCCATGAGGACAGATATCCTTTGGAGACTCTGATGAGCACTGTGCTTTATAGCAGATCTGAAAACAGCTATTTGTAGAAGGTGCTTACTCAGGGCAGGTCTATGCTTTACATTAGCTTTGCTGCTTCTTCCTGTTTGTGATGAAATTCAGCTGAGCTTGTGCTCTTCTACTCTGATCCCTTCTCTTTCCTTCTAACAGGGTGGCCTGATAAATTTTGAGAAGAGACGAAAGGTAAGCTGAACGTTCTGTGATTTTTAGTTTAGTGATGCCCTCTTCTGGAGTGAGGCCGTTTGCCTTTGCTCAGGCATACACAACAGCTGTTAATTTTAATTAAAGCTCATGAGGAAAGAATAGATCCCAGAAGTGCTATGAGCCTCTGCCAAACGGTGTGTGTGGCAGGGGGTGGTGCAGGAAGAGAACCTACTCTTTAGATGTGAGCAACAGGGGAAGATGAGCTCAGGCTGCTTACTTCCATGGGACTTATATCCGTGCCGTAAGACTATGCATTGAATAAGGCCTGGTGGCATGAGAACTGTGCATTCCAGAAGATAGTTTGTAAATATCTTCCTTCTGCTGCAGCTAACTATTTGTAGGTAAAAGGCTGCAGAGAATGAACCAGGTACACAGGACTGAGAAATAAAAGCTGTCTTTCCTTTCAGCCTGATCCTTGTTGGTCAGATAGATAATGCTGTGTAGGAGTAAAGGTGCTAAGGTTGCATTTGTCTAAATTAAGTCCTGCCAAATCTCCCTTCTGGGGTCTGAAAAGAGACTTGGATGTGGCTGTGATGGAGCCATTTCCTTCCCTTAAGCGCTTCCAGTTCTGCAGGCCACTTCTTGGACTTGCCTTGTATGTACAACTAAACAGCTCAGGATGCTAATAGTGCAATACAGGTGCTTCTCCATGGCCATCAGTCCAGCTTCATACAAACGAGCGGCAAAGCTGCCCTCTGAACCATGATGAGTACTCAGCTCCATACCTACATCCTGATTCTATAGCCTCTCCTAACACAAGGGAGTTTCAAGGGTTATTTTGGCAAGGTGTGTATGCACATTCTAGTCACCTGTATTAAGAGTAGCATTTTACGTTCCTCTGGTGCAGGTTTGAGGACACAGCGTGCAAAGCTGAGGAGGATCAGATTCTGCTTTCAGCCCAGGCACCCCTAATTATTGCCCTTGCTTGGTGCCTGAGAACCACTTAAGTTCAGAATATGATTCTTCTCTCAGAGCTGGTCTGGCCAGCACAGGAGTGAGAGGGTAGGTTAGTCTGAAGGATTTATGACCTTTGCTACTCTTGTTCCTAGAGGAACAATCAGCAGGGCTGCTGTTTGGTGGGTTTGTGCCAGCACTTCACTTCAGTTGGTACTTGGGAAAGGACTTCACTGTTTGAAAAACTGGTTCTTGAAATTGTCACTCAGCTGAAACTGAACTTCAGGTCAAACTCAATTTGTCCTGGTGCTTTTGGTCCTATGTTTATTATACGAATGAATTTTGCTTGATCTTGTTTTCTACTTAGAATTTATTTTTGGTTATGTATTTTCTTAGGAATTTGAAGTAATTGCCCAAATAAAGCTCCTACAATCTGCATGTAACAGCTATTGCATGGCACCAGACCAAAAATTCATCTGGTGGTTCAGAAGACAGCAGCATTTAACTGACAAAGAGAGGTAGGTTAAGTCCTGCTGGCGAAGTAGGCTTTTCTTACTCTGCACCCACCTGCAAATAGGTTATGTCAGCCTTCAGTTATCCTCCTAAAGGAACTTGTATATACTGCTGCTCTGGGAGAGTGAAAATACATCTGTCTTCTGCTAAGCAGCTGTAGAAAACCTGTTGAACACTTAGCAGGGTTTAGTTTTGAAATTGGATATCAGACCTGACTTTGAAGTATGATAGTCTGTTGGGTCTAGGCTGTCTGTATGCCCAGGCACATGCTCAGACGTTAATCCTGAGGGATGTCAAGATGCAATCACTGAGCCTTCGGCTGGTGGATGCAGGCAGCAGGCAGCCACGCAGAGCTCACTGAATCCTTGCCAGATAAATGTCTCTCCAGGCATTTGGGGTGGGTTTTGCAGCCCTGCTGCGTTCTGTGCTCCTGCACATGCTGCTGGGCCAATCTGAGACAATTTACTTAATGCATTTTAATACCTCTCCTATGTAGATGAATACCCCTGTGCTGCCCTAAGAGTGTAATAAGCACAGATACATGCTGCATTGTACAGAGTCATACTAGAAAACTATGTCAGCTTATCCATGATAAGCATAATCCAAAAAATTCACTAGTTGTTAAAACTATTCTAAAGAAGGGAAATATCCCCTTCACTGTGGTAAAACGTGCACACAGCTATGTTCCTCTCTGTGGAATTGCAGCCTGTGAAGTAGGAATACCTGAAGGTCTCTCAAATTTCTTGACTGTTGCTACTTTGAGATCTCTAATAGTCTTGCCAGTAAAAATTAACCCAGTGGCTTCTGTTCTGCAGTTACGACCTCTCACTTGAGGTTGAAGCAGCTGCTGACACCAGCACCACATCACCAAAATCTCGGAAAAGCATGGTGAAGAGGTTCAGCCTGTGAGTATAATGGAGGAAAGGGC
>NDXB01005975.1:99005-110914 GCA_002631895.1 Agapornis roseicollis | reverse complement strand
TTTTGGTTGGTTTTTTTTTTTTTTTTTTTTTTTTTTTTTTTTTTTTTTTTTTTTTTTTTTTTTTTTTTTTTTTTTTTTTTTTTTTTTTTTTTTAATTTGCCTAAAGATGGTACTACCACTAAAACTGAGGGTAAGCAGTCTCTCTGTGTAACTGAGGTGTGTCCACAGTCGTACCACCCTACCTGGTCTCTGTTCTCAAAGTGTTATCTGGTTCTCATCCATGTTCACTGGTGACCTGCATGAAGTGTTGCATGGTTGTCCTGCTCATTTTGATGCCATGGGGTATTCTTCACTTTCTCTTTGAGCTCCTCCCTGGTAACAGGCACCAGTCTGCTTTTGTGACTTGGCTTCTGATAACAAAGTTGTATGTGGGTTTTTGTATTTAAAGGACTGCTTTTGGTTGAAGGTGACCTGTGCACAGATTAAAAAAAGGAAACAAAACACACACACAAAAAACCAAACCACCCAACACAGGGCTTGTGTTTTCTTGCTCTGCGGTGTGTAAAGGTTTGCTGTGTTTTTCCATCCAAAGCTCAGGTCACAACTGCCAAATGCTTTTGGGAAGAGACTGGGCAGTGAGAAAATTGAATGAGATGATCACATGGCAGAAAAATGAGGACAGTAAGCAATGATCTCTAAGGAGGGAATATTTAGTCAACCTCTTTAAACCTGAGCTCTTTTTGTTGTCAACTGAGTGAGATGGCTTACGTTTAAGACAGTTAGAGGAAAGGCTTTTTTTTCCAAGAGCACCAAGCCTGCTAGCTTGCACGGGCTTCCAGTCCGTTTTTCTGGCTCATTGTCAAAGCTTGTTCTTTATTTCTTGTTTCTCAAACGAAAAAGATCACTGAGAAATCAGTTTTTCTGAGGTAGACAGGAGTTAAAAACAAGAATGTCTCCTAGATAGAATGAAACGCCCCCATACTTCCAAACCCATTTTTTCCTGATGCAAGTCTCTTTTCAAGGGATCTATTACTGTCTTGTGTGCTCATATCCTTGATGGCTGCTTGTATTTGGATGTGGTGGTCTGAGAAGTGCCACTGTGCTTTTGTGATGTGTGTTTTTTCCTTACTATTATTGAGGCATTGATTTATTATCTAGAGGGGAAGGTCTCTACCATTTTTGGAACTGATACATAGTATTGAGAGATGAACTGGCTTTGCATCATGGGCAAGTGTTTGTGTTTTGTGATCTGTCAGTGATGAGGAATATGAAGTTGGCCTAAACACCTGTATTTCTAAATCAATAGTTTATTAGATGAAAGTTCCAAATTGTTGCAATACTGAGCTTTTTTTTTTATTCATTGCTGACCCTTCCTTATTTTCTTCCTTTCTTCCCAGTTCTCAAACCTTTCTATTTTTGACTTAACTTTGAAATGCTAATCTATTGAAATTTAATTGACATTTAATGGTAATTTATGAAATACCTTCTGCATCTCAATGCACTTCTAGGATAATAACATCTGTGGAGGCTTCTTGCAACAGTTGTCTGGGATACCTTTATTTTCGGTAAATGCTTCATTGTCATAATGCAGGAGGGTGAGGATTTTTATTTGATTTGGGGTTTTGTTTTGTTTTTTCAGTTCATCATTAGAAGCAGATTGGATTTGGTAAAAATCTGTAAAATCTACTTGAACTTCATGAAGGCTTTTGACATTGTCTGTTTCTCATGAAGTCTTCATAGGCAAGCTCAGGAAGTTCAGGCTGGATGAGCAGATGGCAAGACAGATTGAGAACTGGCAGGTCTTAGGGTTATGATCAGTGGCACAGAGTCTAATGGGAGACCTGTTGCTAGTGGGTGTCCCCTGAGGGTCAGTACTGGGTCCAGTATTAGAATCATAGAATAGTTTGGGTTGGAAAGGACCTTAAGATCATCTAGTTCCAACCCCCCTGCCATAGGTATTGTTTAACTTATTCTTGGATTATGGGATAGAGAATACCCTCAGCAAGTTTGCTGATGCTACAAAACTGGGAGGAGCAGATGGTATCCCAGAGAGCTGCGCTGTCATTCAGAAGGATCTAGACAGGCTGGAGAGATGGGCAGAGAGGAACCTGTTGAAATTCAACAAAAAAGTGCAGGGTCCTGCACCTGTGGAGGAGTCGCCCCCTGCATCAGTACACGCTGAGGGCTGATGTGCTGGAAGGTAGCTCTGTGTAGAGGGACCTGGGGATCCTGGGTGTCTGGTGAACAGCAACTTGTCCATGAGCCAGCAGTGTGCCCCTGTGGCCAAGAAGGTCAGTGGGCAACATTAGAAGAGCATGGCCAGCAAGTCAAGGAGTCTCTACTCAGCCCTGGTGAGACCTCACCTGGAATACTTTGTCCAGTTCCAGGCTCCCCAGAACAATGGAGACATGGAGCTCACGAAACAAGTCCAGGGGAGGGCTACAAGAATGATTTGAGGTCTGGTGCATCTATGTCTCTTACGAGGAAATGCTGAGGGAGCTGGGCCTGTTTGGCAAAGAGAAGGCTCAGGGGGGGATCTGATCAATGTATGTAAGTATCTGAAAGATGGGTGTCAAGAGGAGGGGGCCAGGCTCCTCTTGGTGGTGCCAGGTGATAGGGTAAGAGGAAACAGGCATAAACTGAAGCACAGGAAGTTCTGCCTGAACCTGAGGAAGAACTTCTTTACCATGAGGGTAACTGAGCAGTGGAATAGGTTGCCCACAGAAGTTGTGGAGTCTCCTGCTCTGGAGATATTCAGGAACCATTTGGACACAATCCTGAGTAATGTGCTCAGGGAGGTTGGACTAGATGACCTCCGGTAATCTCTTCCAGCCTCAACTATTCTGTGAACTGAAACACAAATCACTTGAAGGCAAAGACTGTGAAATGAACTTTCAGAAATGGAGTTCTCCATCTCCTTAGTGCAAAATACCAGATCTCATCTCTTCTTTTTCCTGTAGGATTTTCTGTTTTTCAGAGGGCTGAAGATCAGGGAGAGTTACAACAACATGGCACACCACAGCTAGAGCATGTGAAGGATGAGTTTAATCACTGTATGAAACTCTTAATCTTTGTTTTCCTTTGAGACAGTTGTGGGAAAAACAGCTTTTGTTCAAGATTCAGTGTGTCCTACAGATGAGGGCTGAGAAAGGTCTTCTGCCAAGTCTCTCATTGTGCTGAGTTTGTCAGTAATTACAAGGAAAGCAAAACTTCTTTCTTGATACAAATGTAAAAAATAAGAGGGCAGGGGAAAGAAAAAAAGCATCCCCTTGCTCTGGAAATAGCTGTGTGAGCAAGAGACACTGTTGGAACATATTTCATCCACATTTGTGTCCCTGTATTTTTATTTAATTTTTTTTTCTCAGGTCACCAGTAAGTCATTTGAGAGCAAATCCCTGTGGGTTTTTGTCTGGTTCAGCCTGATGTTAAATCTGCAGTCTGGTTCCCATCATGGCTTTCTGTAGCTACACTGTAGAAGTTCTGCACCTTCCCCTCATCTGGGAGCCAGCATTGTGCGAACTTGGCAGTTCCCATCTGCTTTGCCCTCAGTTCTCCTCAGTGTTTTATTTTTGAGCCAGGCATCTAAAGGCAGGAACAGGATAAGAGTGGGTTACGCTAGTGGCAAGAATTCAAGAGCTGAGTATCGGTCCTTTGATTTTTAAGCATCATCATCCAAATTGACAAGTGCTGTTGAAATGAGCTTCCTTCTGCGAATCTATGTGTCACTTAAATCTGTGCAGGTCTTCTGCTGTATCTTCGTATAATGCACCATTATGTCTTGATTGCCCAGATGTATGGGAAGCTCTTGAACTTCTTTAAGAGCTTTGCAGGTAGAAAGCTTGTAAGTTCCAAATCTCTATAGTCTAGATCAGGACTTCACAGCTAGTACTATGAAGGTAGCAGCTGTACCATGTTTGTTATACCTGATTAAAAGGAAACCTTAGAAAAGTTTCTGCTTGTTTTATCATGAAACGGCTTTTCAAGGAATATTTTTGAAAGGTGCATAATTCATTACAGAATAATGGTCCAGAGCATTTCTGTTACATGATTACCTTTTTTTCAAAGTGGGTATGAAGGGAAGCCTTTCCTAAGAGGGAAATGCTGGTCTGTCTGAAGCTGGCAAGTTTAAACCAAAATCAGCAGTTTTCAGAGTCAGTGGCACAGGTGTTTTTTGATAGTTTTTATTATTTATCAGAAAGGAAATAAAATTTGGTTTATTATAGTTTTCAGATAACTTCAGCTCAAAAAGATGATCTGCTCAGTTGGACATCTTGAGCACCTTACCAGAGGCTTTGGAAGTAACACAGATTTTAAGAAATACCTGTTTTCTTTTCTGCCTTAAAGCTCTCCCTTGTGCTCAAGGGGCAAAGCTAGATTCAAGATTCGACTAAATGTTGTACCTTAAATGGAAGTGCTCAAGTAGAGGGCTTCTTTGTTCTTTTGGTCCATCCATCCCTTTGCAAGTACTGAATAGATTGGCCTGTGCATGTTGGTGTAAGGCAAGGTGGTGGCACTATTGTTCCCTCATCCCTCTGCTTTGGAGTTGTCATGCAAAACCCAGAAACAGCATATGCTGATGGTTTCCAGTAAGGGTTGACTGCTTCTCAGAGGAAATTACGGTGCAGAGTCAGGTCTTATGCTAGTATGATGTTGGACACATGCTAAATAAGCATAGAAACTATTCCAGTAGTGGAATGGTTTCTATTTATCCTTAAATAGAATATCCTTAAAGCATGTTTTTCATTGATGTATGCTTATGTCAGATGTCCATGTGTCATTTAGCAGTGACACAGCTAGGAGGGGTCCTAGAGGCTCTTTTAATGATGTTAAAAGTGGGTGAAATAACCTAGTGCTGAGTAACCTGAATTCATTAACTTGGTCCATAGTGAGACCATTACTGTCCCAGTGGTTCTATATATAACTTGTATGGTTATATATATCACTACAGCATGAAATGAATTATACTGAGTTGTGGGGCTGTTATATACAATTTTTAGACTACATGAAAACAGTTTTCTTCAGTGTGATATACAGGCTGTGTCTCATAAAGCCAATATCTGTTCTGAGCACTGGGGATGAAGATACTGCAGCACCCACCCAGGGTTGCTCAGAGCAGTAATGCCAGATGAAGCCTCCTGTAACACAGAAACCTTAGCATAAGACTCTTCCTTCACTTTTTCCTTTTTCTTAAAAAAAAAGCAGACCAAAACAACCTTCCTAGGCTTAGGCAGATGTTAGACATTTCAGCGTTGACTCTGATCCATTGATTGTTGTAAAAATGTAAACTAAAGTAACTTTAAAAAATAAAACCAAAACCTCCTAATCCCCCCCAAATGGTTTCTTAACACAAAGCATGGAGCCTTTCAAGATATTCCATGTACTAACAGTGATGTGTCACATGTTGAATTTAGATCAGTGTCTTTTTTATGGAAATACTTTTGTGGTTTTTGGGACAGTTGGGATGGTCTTTGTCTGTTCTTTTGCTGCTGTTGTCAGGATACAGTAATCCTTTTAAAAGCAGCAGAAAAATAATGGTTATGAAATATGAATTGCAGCATGTGCATTTTGAACTAGATATGGAAACAAACCCACTTGAAAACAAAGAAGTTTTGGTGTTTGCTTGATTTTAACAACAAGAGAAAGTCTGAGTAATTTATTTGATATGTTTTTTCCAATCCTGATTGCAACTAGTTTTTCTGTCTGAGGTAATATGATAAAGACACACAAGTAGTCCTATGTGCAAATAACTCTTGGATGTGAATGCAGTTTTGTTTGCAGGTGAAATTCTTCAGGGAATGTACTAGAGACACTATATTATATAGATGAACTTCTGTATATGCATGCTGTACGTGGCATAGTATGTATTAAAATACTGATATTTTTCAAGCCAGACAAATCTTGATTCATCTTGCATTATGATAAAGCAAATAGGTTTTGGATATCATAGGATATCATAAGACTAATTTAAAAGTTGTGTATGTGAAGCCAAGTTTATGTATAGAAGCATAGAATAGTTAGGGTTGGAGAAGGACCTTAAGATCATCCAGTTCCAACCCACTGCCATGGGCAGGGACACCTCACACTAAACCATGTCACCCAAGGCCCTGTCCAACGTGGCTTTGAACACCACCAGGGATGGAGCATTCACAGCTTCCTTGGGCAACCCATTCCAGTGCCTCACCACTAGAAACACCCTAGATCTCTCTAAAAATTTTCTGTCTCATACAGATTTGCCTAAAGCAATTTTGAATTCCAGCTGCTCATTTTTTTGTTTTGCAGCTAGAAACTCTTATTTGGATAGGGAAAGCTCAGCATCTTTTTTTGCTTGAAGAGTAGCTTCAAGTGACTTACTTTGAACTATTTGTCTGCTGCAAGTAAGATTAATTAATTGTATGAAGAAATAAATACATAGTTTATAAAGTTCAGAAATAAAACTTTGGAAAGTGCATTAACAATTCATGCTTCAAGGAGTACATACAACTGAGGGCACTTTTTTCTTGTAACTGCATTAAGACTTTGACCTTGAATTTGTACACTATCCCATAGACTAAAAAATAAAGTATTATTGGGGCGAACTGTTTCTGTGCAATTGCAGGATTTGTACCATTATGTCATTCTTGTATCATGAATTTCTGGTTTCTGCTGTTCTGTTACTTGCGCGATGCATGTCCAGTGCAGTGTGAGTTCAAACTCTTGTCAGCCTTTTTTGAAGGATGAGAAAACCAGTATCAGTGTTGGGACTCTGTCCTGTGCAAGAGCAACTTTTTGTCTCACACTGTTCTCTCTGACACCCATTAGGCCCAAACCAGTGTGTAAATCTACCAGTCCAAAAGAAAGCAGAATTTTGTTCCTGGGTATTCATTTATTCAGAAGCTGCTGAAGTTGGTGGAGGTCTGTCCGCTAACTCTCAGTGGTTTCGAAATAAGGTGAGCTCTCTGTTTCTAATCCTGCTGATATTCACATGTTCATTAAGTTTGACCCTTTAGTTCAGTGCTCTTTCTTAAAGTCCCCTGAATTGATATTAGAAGTTAATCTTGGTCTCTCTTTATATTTCTTTGGGCTTTGTATTCCCTAGGGTGGAAGACTCACTTACTGCATGTTGTTCCAGCTGTAGATGCAGAAAAAACAGGAATTTTTCAGGATCATGTGGCCTGTGCAGAAGAGGAGGAGACATCATCAGTCCCTTCTCACCCATTCTTGGCCCGTACTCATGTCTTCCAATATTGTCAGTTACTGTGTGTAATGTTAAATTTCAGCTTGATTTACCCCTGGGACTTTCTGCAGTGGCAAGGCCTCCTGTTGACATTCTGGAGGGATATAAGTTAATTCCATTACTGGTTCCTAAGATTGGTCAGGTTTAACTTCCTGACTTACTGTTTTGTACTCCTGCCACCAGAGATGCCCTCTTGGTGTGGGAAACAGAAGAAGGCCTTGAGGCTTCTGACAAGAGCCCTTCTTCCCTATGCATGCTTGATTTGAACCCTTTGGTAGGGTGTGGGATATAAGCCTTGCAACAAGATGCCTAGCGACTCCACTCATCTGTGTATAGCTGTGCATGTGCCAAACCTGAAAGGGAAGCAAATGAACCAGCAGAGAGCCCTAGAGTTATGCCCGGTTATCTCTCAGGCAGACTGTTTGTAAGAGGCAAATAATGTCATAGAGCAGAGGAGATCTACAGCCTTGTTGGTGGTAAGACCACCTTAGCAGCCTATTTCATGACTGTTATTCCCATGTGGATATGCTCAGAGCTTGTTTAGTTGAGCCAGCCGTTAAAAAGTGGTTTGTCTGTATTTTTCCAGTTTTGCATTAATGATTTCTGCCATACCTTGTTTGCAAACATCGTTTGAATGTGGATATCTGCATCTTACCTACTGAGTTATTTTAAAATGAGATTCTGATGGAGAGGTTTGAAGTACAGCTGTCTGCTAGACCTTTTTCCCTGCAAACAAGTTTAAGCTTTCTTCTCAGAGTTAAACATCTCTTTGTCACTTTGTGTCTTATCAAAAACTTGCAGACCATGTTATGAATATTTTGAGAGCTCAGAGAAGAACAGAGCTCTCAATCCGTTCAGCCTGGGCTGCTTGCCATTGTCTTGTCCTGCATGTGTACCTTATGTGAAGTAATTATTTTTTTGGGGGAGGAGGGAGTATATATCTTCATGTTTCTCTGTATGCTTATGGTGGAGACAGAGGGCAGGAGATGAGTATCTGTAACCAGTGGGTGCAGTTGTCTAGACTCTTTCCTTACCTGTTGTGTTTTTTTTCCTTTTATTATTGTGCCTGAAAGTTGAAGTCATTCTCTGAATGCAGGCTAGCACTGGCATGAGTCCTGAGAAACAGCTTCAGATTTGGCTGAGAGCTAAGTTGTTGAAAAGTACTGATGGAGGCTTTCTTTGTGTGGCTCTTAATTATCATTTCATTCCCATTAACTAGAGACAGATAATAGAAACTTAGCACTGGAAAGAACATTTTGTAGGAAACAGCCCTGCCTCAGGAAGGGGATGAACTGATGACCCTGTAAGCTTTTCTAGCTCAGATTTCTGTGGGGTTTTTTATGAGGAAAGGACAGAAAAAGGACCAAGAACACTTTGAGGCTTTATATCTGTTCTCTGCTTAAATAGAGAGGAGACGCACAGAATCATTTTTCCACAATGTTGATTGTGTTAAATGGGACTCTCTGTTACAAGTAAAGTTACACTGATCTCGGGATAAATACGAGGGATCTGTAAACAGCAGGGAAAATTCAATGAGACTGAAATAAAAGCGTAGTCAGGCTGCACTGACAGACTCTCACAGGAGCACATGTCAGCCTGCGCATGTAGAGCAGGATATAAAGCACCAAACTGCTAATTGGAAATCCCAGCAATGGAATTTGTGGGAGCATCTGTCACACCTGTCTCTGCAAGGGTGATCACCTTGCCAGAAAGTAATAATTAGATATAGGAAGCAGCATTTAGGAGGCTGAAATTTTTGTTGCTGATCCTTTGTAAAGAATTACTATAGAACAGAAGCAAAGGGTATAGAGAGGTAATGTTTTTTAATTAAACTGGCTGATAGCATTACAGAAAGCAAAGAAGTCTTTGGAGTCATGGACCATGACTCTCCACGCCCTCCCTTGTGTCTCAGCCAGTCTAATAAAAGATGTTGCCTCTCCCTGTAAAATTCTTTTGTACCCTTGTTAATTGTGTATCTAGCAGCCCTGCAAGCATAGGGCAGCACATTAGACACAGCTGCTGCTTTTGGAAGAAACCTGTTAACACTTTGATTGTCTTTGCATTCTTGCAGGTCGGATTCGTACAAGGAGACAGAGCTCTGGCAGTGCCACAAGCGTCACCTCAATGCCTGCTGATACCCGAGGCCGCAGCCGGGCTAAAGTAGTTTCCCAGTCCCAGCGTAAGAAGCGTTTTATTTCTGGGGAGCAGAACAAATAATTATTCATATATTTTTCTTGAATTATTGTAGCATCAGCTATTGACGGGGCTCAGTTCTGCTGATGACATTTGGACATGTGACAAAATGAATCCCTACTCGGACAGTCTGTGCTCTTGCTGACAAACAGGGCCCCAAATAGTGCTTAGTTGCTGCCTTTTTTTTTTTTTTTTTTTTTTTTTTTTTTTTTTTTTTTTTTTTTTTTTTTTTTTTTTTTTTTTTTTTTTTTTTTTCCCATTTGTTTTACTGGCAGAATTTCATGTTGCTGTGATGTGTAGGTTTAAACTTGCACTGGGTCCCACGGAGACACCCTCTGTGTCTAACTGCTGTCCTGGGTTCTTGCCCTGCCAAGCTTCTCCTGCTTATGTGACTGTATTGCTGTATGTGTAACATGTGAGCTGTCTAAAGTTAATGGGATTTGGCATCAATTTAAAATAGGACATTACCTATTTTGAGTAGATACAGGAGAGGTGGTTCTGCTGTCTGATGCACATGACATATCTGTGCTCTCTGGCTTCCTGGCAAAGGCTTGGTTTTCCCCTAGGAGCCATACATAGGGTCCTGCTGCATATTTGTCATGTGTATCTAAGGAGTTTGTCACTTAAACCTTAAAAGGAATTGGGGAGAGGGAGAAAACCACTCAGGTTTTGAGGACCTTCAAGCTTGTGGGTAAGAGGAGATGAGGTTTGTAGAAAGACCTGAGGACTTGTCTTGCTTTGTACCCTTATTTAAAAGCCATTTTCTGTTCATTCTCTCATTGCTTTGCTCTGTCATGCTGGAGTGGTGGAAAAGCAGTTTATAGTCTTGTGTTAGGCTGGGAGAGCTGAAGGAGGAAGTAGTGTATTCAGAATGGGGCCAAATGGAAATCTTTACATTGAAGTCATGAAGGAATTATGGCTTTGGGATGCTCACCTAAATTGGTTTCTTCAGTTTGGAACCTAAAACTGATCTAAAGCCAGAAATTACCTTTTTCCTGAAATTAGCTTAGTGAAAAGTGATCAAACCAGATGAGACAAGTCTCAGAAGTATTTAAGGGATAGTTGAGTATCCAAAGGTTTCAAAGACTATGGGCTTAATTGCTCTTATAGAATGACTTATGAAGGTTTAGAATGGTCATATCTGAACCAGCTGCCTTAGTCTTGCTTGCTGAATCCTGTTTCCAGCCTAGCCCAATGAGATATGATCTCTATCCTTAAACCAAACATTGCTTGAAATAACTTTTGAGTTCAAGTATGCTACGGACACAGGACCAAATTCTCCTTGCCCACACAGTGGGTAACCCTGTTGCAATTTTACAGACTGGGCAGGGATGTAAATAGAGCAGAACTTGGGTCTGGGTGTGTTGCGTTAACATTTAGCTAAGAAAAGTTGATCAGCCTTGGGAAATTCTTAGTTGCACTTGTACATTAACTCACTGAATTCTGCAGAGGCTTTAGGAATGACATGTTTGTAAATAAATCTGTCTGTATTGTGTATAGCATAAATGGCATGCTGAACGCTGTATTGTCTTGCTGTCTTTTAATCCACTTTTTGCCTGTCCTTTGGTCTGCCCTCATAATCAAGGATCCAGATCAGCTAATCCTGCTGGTGGTAAGAAACATTTTCCCTTTCTTGCTTTCTCACTTTATTACCTTCACATTTTTTAACTGCTAAGCTTTTAGCTGTTTTCCCTCACTCGCTCCTAACAATGAGACTTAAAAAGCACTTTCTTAAAGTCATAAATCCAAATGTTTATGGCAAGTGATTTTGCTTTCTTACAGTAATCAAATATGGTAAGCATACATTTAACATATTGAAGCTGGCTTATTGCTGCAGCTGAAACCCTAGGTGCTAAGTTTTCTTCCAGATACTTCAGTGCAACCGTGCTGACCTTCTAGTGCAAACTTGCTGAGTGAGATTACTCAGTGTAACTGAGAGGAGTCTTGGCTTTAGGTTGTGGATGCTGTGTGTGAGACTGGCATATGTCACAAGTATTCTCACTCTGACGGGGGTGGGGGGGAATATGGGAGCAAAGCCAGCACCACATACAATACTGAAATATGTTATTTGATTGAGATAGAATGGCTTTGGCCAAGAAATTTGAAGGGGCAAGTAAGTTAAAATAATGCATATGTTATGGTGTAGTCCATAAGATCAGTAGAATTGCATATCTTCTTAAATTAAGACAGAAGAACAATATTTAACTCTTGCTGGGTGTAATAGTATCTGTAACTGATATTTTTGTAACTTGTAGATACTTTTTATGAAAAACCCAACATGAGTATTGGGTCAGAATGTAAATGTTCAGATGGTTTTGCCCAAAAATGTTCTTGCAGCCTTTTCAAATACACTTCTCCTGGCTGTTTTAGCAAGCAAATTGAGTATCAGGAATAGTAGCATCAGCAGCAAATTTTCAGTGACATGTATATACCTCAAGAAGAAAAGAGATTCTTGAATCTGTTACTCTTGCAGTTCTTTATGACTAACTTTAAGCTGCCATTACTTCCTTTTTTTAACAACGTGTCAAATGAAAATCCACAGGTTAAAAAAAAAAAAAAAAAA
>NDXB01005975.1:84279-98886 GCA_002631895.1 Agapornis roseicollis | reverse complement strand
ACACAAATTAAAAAAAAAAAAAAAAAAAAAGGAGTTTTATTCAGGTCATTGAGTTAGACAGCAAGACTGTTTCAGGTAGAAATACTGCAGCTGGAATGTAAAACCTTAAATAAATGTTAGTCAGTAGATTGTCTTGCAGACAGTGTGGCTTAGAAGAAACATGAATTTGCTGTGGACTGTTCAAACAGACAAGGAAAAATAAAACAGATCAACTACTCAACTTGCTAAAAATTTTCTCCAGCTGAAAAATAACTAAATAGCTTAGGTTTGACCAGTCAGACCTGAGTAAGCCAAGATCTCTACAAGTGTGATGTGCTCATGTGGTTTACCCCTTATTGTGCTGATCTGCCTCTGTTATAAGGCAGATATATATGTTATATATATATATATATAATATATATATTAAAGAAAGTAATGCCACCACTGCAGTGTAGCAGAAGGTGCCTGAGCTACACTGCAGCAAATTATTACCTGTGCCAGAAGCCAGCATGCTGCAGCACAGCTCTCCACATGGGCTAATTTCTGTTGCTTCCCAAGGAGGTGAAGCAGACTGAATTCCATGTTGCTCCAGCAAGGCTGCTTCTGGCAGCTCTGCAAGCTCGCCCAAAGCCAGCTGGGGTATTCATACACTGCAGTGTCTGCTTCAGTCTTGAATCCACCTGGGCATCATGGTTTGTATAGGCAGGATTGCTGATGTTAGTGTTTATTGTCCATGGGCTTTCCTGAGTCTTCTTTGAAAGCCCATGGGGAACACTCACATTAGTTTTCTCAGTGATTTGGATCAAATTCTTAGAGCTGATTGTGTTCCAATTTTGTTGTCATGGTATTTAATCTTGAGGGAGTTTTCTATGTTTTTTGTTTGCTTGTTGTTTTTTTTTTTAACTTATTTCTGATTCTTTTCTAGCTGGTAGCCGGTCCAGTTCCCCGGGTAAGCTCTTAGGAAGCGCCTATGGTGGCCTGAGTGGTGGAACAGCCAGAGTCCAGCCGGTGCCATCATCTTCAGAGAAGCGCAGCAAGATCCCTCGGAGCCAGGGATGCAGTCGAGAGACGAGTCCCAGCAGAATAGGACTAGGTAAGAATAGCCACTGCAGTGGTGTACTGACAGGCATGCTTGAAGGAGTAACTTTCCTCTTGACTGTTTATGTGTTACTGTTATTCTTCTGAGTTTTTCAAATGGCAAGTTAATGTTATTGTGGTCTATAGAGGAGTAATTTTAATTTTCCAGGTTGAGCTATAGTTTCAGAGTAATCCTAAAGATGTCATGAGATGTCTTCTGTTTGAAGTTCAACATGAGCGATGTTATTAGATCAGGCAGCAAAACCAGTCGTCATGAATAACCATTGCAGCAAAAATACCTCATTTGACATCAACAACTTAGTCTTAAAATGAATAAAGCAGTCTTTGCTGTCAGTTGGAATGAAGGGCAAAAAGCACCTTCTCGGATTATTTTAGACATTTTACAGCTTAGATCCTTTGCCTCTGTCATCCTTAGTAGTTGGAGCCACTGTTAGACGGCATTTTAGACATATGCTTTAATTGCTCTTCTCCCAGTATTCTTGTTTCAGTGACTGTTATGTAAATATTCTATAATAGTTTTTATTTTCAAATTTATCAGCAGACTCTTTTTAAGTCAGGTGAGTAAGCATCGTTATATATAAACTTTTGTGTATCTGAATAAGGTGAAAAGGTGTTCAGTGTGCTGTTTGAAGAATAAGTAAATACTGTTTTCATTTTTAAATGGAAATGTTTTCCTGAGTTTGAAGCTTATGTAGAAGAACAACACTTTAATACTGTTACTAAATTATCTTACATCTCCAAAGAATTCACTAGTAGGTTGAATTGGCTGAAATTATAGCCCTACTGTTGTCAATTAAATTTTTAACTATTGCCTTGGCAGTTGTATTTTACATTTAAGCTACCTTTCTATTTAGAATATGTTTTCAGTAGAGAAGTATTTTATTAATACTCCAAGTACATTGAAATGAATTTAAAGCACCTGAGTGTATATGTGATTATGATTCATTAAAAAAGTTGCATGTTCATTGTGATTTCTTTTTTCCAAATTCAATGTTCTTGTCATTTTTGATCTATTTTATTGGCCTCTGTATTAACACATTGTGCTTTTCTGTTCATTGCTTTTAAAATGTAAAGCTCCTACCAAACATTAGAGGTAATTGTCCTGCTATCACTCTGCAGAAGAACACTATTTTTTTAGGGGGAAACAAAAAATGATGCATAGTACCATCATACATGCTTAAACTGATCATCACATTATGTAGTCTGATTTGGATCCGTCTTGAGCATCTAAAGGGAAATTGCTATTTGTAAAATCCTCACTCTTGGGTTGCCTGCTTTCAGGTACATTATGGGAGCCTTGAATCCTTTTGAAAGTGTGATTTGTATCTCGCTGCTCTGCTGTGCTCCCTGTGAACAGTCAGTGCCTTGTTCTTTGGCACTGACTGACTATTCTTTGGCACTGAGCGGGAGAGAACTTTGAGAGATCAGTCAGCTGTGTGTTTTCCATGAGCCCCCTTCCCTGGGGTTGATGGCCACAGCATGTTCTTACGGGCTGTTACGGGAACAGGAGAGTCTGACACTTGTGTTGCCTTTGCTGCTCAGTTGCAGAAATTCTGCCTCTTTTGGATCTTGAAAATGTTAATATTGGCTTGAATGGAAGATAGCTTTTGAGCTGTCTTCTTTATACCATTATTTGTTTGTATTTATTACTTTATAACATAGTAGCTAACAGTATTTTATGCATCCTTATTGTGTTGCTTCAGTCCCTATCTTTCCTTGGCATATTTTTAATTTTTTCATTTTTCCATTTGTTCATTTCATTAAAGAGACTCCCATTCACCTTGGTCTTAAATATATCAACAGACTTTTTCAGAGTCTGATGTGCTTGAGTGCACATTGCAGTGCAGCTGGTGTTGAACAACTGTGCAGATCAGGCTGTTAGAAGTGGGTAATTCCTGGATCCTGCTCATTACTCATCCATTGATGCGTAGTTTTTGTAGGAGTGACTGGGAGTTGCAGCTTGACCAATGCTGTGTGTGAAGATTAAGCACAGAGAATGTGGGTCCCTGTGTGCAGTTGGGATTTATACAGAAACCATCTGCTGGAGTTTTCAGGCCCTTCTGAGGCAGTAACAACCTAATAGAGCCTCTGCATATGGATGCTCTTTATATTTCTGTGATGACCACAGGTATCCATGAAATGTGTTCCTTCTGTATTCTGGAAACCTTGAAGTAGTACATTGTTTTTGAAGAGGCAGTGCAGCGAGGCACGTTTGGTATGCTGAGGTCCTGCGTGGTCACCTATAGGGCCTATGGTGCTTTAAGCTTGCCTTTGCTGTCTGCTCAGTGGAGATTTACTAGCAGCAATAATCTCTTAGGGAAGAAAAAGTATAGTCCACTTAATCTCAAGCTTCACTCTGGACTGCTTGAAGGATATCACCTCAAAAAAGGTGATGTCCAATTCCCATGGATTGAAAGTTTATCTGCCTGAAGCTGGTTTTGTTTGGTTGTGGTTTTTTGGGTTCTTTTTTTAGGATGATCAGCAGATTATGTGGCACAGCTGAATCTGAAAGGAGTGAGAGATTTGAAACTGTCATTCTCCAAAAAGTGAAGCAGGCACAGCTGGCTCAGTTTCAGGCAGCAGCATTCCTCCTATTGGGGTTATGTGGAAAGCTGAAGGCAGTTTTTGACTAGTTTCTACTGGGTGAACCCCACTGCAGAGCTTTCCTTTGGTTGGTTTAGCAACTTTTACAGGCTCTTCAAAATGCTTGCATTGATGTAAAGGAAGTGTCTGCTGATTTTTAGTCTCCACTTAAGAATCATTAAAAACCACACCCTAAGGAAATACAGGTTTCTTCCAAGTGGTAGATTGGTAAACAGGGGTGCTATTGAGTTCTGCTGGTGGGATTTTCATCTGTTGGGTTCCACTGGTGTGTAAGACAGCCTAATAGTGTGTTTTAGTAATGGTGTGAACAGTATCCAATTGCTTTTGATGTTCTGGATGAAGATGTACAGGACACATCTAGAAAGCTGGGATTTTATTGAAAACAAGTCACTCGTGTCCTTTTCTAGGCTCTCAGTCCAGAGCTAGCTGTGGGCACACTGCTTTCATACTGCCTATTCCTTTTAACCAATTTTACTACTCATTTGCTTGATTTCTGTCCAACTTCTGGGAATTGGGAGTTCTGAAATTGAGACTCATGTCTGGCTTTTCCACCTTTGCTGCATGTATTGCAGACACAGGCTTGGACAGTATGAGATGCTTGTCTAAACAACAACGCTGCTGGCCCTTACTGTTGGCAGTATCTAAAGGAAATACTCTGAGCGGCTGATATCCCATCTACCTAACATAACATAACATAACATAACACTAAAAGTGACACAGGTGCCTGGGAGTCTACAATAGATTTATCATTCAGTACTTTTCAGTCCATTCTTTTTTACTTGCTTCTGTGTTTGTAACATGTAAATCTTTAGTTTGACCATTATTCATGAAGTATCTGGTGTTTGGGTTTAGGTGCTCTGCTTGTGCAGTCAGTAATGTGCTTCATCTGTGGTATACACTCATGCAGTTAAAGTGCATTTTCTTCACACTTCATGCTGCTGCTGTTAGCTGTTATGGAAAGAGAATGTGCGGTGTGCATTCATTAGTTTTATTTTTTTTTCTTAGCCATTCACATCTCTCCCTGTCTAAAGAGCCATTGCTGGGTTTAGTAGGGTTGAATTATAGACAAGACTTGACAGATCTTCTTTACTAAAGAGAAATGACTGCTTCTATAAACATGATGTGAAGGCTGCCATTATTTACATATAAGCATGAGACCCAAGAATGAGAAGTTCGCTTCTAGAGAGTCCTCAATTTCAAGCAAGTATTTGTGTGGAAGACTTGAGTGTTGCTTTTACCTGCAGCTCATCTGTCGGCTTTTTTGCTTGTACTTCCAAGGTGGGATTATTGTACTCATGGACCACAATTTCATCCAGTTCGTATAAATGTCAGTCTTATTTATTATAAGACCATCTTAACTCAGAAGTTTTAGACATCATAGTGATCTAATCAACTTAGTCAATAGCTCATCTTGTATTGTCTGTCATCAAAGGTCAACCATCAGAACCATTAATTCATCTGAGATATGAGCTGGGTTTTGCAAAACTGGGAGGGATTTGACAAACCAAGAATCTGGCAGTAGCCTGTATTTGAATTTTAAAGCCTAAATATGACGGTTTCTATTTTGTTCTGTACTGTTTTACTTGTAAGGATAGTAATAGAGCTGGTATATATTATCACATGGAAGAACTGTAGTGGACTTCATTACCTTGAGTCCAGGCATCTAACTTCTGTGTGCAAACTAGCAGAGATTTGGATCCTGCTTCCCAGGAACGTGGTGGAATCACTGTCACTGGAGTGTTCAAAAACTGTAGATGAGGCCCTCAGTGACATGGTTTAGTAGTAGCCTTGGCAGTCCTGGGGTAATGGTTGGACTTGATGATCTTAAAGGTCTTTTCCAACCTAGCTGATTCTATGATTCTATAAGAATATGTATATTCTGAAGCATGCAAATGACACTTTTTTTATAAATACAAGGGTGCCATTAAAGTATTAGCAGGCTTGTATATATGTGCCTCTGCTACGTTGTCATTGAAACTGGGGGATTGCATTTTACTCTCTGAATGAGAAAATTCCTTAAAGGCTTTTTCTGAACAGTTTAAATAAGCTACTGCCTTTTCAAAACAGCGAAGGAAATACTGCTTTAGTCATTAAATTCTTCAAGATAAACTTATGACAATTAAGTGCTATTCTTTTACCTAAGAAAACATAGTATTCTTGACCAGGCATAAAGCTTATTAAATAACTTTTTGCAAACATCTTTCATATCAAAAAGACACAGAATTTGCAGAGGAATAATCCAAGTCTAAGTATCTAAAATGGTCATGTAAGAAAACAGTAAAATTCAAATCCTTGATGTTAAGCATCTCTGCTTTTCCTATTTGCTAAAAAATACTAGAGTAAGTGTGATTGCTTTTTATTATGAAAGCAGTTTAATCTTTTCCCACTTTGTTTTTTGCCAAAGAGTGTGCCTGTGATGAGTTCCCATGACAGCTGATAGGCAGGAGCTGTATTAGGCTGTGGGTAATTGAATACTTGACAGCTGCTAGACCAAAGAGTCTTGTTGATGTATGTTTTCTTCAGAGTAAAGAATGTAGTTTAGAGCCGCCCTTAAGTGCACGTCTCAATCTGTGATCTGTGTGCATATAAACCCATAAATATAAGGTTTTATAAATGTTTGAGGAGTAGAAGTTAGTTTCTGTAAAAGATCTGAAGCTGCTGCTGTCTTAAAATTCAAACACCTTTTAACCTGTCTTTCAGGTATTCAGGTTCTAAATGTTTTTTCTCAGTATCTTTCATTGGAGAAAAATACCTTTGCAAGTCTGTACAAGACACCTTTTTTCCTTAGGATATTTATTCATGGCAAAACTTTCCTTCTGAAAGGCAAATCTATGTAAAAACAGCATATTAGTCTTGAAAGACTGCTTTTGAAAATTTTGACTTGCTGTTTTGTTCCAGAGGGTGTTTATGTTATAATTAAGGAAAAATTACTCCAGAAGGGTTTCTTTTAGCCTCACCTGTTTTGCATGTTTTGTAAATGTAGAGCTCCCTATAGTGATTCAGAATTCCTGCTCTACTTGTATAACAAAACTTGGATTGCTTAAGAAAAAAGCAGACTGTCAATCAGACATTTAATGCTGCTGAAATTTCACATCACAAACACAGCTCAGCATATTAAGGTAGTTGGTTTGTAAAGAGCCTGAGTGGGCTGCTGCAAATTATAATTACTAATGTGATAATTACCGTAACTAACAGAAATGTAACTTGACTTTGAGCTTTCTGTCCTCATTAAACTTGTTCACCTTCTCTGAAACTCTCCATGCTGCATGCTAGCACGGAGCAGTCGTATCCCCCGACCCAGCATGAGTCAGGGGTGCAGTCGTGATACCAGCCGTGAGAGCAGTCGAGATACAAGCCCTGCTCGGGGCTTTCCTCCACTTGGTGAGTACATGTAGGCATTGGAGCTTTAAGGGTCAATATTTTTTTCCTTTTTCCCTTGTTGTGATTACCCCTTCAAGACACTGCCAGGTGGAATGAGCTTGTTTCCTGTCCTCTGTTGGATTCCTGACACAATCCCTGTTTCCAGCCCTGCTTCCCTTCTGTTTTCTTCTGCATGCTTCAGTTCTGGTTCTTGGCTTTTCACTGTTAGCAGGAAAATAGTTTAGTTTGAACTTCTGTAAGTTTTAGTTTTATTCAAACAGGTCATATGGGGCTGCTGTGCTTAACTTGACGACACTGATGGAAATCTACAGGAGAGCAAGCCTCTGTTTTCTAGGTCACAGTGAAGCAGTCTGTAGTGTTGTAGCCTGTTTTTGGGTGACTAATTATTCATGATCTGATTTTCTCACAGCTAGTAACAGTGTATCATTTCTATATTAAATCCTCCAATAGAGATAGAAGCTTTTTTTTTTTGGTAGTCATTTCACACAGTGTTGTCAATCATCAATTAAAAAGTTGCATATATCATTTTGTAGGAAACTTTTTCAAACAGACTAAAGTCCTGGAAAGGCTGAGGTTTTAAAGGAGCATCATTGAGATGCGGTTCAAGTGTACAGTACAAATAGAAAATTTCATTATGTTTACCACAAGCAGAAGTTTTTCTGCGCAGTGCAGAAAGCAGCAGGATAGTTAATGTTTCTGATCAAATACCATATCATATATTCAACCAAATACATTGCTTGTTGTATGAATAAGTCATCATGTCATCTCAGACATGAAATTTAGTTGATCTCTTTATCACTCTTCATTTATGTAGTAATTTCATAGCTATGCATGTGGTATTGAAAATGTGAAAGAAGCTCTGACAGATTTCATTAAGACTGAAAGAGTGATATTACAGGATCTGTTTTACACATAGTAACAAAGTACAGGTATTGTGTAAATGGGCTTACTTCTGCAACTTTATCCAATAGGGGAAAAAGTTTATGAAAAATATAGATAGATGAGCAAAATTTTTCTGTTTGCTTCTCATATTTAATATATTGTATTTTAAATAATCCTTTAAACTTATGTAGATGTTACCATTTTTGATTTGGCTGTCAAGTGCAGAGGCTGGTTGCCTTCATCCGTATGAAATCATTGGTAAAAATCCTGTTGATATAAATAATGTGGAGTGGATTCTTCAAGTTAAGAGGCTTTTGGTTTCAAAACTTCATTCTCTTAAGCTATCAAATAATCTGTTTGTGTTATTTGTAATATCTCAATTTTGGGTGGAAATAGGAAGAGTTCATCTTGAAATAGATGAACTTTTTTTATTGATTAAATGAAGCTGATTTGATACCAGGGCCATAAAGGGATAGTAGATGCACAATTGCATCTTGTTTTCATAGTTCTCTACCTAGCTTCAAGATTGGATGAAGCTTTTTTTCTCCAGCCAGCATGTATAAGCAGGGTTAATTCATCAGTGTTCTATGTCATTATGCTGTTTTGTTTATTTTATTAAAAATACGTTAATTGAAAGACTGTCTTGAGCCCTTGTTCTGAAAAATATCAGAATCACAGTTAATGAGTTTTGAACGTGACCATCTCTACTGAGTCTGACTCATACACTGTATAACTACAGTTACAGATGTCTATTGCACTGTTTCTAACAAACACTGTCTTGGCTCATGATATTTAACTGTCTGAAGATTAATGCATTTCTAGAAATACATTGTTATTAAGTCATTAAGGTAACATGGGGAAGTAGTATCAATGCAATAGTAACCCAATATGGTTGTTATCCTATTGTCTTTCTTTTTTGTGTTTTCATTGAAATGCTTTAAGCTCAAACATGTTCATGAACTTGTTAATTATGTAGTGTGTAATTCATCTGAAGGAATTTTATATTGTTAATTTAAGCCAAAGCTATATTACTCCACTATAGTATTTCTAGAACCCAATTAATCTTACGTTAATTCTAAGATAATATAATCCTACTGTGCATGGTCTATTTTTGCTTATAAAGTGTAACTTCTATATTATTAACTTCTATATCATTATATTAACTTATATTATGGAACTAGATGATCTTAAGGTCCTTTCCAACTTTTAACTATTCTATGATTCTATGATTAGGGAATTATACCTAAGCTAACTAGGTGTAAACAACAGGATTCTTGGCACTTAACAGTATTATGGTCAATGTCAACACTGATATTCTGACCTTCCTTTATTCCGGGGCTGCTGTGCAGGTATGCATGTCTGTGCACCAAGTTTCTGGCTTCATAAGTTAGGAAACACCAGTGAAAAGTCACTCTACACATGGCCTCCTTGCAGAGATGTGATTTTTTGTTCTGTTTTTGTTATTCCTGTTTCTTCATGGGCCTTGATCTTGCAGTGACGTCCACAGGGGCACAGCGGATGGCTCGAGAGAAAGCAATTGCAAGCTCAGAATCTTAATTGTGAGGTTCAGTCCATGATCCTGCACTGATCCTGCAAATCTTTCATGAGTTATTTATGGTGTCAGTGAATTGTTCTCTTGAATAAATGCATGTGTTCTCCATGGTTAAAGACCACATTGCATATCCTGTACAGCTTCTAGTCAAGCTCTCACAGCTGGGAAAAAAAGGAAATTGTATTTTTCTCACTTTGCTGATTCCTGTTTTATAATGTTAGTATCTGTGTTTATGAATGCTTTGCCTTGAACAGAAGACTTTTTTTTTTCTTTCTGCTGCACACATATATGCATAATTGATAAAACCTATTTGTATTAGAAGGTGATTCTGCTTTGTTTTTTTCAGTCTCTTGACAATACTAGATGTTAAAGCAACAAGGCCTTCAGGGTTGATGAATTGCGCATATGGGCAATCAGTTGCTTGGGTCAGTTGCTTTGAGCTAGGTGAGCATGTCATTGCTAGACACAGGGAAAGCCTCTTTAGGAAAACTAGATTTCTGTAATTTGGAAATGGCTGAACCAATTTTCCATTTGCTTTCATGAAAGACTCACCTTTATGCTGACTCCATGAACTGAAAACCTTTCTAAAGGCATTTTGTGATTTATGGGCTGCTGACAACTGGGAATTGAAGTGGGAACTATATTTGGCTTCAGCTCTTCTGCTACTGTATGTGCTCTGTTGCTGTTAACAATTTGTATACATGTGGTACAATTCTAGATAGGTGTACAATCTTGCAGTTCAGATTATCTGTGCATGTACATACTTAGGTTCAAAAAACATGTATGCAAAGTTTGTTAAAAGCAAGAGACTTTTGGTAGTAGCAACAGCTACGATATGTGCGTACGTGTGTTTACTTGAAAAAGAAACCGAACCTAAGGACCTATAGGCAGTGGTTGGCTGACCTCCCTGTATGACTCTTTTTACTTATGTGGGTATTCATTCTCTTTGTTAACTTTGTTGCTTTTTTATGCATAGGCTAGAATGTTGTGGAAAAATATCTGCAAGCACAATTCTTATGCATTCATCATGGCTTCACTTCAGGGTTTAGATTAGACACATCTAAATCCTGCTCTGTAGTTATGTGCTCCATGTTCTCACGATGGCCGTGTTCCAGATCTGTGGTTCTGGAATGTGACTGATGTGCACTGGGTTTTTTTGCTGAACTGCACTGGGTTTGGGACTGTTACAGATGAGTTTTGTCATGCATTGTGTTTACAGTCATGGGGGATAAGGGAGAAGCTACAGATGGAGGTGTTGCTGTGGGGCTTGCACCATATCTGTTATGCATTCATATATAGTGTCATTTCCCTGTCACTATGAAACACCTTTACCAGTAGCGGTCTCACATCCCCTTTGGATTGTGGCATTTTCTGTCTCGGGTTAAATGTGTGTTAATCCTGTGGGTGTTGCCATTCCTTCTACTTGCAGCTTCTCGACGTCATTCCAGGTCCACTAGTGCTCTCTCCACTGCTGATTCTGTTGGGCAGTCAGGTGAACAAGCGCTAACTGCATGAATCCGCTTCTTATACGTGGTCTTGTTTTACACCATCTTAACATTTGCCATCACGTGCATCAGCTAGCACTTGGCATGTGCTTCTCATCGCTGTGGGGCTTTCTGTTCTGTTATTGTTCAGTGTGGCTTTTTGGTTTGAATTTCAGTTATTGGATGTTTTTAATTTTATGTACTTGAGGAATATTGTGAACAGTGTTTAAACAAAGGGTGATCCAGGGCTTTCTCAATTTTCCTGTAAATTTGGATCAGTTGTGCAGCATGGGCTAAATCCTGACTGGTGCAGAGAACTTCCGATTTCTGTTTATATTTCCTCTTTAGCAGTGGTGCAGTTCCCAATGCCTAGGACCAGATCCCAGTGGGTTTCATCCCATTTATTACTAAATATTCTGGACTCCTGTCTCTGTTAATTAAAGTATTCTTGAGATCCTCTCAAAAGTACACAAGAACAAAAATTAAGCACCTCATGAGCTTTCAAAATGAACTTTGGAGCATACACATGCTGATCCATCCTTCGTACTAATCTGAAGGCCCTGTCCAAAGTACACAAAGTTGTTGAAAAAATTATTCCTGTAATTTCATAGGGCTTTGTTATCAGGAGACTAATGCTTACATATAATGAGAAAAATCTGCAGATTCCAGTTGCTTCTTCCCCATTCCTGTGCTGGAGTAACAGTTGTGGAGAACCTGTAACTCCCTTTTGAATCAGGGTATTTCACTGAAAGTTTTAGAAATGAATGAGGGCTGCTAGCTTTGGGACAATAAGACTTAATTTGGGGAGGAAGATGATGTAGAAGATGAGGGCTTCAGTGTTTTCTTGGAGGCTGAAGTTGTATAAAGATTTAGTGATACTGAAAGTTATTAATACCCTTCAGGTACAGAGTGAAAAATACTGTTTCTCATAAGTCTAGTTAAATGGCCGTCACTTAACTAGAACTCTCAAAACATTTCCCTCATCAAGTTGCTCAGCGGAAATGATACAAGCTGATTTGACTGGCTTTTTTCAAAGTAGCAAGCCAAATTTGTATTTAAGAAAAAATAACTGAAAACGTTTCAAATACTTCAAGCTGTAATACAGATTTAAGCTTTGTTTGCACTCAGCTTCTGTGATATAATCATATGATGCTTGACTCCTGTGCTTTGGTGCAAAGCATAGTCAAATTCTGTATGCTTACCTGTGTCAAAATCGCCCCAAAATTGGCAATATTGGGCCAAAAATGGTGATTGCAAATTTTCATTAAGTTTATAACAAGTGTTATGAATCTAGCTGGGGAGACATGTGGCCATGTATATTCTGGGAATTTGGCCCGAGTATATTCTGTTTATTTCTTGTCCAGTAACATTGGGCAAGAAAAGAGCCAAATGTGTTCCAAGCCCCATGTAGGGTTGTGCTGACGTCTGTCCTAAGGTCTAACATCTGCACACAGGTATGGCAGCAGTGTCTTGGTGAGAAGCCCTGAGTGACTTGGGTGTTATGAATTTAAAGGTCACTGAAAGAAGTATTTCAGAAAATTCCTGATAGCCACGGAGAGAGATAAAAGCCAGCGTGCCATACTTACTTTATTTGTTAAAAAAGCTCAAATTTGTTTCTTTATGCTGGGTGTTTAATTCATTTACAACTGAATTACTTTGTCATTTTGTTCTTCATTTAAAAAAAAACCAAACAAACTATCTCCCCTTTTCTAATGTAATACTAAATTTATGTGAAAACAAATGACAGTGGTATTTTTGGATGTTATTTCAAAAGTTAAATCCAAAATCTGATTGGAGTAAACTTGAGTAATGTCATTGAGTAGGGTTTAAATATGAAACCGAGTCCAGAACTTAACATTTACAGCCCTTGTACTGTGCCAAATATCTTTTACACTTGGGGAAAAAAACTTGCCTTCTGTACATCTCTGTAGTAGTGACTTTAGTTTCAGTCAGACCTAATGCACCATCATCTTCTTTGCTCTTATTTGAAGCATGCGGACCTTTCCATTTTAGGGATGATGTACTGTTTCATCTAAATATTTGAAATGATTCTTCAACCCAAGTGCATTAAAAAAGGGGATAGTAATAACACATAAAACTTTTATTTCTTTGTGAAGTGTCATTATTTGAGTGCTTTTTGGCAGTAGTTCTAAGATTGTTTTTGTTTTGTTTTGTTTTTTGTTTTCTTTGTAATGTGTTTTGTAGAAGGTGTGCTTCTGTTGTAAATCAGAAATGTTTTGTCTGGGTACGTAACTCTGAGAAACAGTAGATTTTGATAGATAACACTTCTCTCTGGATTAAATACTAATCTTCAGGGTTGTTTTTCCTCAATACTTCAGATTTAAAAAAATATCCCCTTGAGAGTTTAATCTCTGAGACATTGGGTAAAGCTTTGGAATTTGGACAGTAGACTGGCAAACTTCATTCTCCGATTTAAATTATGCATATCAGTGTGGACTAATTCCTTAAAATCTATTTAAGTGCAGTAGGTTTATAAAGAAGAAAGCAATGAAGTTCTGTGATAAGCACAGTGTTTTTCCTTAAAAATACAGTAAGGTGCTGCAGATCATATTTGACCTCAGTCTGTGATGCAGTTAGACATTTTGATAAGCAGTGGTTTTACTTAATTAAATTAATTATAGATGAACTAATAAAAGACCTATGTGACTTGATCCCTCTATCTTGCTGCTTGATGTTTGCCTCCAATGTGGATCAGCTGAAGGTCTGTTAAATGGGTTCATGCAGCTTGATTTGCGCAACACTGAATTTGCTGGCAATACTCTTAGTGGCATGTGTGGGTGCAGGGAATAGAGGTGTAAGGTGTGTCCCAGGAGGGATGTTCCTAATCCTTCTTGAGCAGAGACAGGCCCGTGTGGAAACAAAATCTTGGAATGCCAAAACCAATTTCTCTTTGCTTATAATCCAGAGCCCATCTAGGAGGACTGTGCTGCCAGAGCCTGGCCTGTGGTCCTCAAGTCACAGATTCTGTCATAATTCTGCTAGCATGCCTTTCTGAATTTGGCCTTTGCCTGGAGGAACTAATTTCAGTAACTTTTTTGGTAGACTGGGCAAATGATAAACTAATTATTATGAGGAGTGTAAATGACATTTTAGACTCAATCCTCTTGCTTCAGATGCCACTGAGTGCTTTGCCATCAAATTCCAAGAGAGAAAGATTGATATTGTTTGATCAAAAAAAATCTGTTTTGATTATCATAAGCTTTTAAATGGCATTTAAAATGCTTATCAAGAACAACATAAAAATTGGAGGCACTTCACAAGCATATAATAAACCTTATTTTTATACTGTGGTGCCTAGGGGGATATTCTACTGGTTTATCAAGCCTTGAGACATAAAATAGGTAATCTGGTGCTATTAGTCTTAGATCCTTGCCTGAGAAAAAGCTGCAAGATAGATGAATGCTCAGGTATTAACGTGTTCTGACACTGGGCACAATTCTATCTCTCTAAAGTTAATGAGAAACTTTCTCTTGATTCCCGAGTGCGCCAGATTGGGACTGGCATGTCTGCCTCTGCCCTTAAAACAAAACTTGGAAACAACTTCTGTGTTAACAAAGAAACAAAGTAGACACTCTGCTTCCCAGCATTAAAAAAAAAAAAAAAAAA
>NDXB01005975.1:53569-71601 GCA_002631895.1 Agapornis roseicollis | reverse complement strand
CCCAGCAAAACACCACCACCACCAAAAAAAAAAAAAAACCCAACCAAAAAATCCCACCCAAAATAACCTAAACAAACATTTAAGCATTTCAGAATGTAAAAATTGTCTGCATTTTTTTCACTCTGCATGCACTTAAAATGTTGAATTAATGGTAGAATGACAGATTATTTTATGACTTGGGAAATAAGAAATTTATTTTTAGTGATTATTGGATTTTTGATGAAAAGATCATTAGGGATCAAAAGTGCTGCAACTGCAGCATTATCTGATAGCTGGCACAAAGCTTCAAAGAAGCTTTTTGGATTCGTGCTGCTTTCTCACATACAGCTGATTGATTCTAGAGAAAAATTTTTCATGCTCTTCTGTGAAGATTTTCTGCAAGGATTTTACTCACACCAGTGTGACTGAAATTTGCTTCTGCAAGATAATTAGCCTCAGAAAAAGAAAGGTTACTTTAACTCTTGGACTTAGATCTGGAATATGCCTTTCCATTTTGATGCCTCTGTGAGCAAAGCCAGAAAGAATTAAACAGGCAAAGAAGCCGCTTCTCTATTACAGCTCAAATAAACCTCAAGCAGTTTACTGTGCTCATGGTCTGCGAGAAGGAGAATTTAGTAGGATTATGCATTGAAAAGCAAAATCTCTGCCTATTGCTCAGGAGAAATCTTCCGCCATTAGGGGTCATCATTGCTGCATAAGAAATTGCGTGTGGAGTATCTACAGAGCTGAAAAAATTGGCTGTTCACTGTGGGATGTGGGGAGTGCGTGCTCACAGCAGGATGTCCATCCTTCTGTCTCTTTCAGAGACTTGCAGAACTCTGGCAAAACTTCCACCAAACTCTACCTGAGCTGAGCAGTACCCAAGCAAGTGCCTTGGGCTGACAAGAGATTACTGAATCTAAATTCTACTTATTGAACCTACATGTGACTTGGATTTGCCTCTGGTGCCTGTACCTTTCAAATAAATTATTACAGTTAAGCCAATTTAGGCTACTGAAAGTGAATGCCCAGGTTATCCTTATTTTATCATGCCGTTGCTGTACTATGATTTTATTAAGAACATAGTACAAACCACAGGCTTTAGAAGAAACACTGCAGAAAAGGATTTATAAGCAACCATTGGCCATTATCTCTGCCAGAACTTCAGTTAACAGACTAATAAATTCTTTATGTAGTAGCAAACTGGATTATCAAGGGCCAGCCAAGGCAGGTGAAAACTTCTGAAGAATGCAATTGAAAGATTGGCCCCCTTTTTTGAAGACTGTATGTAACTTGGAATAAAGTTCCTTTTTTAATAGTAAAGTGTTTTGTTTAAACATCAAAAAATTCTGCCCTCATGGAAGGTGTTATGGCAGTGTTCAAGATCTGTGATTTTTCTAAGAGCAAACGTGGTCACAACCTAAAAATGGAGATGACAGTTTGGGGTTACAGAGCCGAGAGAGAAGAATCGGTTCGGTCTTAACATGATCAAAATACTGCAATAGGCCTGTAAAAAGTGTAAAGTAAGGTAACTGTTCAGTAGAATCTGGATCTGAGACCACCAGTGCGATCAACTCAGCTCCTGAAAGCTGGCAAGAGCACATTGCAGGTGTAGTCTGGCCCATATATACTTATCCAGATGGCATGGTGCAGCAGTGATGCTGGTACTCAGCTACTTGCAGAGGCAGGGACTCTTTCCCCCAAGAACTGTAGTCCTGCAGCTAGTGTGGTTCTCACCCAGATTAAAGGTAGCATTCAGTAACTCATTTAATATAAGTAGCATATGTGTGTGTGGTGGTCATGCTGTTCTGTCTGTATTTTACCTTTGAGGAGATGCAGGTAAATGAAGCTTTCTCATGCTGATGATGAAGTATGTAGACGACCTCTGTCAGTGGGGAAAGCATGTGGCTGCTGCATAGCAATTAGGCAGTCTGATCCTATGGTAGCAATCAGGGATCTGTTCAAGAAATGGATTATATTTTCAGTCAATAGCAAAATTACCTTTTTATTAATGATCATCTGTTCATTGCTACTATTCATTATGCGTGATGATCATGAAGGGCCCAGACCCATAGTGTTAAGAAACTGGAGAGAAATAGAACAAAAAGTGGCATTTAGTCTCAGAACTTTTTTCAAGCTGAATGATAGCTTTATTAATAAAGCTTGCATATACTTTTGATGAGCACTTAAGCACACTTAACATGACACCTAACTTGATCATGGTTTATAGCTGCCTAAGTCAGAAAGAAACTTAAGTCAAAGGAAATGCTGTTGTGCATAAACCAGTTTATATTCTCTATAGAATTATATCTGTAGCTAAATATAAGCTCTCTTATCACAAAAACATGACGTAATTTGAGGAACATGCAGTTGATATTACAGAATGTCACTGACAAAATGTCATTCCCTCTCAAGGCAGAAACCACTTAAGCTTCTCATAGTAGCTGTGAACTGTGTACGGTCAAAATGATTGTCAAGCTTTATGTTTAAAATAAGGTGATCTGCAGGGTGTTGTGGGTAAATATTTGTCTTGTTTTAAAGATCGTTAATACTTATTGGGTGTTTACCCTGCATGCAAATGAAGGTTTACTTCCTGCAAGCAGTGCTAGAACAGAGGTGAAAGACATTTGTCCTACATGCTGAACAAAAGCCATTGGGTAGGCACAGGTCACAGCACTGCGTGGTGACCTGGGTGGGACATGGTGCCAGTGCAAGGAGAGCACCTGGTAGTAATTTCCACACATATGGATGGGTTGTTGCTTTTTGCCCAAGAAGAACATATCAATGGGGAAGGCACAAATCACAATTTCAGATAACTGAGTTCTAATGTTGAGTGCAGTAGCATCTAACCTTGTGCAGTGTGCTCAGGTTTCCTCTGCCTTAGTTTATTTCTCTCTGTAACAGGGTATTCAGTCTAATTTTTCCCTGGAAAATGGTTGATTTGATGAAATAATTTTACAAAAGCCAGTTAATTACTGAAAAGTAACTCAGTGGCAATGCAAATGCTGTGATGGCTGGTCTGAGGACAATAGGTCAGTAACTTCACCGTGCTATCACTAATATTGCCAACAAAATTATTGTGCAATCCTTACGTAGGTAAAGTGCTTATTGAATTTGGATGACAGACGTGGGCTCTGTGTGGGAAAATACTTTGATCTTGGAAAAGAGCCATCAGCTTGAGAATGGAAATTAGAATGAGGCTTCTGATTTGGCTCTGGTCAAAGCCTCCTGTCCAAGGCTCAGGTGAATGGAAACTTTTATTAAACATGAGTACTCATTTGAGGGGGTGGAATCAGCTGTGAGGTCACACAGGATCTTAACATTTAGGAGCAGCTTGTACAAGCTGAAGAGGAACAAGGCCTGAGCTGAAGGACCAGTGGCATTGCCTGTTATCCTGTTAATCAGCCAAGCCCTGATCTTAACGATAAATAACAAGATCTGTATTGCCTGATTGTCATCTGGACTGCTAATCTCAGGGAAGAAGAAAGTTTTCCTTTGTGCCAGATACCCTGACTGTCTTCTCTGTCAATGAAATACTCCTACAGTATTCTCTTACAAACCACATTATGGGCAGCCTTGTGTCATGTGTACATTATGTTCTGCCTTCCACTTATGTAACTGGGAAAACTTTTTCTTTCAACTGTCCCACTCATTACTGAATTTGGTGAAGCTGCCCTTGAGTACAGACAGTGGATGGGACTTGACAGGAAACTAGAACCATTGCAGTGAATCAAAAAGCCCAGGAGAGTGCTTATGTTGCTGTCATTTGCATGAAGTTCCCCTCAGAATTCCTAAGGCTAGGGCCCTTTCTGGATTGCCATCACTGATTTGCAGGTGAAGTCTAGTGGTATCCAAATCAAAAAAGTTTGGGATCATTTTTTTTCCTAAAACTGATTGAGAAACTGATTCTGAATTACACCAGAAGATGAGGAAGAAAGACATGAGAGAGAAGGCTGCGGGTCAACAATTCTTCATGTGCTCAAACAGCCAGCTAAGATGTATTTGCTACTTTAACTAGTAGTCCTAGATGACATTTATTGAGAAATATTGATGATGTCACTTTTATAAGGAAATTGAATCTATCAATAAAGCCCAGAGCAAGTTTGGGTAAAATATTGCTGTGATGTCTGTAGGGAGGAGCAGTGATAAACAGGAAAGCAAACACTTCAGAAGAAATAAAATTGGGCTCCTTTGCAGTGTGATGCCATGAGACTTCTCAAATCTCTCCTGGAGTTTTAATTTCCTGTCTAGCATCAGGCTGATTTGAGCAACTCTGGGACAAGATGCTTCGCTGTAAAAGCACTCCCAAAGACTTAGTGAGCTGAATGGCCTTGTTCATCTTCACTGGTGTTGGACAATAAACACTGTTGGTCACAGCCTGTTACAGTAGCAAAGAGGATGTTTGCAGAAATGCTTTTGAATGGCAAATTGTTTTAATCTTCCCCAGCTGCAGGCCTTTGCCCTTCTGGTGCAAAGGTTTCTCTAGCACTCTTACAATATTCCTACAGCAGATTTCTGTCCCATGAGCTCCATGAAGAGCTAAGCTACCAGAGTGCCAGGCCTTAGGATTTCAGTTTCAGGCTTGTGGAATCTTAAATAACATTATGTCTTGTATGACTTGTATGAGGTCAGCCTTTTAGCCAAAGAATATTCCTAAATAAGTCAAACTCAGACTAAATGCACAGAGGAATTCCTTTAAACATAGTTTTAGGAAAAATAATGTAACAGATCAAAAATGGCATCTGATGGACTTCACTGTTCACTTGATGTAATTCTGTTAGAACAAAAAGGATCTCTGTGTCCTAGCTGTGTTTCCAAAATAGTAGCCATCATATGTTTGTTTTGAATTTGATGCTACAGAGCTATGAGAGCCCAAATGTTTTTAGTGTACACAGTGTGAGGAAATGGCTTTTACCCAATGTTAGCATGCAGAAAATCATCATGGTGCTGCACTAGATTTCCTTAAAATGAATCTTTGCTTTACACAACCTTTTAGTATCCTTTGCACTGAAAGAAGTTTGCAATATAAGCACATCTTCATGGTTTACTTGAAATTGTAAAAGCTAGTGCAATATAATACGAGATAAGAAATTGTTCCACAGAATGTGTATTCACTCATGTGACTGTGTATAATATGTTTGTGTGTACGTGCCATTTATATGTACGTGCCATTTATATGCACACACCCCTACAGAGGTGATGTATCTATCGACATTAGAGGTAATACTTACATAATGCATTGTGGAGCCATCCCGTAAATAGATTGTAGGCTGTTTTCTCTGGACTATGATGGATAAGTCTGCCGTACTTACTCTAACATTTTGAAACTCCAGATTAAAGTGCATGTTTTCATTACAAACAATCTTACTTCAGTAGCTTTTCTTCCTTCTTAGCTTATACATTGGAACCTCACCCTTAGAATTCAGACTTATATTATGCTACATTTATAATAAAGGTTTCTCAGTTGTTAATGAAATGTAACCTTTTTTCTAGTACTTAAACCTGGTTTTGCAACAAACGCAGATTTGTAAGGAACAAAGTTACTTTGCCTTCATCAGCTTGACTTCTGGGGTAACATCTGACTCTCCAGAATGTTTTTGCTGTGACTTTTGTGCCCAGGTCATAAAATAACAGCATGCATAAGGAATCATAATCCATTATAGAACAGTGATCTGATATATGGTGAATCAGTGCTGAATATTTTTGCTGGCACTTGTTTGAGACGCCTTTGACCCATGTAATGCAACCTTTTCATGATGTATTAAGTGTGTGCTGTATAAAACACAATAGCAATGTGGATTTAATCTGTATATGAATTCTGTATTTAAATCTGTTAAACAAATTCTTCCTTTTCAGGATATGGATGAAAACAGCATATTCTGATAGAAGTCTTTGGGGAAAACTGTATGTTTAAAAACTGCTCAAGCTAACATGCTTGGATTACATATGAACTGATGAAGCCATTATGCTTCATATTACTGTATCAGTATTTGGATGTCCATACTCATCTGATTCTAGACCTGAAAAGGGAACAAGCAGGAGGTTTGGTTTGGTAGATAGTTTGTTGTCTTAGTTATGTTAGCCAGCTAACATTTAATTGTCTGCTGGAAAGCACACTTAAATAACACTTGTTTAGAGCCTGTGGACACTCTCAGTAGCTGTGAATTAACTCACTTAACATCAGCTACGCTCATTGGAGAATTAAAGCATTGCCCTTTGCCAGTGTGTGCTAATACAAGCTGCCTAATGTGTCAATGCTGCTTCTTGATCTCAGTGAGTCTGTATTTGATTTGCAGTTTAGTATAATTCTAGGTGACGTGAGCTTCTCTGTTCTGGTGTGCCTTAAGTTGTTACACATGTTTGCCTTAGACTGCACAGTGAAATGAATGATGCATACTGAATAAGATTATGGCAGCCTCCCAGTACATAAAAGGGGCCTACAAGAAAGCTGTAGAGGTACATTTTACAAGGGCGTGTAGGGATAGGACAAGGGGGAATGGCTTTAAACTGGAAGAGGAGTGGATTTAGATTAGTTATTAGGAAGAAGTTCTTTACCATGAAGGTGGTGACACACTGGCACGGGTTGCCCCGAGAAGCTGTGGCCAGGTTGGACGGGGCTTTAAGCAACCTGGTCTTGTGGAAGGTGTCCCTGCATATGGCAGGAGCCTTGAAACTAGTTGACCTTCAAGGTCCCTTCCAACCCAAACTATTCTAGGATTTTATGAAAAGTGAGTAGATGTTAGTGTGGCTCTTCCCCAGACTGATCACGTATAAAAGGCATTTGTTGACAGTATTGGTCTATCAGACTGATGCCTGAACTGGAGCCAGGAGCTTGCGAGTTCTTAACTGCTTATTCTTCTGAACTTAGATGTGTGCAAGGATAGGTGCAGGTAGGTGCAAGCACCTATTCCCCTACTCTACTCCTGGCTGGCCAGATGCAAGTGCCATCTCAGTCCAGCACTGCCTAGGCTCTGCACTTTAGCAGATGTTTTCAACTGGTTATGGAGACCATCAGGAAATTGCCAAAGCAAAGCTTTGGGATGAGAACCAAGGGATGACCTAGAAGCCTAAGAGTTGAGGTTGAATTTAATTTTGAGCCAGTGCTGCCCTCTGCTGAAAGGAATGCTCTTTTGATTAAATCAAGTATTGATGCTTTTTGTTACTTGAACTTAAGGAAGGAACTGATTTAAAACTTTTCTCCAAAAATATAGCATGTGTACTGTTTAGATGATTTGGTTGAAATCTGTGCTTTCTCTAAATGCCAACTTTCCTGTTTGTCAAACCCAGACCATGCATAGTTGGGTGGGTGAGGATTTGCCAGCTAGGACAACTACAGCTTCCTCAGGGCCCGGTGAAGGAAACTTGGAAGAGAAATGTAAACAGGTAGACTAAAAACCGTGTGCACTAATCACACTAATCGTGTTTGCAGTCTCGACTCAGTTGTCTAGTGTTAAGAGACCTTGACTGGGAGCCTGAAAAAAGTGTGTCTGTCTGTGAAGTTAATGTTTGCTTTGATGTGCTGCTCTATTAATTCTCTTATAGTCCTTCATAAGCAACCAGGGTATGAGATCCTCTTGTTTTATGGGACTGCCAGTGTTGTGGAGTCCATTGCCAATGTTTGAGTAACTTGAAAAGTGCTTTTACGTAGCTCAGGCAACTAGCTGCTTTTTCTGCTTGGTCTGTTGGAGCAACAGCAGTAATCATAAGGCACTTGTATTAAGCTTAGGTCACTGATCGCAGTTCCTTTCTAAAATCAGTGGATTTTTCCAGGTAGCCTTGATCTTTTTGCTTCATGAGTCCAAACAGTTTCAAAGAGACTTTACTATAATTCAGCCAAGTTGCAGAGGTTACAGATTTTGATAAATCTGTCCAACACCCACTGTCTAGGTAAAGCCCAGACCTGAAAATTGCTAAAGTATTTGTGTCCCTTTAATAACTGGCACTGTTGGACAGCATGAATTGCATTGACCTAAGTGTGAAGCTTCAGGAGCTTCTACCAGCTTGTGGAACCTGATCCCTCACTGCATTGTTATAAGTAAAATAATAGTTACATAAGTGATTCTTTGCAAATGATTCAAGAACCTGACGTGAAGCCAGACCCCCTCACTAGCATAGTCAGGCTCTGAAGTCACTAGAGTTTATTCAGCTCAAGCCAGCGGAGAACTGCTTCATTAAGATTAGGTAATCTATAGTGTCTACCTTATATGTCACTGAAAAGAGATGGATTAGGGTTCCACACTAATGGTACAAGGACACAAAGACAAAGGAAAATTCAGCTTTTACTTCTTCTTCAACTATATATCATCAAGCACGAGTGTTGCATGGAGAATGTTTGTACATTGTGTACAGAAATAAGTGGGGGTTTTTGCTTGTTTTATATTTATCTACTCCAGTAATCTAGTGAAACAAGAACCAAGATTTTCAGAAATGGCCAGTGATCTGCAAATATGAAAATGTCCTCTGGTTTGTCACAAGCTGAAAATCCACAAATGTAAAACGCTTAGAAATATTATCTGTAAAAGTTGTCCTTTGATTAGATAAATGTGTATGAGGCAAATGAAACTTAGAGGATTAGCAAGTGTGTCCCTATCTAACTGTTAAGATGGGTGTAGAAATGCTGCTTCCGATGCTCTTCATTGCTGAAATAAAACTTTTACTGTGTTAAAACTGGAAGTATTGCAAGAGTAAAACTTGGGAGTATGTTGTCGGTGTGATTTCAAGGTATCATGTATCTTCCACCTTTTGAGGTCAGTAACAGTGTTCTTGATTTTATGGTAGCAGGGCCCAAGACCTTTGTGTGTTAAATCTTAAGTAGGAGCTTTTATATAATGGCTTTTGCCTTGACTATGTTCTTTTTAAATAGACCTCAGTCATCCAACTGCACTCCTGGGTTTGTTTTAGGCAAAAGCCATTATTTCATTCTGTTTCCTTAGAAGGTCTTCAAGGATGACCTTATTTCTAACCCATCAGTGGGAGATACATGGCACAAAGGTCTATGAAACTCTTTCCCACCTCACTGTACCTTGGGCAGCTTCTGACTTACCAGTTGATATGTCTAGGCATTTTAATCTCTGAGCAATCTCTCAACCTGGAAATCTTGTTTTATTTTGGGTTTTAGCTCAATTAATGAGATCTTTTTGTTCTGACACAGAAGATCTGCATGTCTACTTCCTAACCATCCAAGATACGCATGCCATTCACAAACAGGAATGTACTTTGGCATGACTTGCATTCAGTCACTTTGCATTCAGTTCAACATGCTGATTGTTGTTCTGAGATCTTGTTTGCAGTAATATTTTTATTACAGAAGATACTATGCTGGTGAAAACTTTAAAGTTCTTGGATCAAAATGGACAGAAATACACAGGATATATGGATACCAGGCAGGCTTCATGGCAGAGTTGTCCAAAACTTCAGGTCAGAGGAGGGTAGAGTATGAGCATGGAGCTAAGAAAGCCATGGGGAAAATTTTCTTCCCACTTCTTTAATGCTTACATCTTTAGTGTGAAGTGAATGACATACCATGTTTCTGTTAAGTCAGTGAGAGTTTTGACAGGAGGCAACATGATCCATCTGGAATGAGGAGTCTAAGGACCTGTTACTTGCTGCAGTCCTTGGAAGCCCATTGAGTGTTGTGTGCCTCAGTTCTTTGTTGGCCATATGAAAAGGATGTTATTTACCAAACTTTCATAGATGGAATATGTTTTCATATACAAAGCTGTGTTATTGCAAGTTGGGCCTGATAGTGAAGGAACAGTGTAGCTTGAATTGTAATTTGCACACTGAAACAATGAGGTACTTTGATTCCTCTTCACTGTGAAAGGATTTTTGTGTACCTAAGTTCATGAACTGCTGAAAGATTCCACTTCCCAGGGAACTACACATACACTTAATTTTTGCAACTTTGCAAACACAAAGTTCCTTCTTTGAATCAATGAGAACTGTGACTGGGCAGTTATTGCCACGGCAGTGAATTATATTTTTATCCTCTTCTTTTTCATTTTTAGGAAGTTTTAGGAAGTTTTCATAGAGGTCAGACATAAGTGTCTGCTTCTCCTAAGCCTGTAGGTAAGCTGTTCCAAAATAAGAGCACTTACAGCTTTGCTTCTTACTTTGTGATTTAAGCCACTCTTTGGTATCCAGGTATGTATTCTGGAGGTCGATGTGTCAATGGCTACACCCCCGTTGGAGAAGGTGGTGCTGCAGACCATCAGAGGTCATTTATCATTGCTTCATTTTTATTGTTCTTTTAATCAATGTGTATATTTTTGTATATTTTCAAGGCAAAAACAGGGGAAAATAGAATTGGTGCAATCCGCATGCATTGTGTGCTGCTGGGGAAGCCTAGTTATGAACATGTGATACTGATTATTCTTGCAGATCTGCACTCTGATGTATTCTGCTTCCATTCCAATTTTATTCCATTGCCTTAGTTCAGCATATGCAGAGTTTTATGTTTGCTTATAGAGTTAGTGGAGACCCTGTTACGGCAGCTGTTCTATCCAGGCGAATAGGGTAAACCCTGTCCAGTGAATTTAATGGTAACATTCTCAATTATTTCAGTGGTACCCTGGTATTACTTA
This sequence comes from Agapornis roseicollis, assembly GCA_002631895.1. Classification (NCBI taxonomy): domain Eukaryota; kingdom Metazoa; phylum Chordata; class Aves; order Psittaciformes; family Psittacidae; genus Agapornis; species Agapornis roseicollis. Next base: position 61,039 of record NDXB01005975.1, on the reverse strand, counting down.
TTAAATTTGGGGATTCTGGTTGGGTTTAGCCTGTCCATAGGTGAGAGAATGACAATTCTAACCATCCCAGTAGATCTTCCACTTTTGATGGAGTCTTCTGTTGCTGTAACAGCCTCAATGATAAGACTTGTGAGGAGAAATCAGAAAACAGAAGGAGGGATTGCCTGTCTGATGAAACAAACTCGTCAGATCCTTAGGAGAAGTAGTGATTGGGTGTGAAGAAAACTAGGCCCATTCACACTTAAAATAGAAAGCATGTGAATGATAGATTGCAGTCCTAGATTCTTCATACTTCTGGGTTTGTTTTCTATGAATGTTTTCAGTAACTTGTTCAATTGAAATATATGCTGGACAGGACGATGGTAAGATTTTCTCACTAGCTGTGAATACCTGTATCTTTCGTGTCTGAGAAGTTAAAGACATAAATGCAAAAGTATATTGTAAGCTCTAAGAACTAAAAAAGTTAACTATAGCAGTTAGCAATTCATTATGACACAACAAGGAACATGTCAAAAATTGGTCTAGTATGTGAGTAATCTCTTTGGGTGAAACACACATTGTTTACCATAAGGATCACTACCAACAGAGTGCATAGTCTTCAAAGAATAAAAACTGATGGTCTTTTCTTTCTTCTTTTCAGGCAGCACAAATAGTCCTGATCTCTCTCTTTGAATTGAACACTCCTGAGTTTACCATGTTACTTGGTGCCTTGCCAAAAACATTCCAGGATGGTGCTACCAAACTCCTGCACAACCACCTCAAGAACTCGAGTAACACCAGTGTGGTGAGAGGCCCTTGTCCTTGCAAACAGCAGAGCCCTAAAGACAGCAGCTCATTGATAAGCTGTTTCAGATGTTCAGTAGCATGAACTGTCTGTAAATTTCTTGAAGCAATATATATAGAGGCTTCTATTTGTTGCTTTTATGGGAACCATTAAAAAAAAATTCAGTTATTTTTAAATTTAATATAGCCATAAGCAGTACAGACTGGGGGGTGGGAATTATAAAGTTTGTGCTTTTGGAAATCCTGCCAGTAACAACCTTTTGGCTTAAACCAGAAATCCTATACCATAGATTTTCTGGGCCTACCACTACTATTGAAATCTGTTATATTGTCTTCTTGGAAGCTCACAGGAACTACAAGGTCTCCTCAGCCTACACCTAGAGGGGAGACCTACAATTTCTGCTCAGTCTAAACCTATTACATCATGCTTTGGTTTTACATGAAGACCTTGCATATTTTTATTTCTCTGAAGCAGTATGTTAGTAAACGATTTAAGCATGTTTCCAAACTTATTTTCCACCCAGAACAACAAGGATTATGGTATTTTTTGCCTTTTTTACGTGGAAATCTTGTGAAACTTGCTGAAATTTGAACCCTCCTGTCTTTGCGCTTCTATAGGGACAAGTAGACCCTTTGTCTACGCTAGAACTGCAACATTAGGCTTCCAGGCAAATGAATTGGATTCTCTAGTACCTTTGACTTTGTGTGAACAGTCATAATTGGGAGCAATTTCAACTCATTTTGGTGTGGTACAAATGGTTGTGGAGGCCAGTGGAAAAATGATAAGTTAGATTGCTTGCTTATGCTCTTAACAAGCACAATCACAATGCTTTAGACAGTGTGGAAAATAGCTGCATAATTAAATTGCTAAATTGCCAAGATAATGGTTTGCATACTTTGGAGCCTGACAAATAGTATCTGAGAAGCTGGGTAGCCTGATGGATTGATAAGCCATTTATCTAGTAATATTTGCAGGCTGTGTGTGTTGCATAGTTAAAATTGCACATACTGTGGACTGTAGGAAGGTGCACGTGCATTCTTCATCCTCAGATGAAGATACTGAAGAGCAGTACCTTCAAGAACATACTAATGACTACATGAACCATGGGTACAGATTTTTAAAAAGCCAGAACCAAAACTGCACTAAGTTTGTCTAACACAAGCAAAGGCAGTATTTGGACCTGCTGTTGTGTACTCCTGGCTGTGCATTGCAATATGTTGCTAATCTCTGTCTTCTGCCTCTGTGCCAGGGTTCCCCCAGCAATACCCTTGGTCGGACCCCTTCCCGGCACTCCAGCAGCAGAACCAGCCCCTTAACTTCACCTACCAACTGTTCCCATGGTGGGCTGTCTCCAAGGTAATGTGGCAGGCTAATTAAACCACTTACAAAATATTAAAGGATTTCAACACTGAGTGTGCATTTGCAGAATATTACTCACTTCGAAAGCAAAAACAAGGCCAAAAGTTTACAGTAGATATGTCCAAAGAATCAGGGTTGGAACATTATTATACATGGTTGGTGATAGACTTCAGTGTTCTAATTCTCATGTCATCCATGTAATCTTAATGTCTTGTTTTATAGTACTAATTTTCTTTCATAACTAGGCCTTCTCCAGAACTACATTTGTAGGTTCAATAAGGGTAATATGAAATGGCAGTATTAGAAATGAGGTCTTGTTGGGGTTGCAAATAACATGAAGTACATAATGACTTTCATGTCAAGGGTTTCAGACTGTATTTTAGGTGTGCCCTTGTGCTCAGTAATCCAGCTGTAGTACAGTGCTTGTGCTGTTGAGAGAAGTACTGAATTTCCAGTTACCCTTGTATGCTTTGTGAGGATGCAGAAGAGGCAGGGGTGGTGACTGTGTTTTAATGCTGAGTACCTCTCAAATCACTCTCCTGGCTGCTTACCGGAAGAATAGTGGCCTGATCCTTCAGGCAGCAGGTCTATTACAATCAGGTGTTTTGCTGAAGATGCAGGTGCATATATTGGTCCACTACAAAACCTTTTATTTTGCAAACATAGATGCTTGGATATGGGAAATGTTCATGTTTCACGCCATAAAAACTTAGAGCAGTGGAGATGGGAATTTAAATAGCTTTCTCTGGCATTATAGAAATATTGGAGGAAGTGTTAGGTTGTTATTTAGAGAAGCTTTGATTTATGTTGGGAAAACTTAAAAGCTGCTGCTCTTCTCTGCCTGTCCTCTCCATGGGAGGTCATCTCCCTTTGTCATGGAAGAAATTGAAATATGGTGGGTGAGGACTGCAATTTGTAGTCCAGTGTAGTAATTTACACTGAAATTTAACCCTGTTGTGATGTGCTAACCCATGTCTGGAGGGATACTTAGACATGTGAGTTCCCATGTGTCAGGAAAGATACAGGCTTTTAGCCTTTCATAAGGAGTTAAACTAATTCTAGCAACATACAAGGAATACATGGGGTTTCCTGAGAAAATTCTAGATACCTAAATACATCTTTGTGACCCCTAAATCTGCTGTAATCCAAAACTAGACTGGGTGGTTGCAAGCCAAGGTCAAGTTGCCTATTATGAGGGGTTTTTTAACAAAGGTTTCATTAAGATATTAAGTGGTAGAGTTTCAGGGGAATGGTTCCAGCTATGTTGCTTCCTTTTTGACTAGTCTGAAGCATTGTTACCCTGCTGATTTGCCATGGGAAATTATAAACTGAAATATATCTCCCTGTGGTTACGTTGTGGCTTTGTTGGCCACGTTTACATGTGACACTTACTTTATAAATTCATGACCTTTTACCATGGTTTTGGGGGTTTACCACTGGGCCATGACTGTTTTGCCACTTCACTCACTGCTTTTCAATTTGTCTTTGCATTCTTTTCACCTCTTGATGTCAGGATGCATGTATCGAATTATTGATTAAAGTTTTCAACCGGTGCTTAATACTATGTTGCTGTTGTTTTCTAGCATTTTGGGTTTAGGAACTGGAGTTTTTTTCCCGTGTGATGTTCTCAAGGAATAGTTAGAGAGTGCATGTAATTCCAGAGCGTTCTGCCATTAAGTTGTCAAGACCAAAACTGCCATTGATGCGGTGGGCAAGGAATTTCCTTTAGTCATTCATTCCTTCAATTTTCTGTGGAGCTCTTGGAGATGTTGATCCAAAAATGTAGGTGTTATTTCAAGAAGGCTGTCCTCCTTCCTTGCTGGATTTAGTTATTCAAGGATGGTGAGTCAAAGATAATCTTCAATGATAGGTGAAGGTGGGAGCTGCTGTAAAAGCCCTTTAAAAAAACAGGGGAGAAGTTCTACCTTATTTTTTATGAGTGACCTCTGAGCAGCAGCATTAGCTGCTAATTTTTACTGTTTGTAGGAAAGTTAGTGGCAAGTACTAACAGTGGCTTCTGATGGTCTGCTGGACTGCATCCTTCTTCAAAGTGTCTTGTGCAGCAGTTTGAGCATGCTTCTGACTTGAAGAACAAGGGAATTTAGCTCTGTTTCTGAAGAGTACATGTGGCCATCTTTCTTTCAAACAAAAAGCTCCAGAAGATATGCTAACAGATTGCAGGAAGTAGGGTACACTGCAGTACTCTATCTGCAGTCTACCTGCAGGAGGTAGAGTAGACTGCAATACTATTGCAGTTGTTAGTATAGATGCTTGTGTGTCATGTTTCCATTACAAATGCTTGTCGTTTGCTATTCATCAGTGGTGTAAAATGTCAGTTTTATTTCTACAAACCTGGAAGGTGAGCACACTCTAGTCATTCTGATAGCAGTATAAAAGGGTCAAGATTCCCACAGTTTTTCTGTGTAGCCCTTCTCTGGAACAAGGCTTAGCTTTACATTTTTGTGGGACCCATTGTCAGTGGGTTGTACCGAGATAGTGTATGCCCATTGCTTCCTAGGGTGCTCTATGTACAGGCCATGCTTACCTTGTCTTTTACGGCAGCCTGAATGCAGCCAGTTATGAGATTATATCCAGTTCTTAATGCCAGTTTTGAAGATTATACTTTTCTTTACCATTTTTTCTTGATGCACAGATTGGAGGACTCTCATCTAGAAACATATATGTCTTTGGGGCTGGGATATGTGGAGGAAGGATAGTTTGGCATGTGTACAAATAAAAACATGCTGGTAAGCATAGCTGCTCTCCCATATAACTAATGATTTGTGGACAATATCTTCAGTCAGCAAGGCTTTGTTGATACAGACTTTATATAGTATGTGTGTATGCCGTTGCCCTTGGGTTACATTACTTCTTCCATAATATTGCCATCACAACTGAATTCTAGATGGCTGATTTTTTTTGTGTATGTGTACTTGTGTGTTCATGTATTTGAGTGCTCTGGACAGATTTTGAATGTTTTGCTTGAACTGGACTTCATGGATGCAAACAGCTAATTTGTCTATTCATATGATAACATCTGCTTAAGCATCCTGTGGTGTTAGTGTCTTCAGAAGGGTAATGTGCTTCCAGGGCCTTGGGCAGAGGCCTTCCTGCTTTCATTTGCTCCATTCAATTCTGTTTCATTATCACTAGAACATATCCACTTCATCTGTGAGTTACTTCTGCATTTGTATCTGCTTTTTTTTTTTGTTTGTTTTGACAGTTTTAATTTTGGGGAGAGAGGAGTTATGGAGGAAAGAGGTGTTTTCTGAAGATGAAAAGCAGGGAGGGCACTTGTGAAGACTGAAAATAATAGGAAAAAGCTCAGATTTCTAACTGAGAATACTATTTCCTCGGCAGTGCTTGGATGAATGGCTTGTGGTAGACAGAGAAAATCTTCTGAGATTTAGTGAGTGATTTGGTATGACAAAAAGGAAAATGCAAAGTTGTGAAGTCCTCTAAGAATACCATTCTGAATAGCAGATGAACTTCTTTAAACTCAAATGTTATGTTCAGGTTGTGAATTTTCACCTGGGATTCTGTAGGAATATCTGAAGGAACAGCAATTTAATATATTTGCTCTACTGTTTCTGCCTTTATTAGTAGCCCAGAAACTTGTGCTCAGTTCAAATTATTAGAAAAGCAGAACCTAAAAAGCAAGTTTAGTCCCTCAAAGATCTCTAGAGGAAATGCTGCAAAGTAAGGGGCTAATGATTTTATCTGGCTATGTAAGTTTGTGCTCGTTTTTTTCCCTGATAATAGAAAATACCATTAAAAATAAAATTTCATTATTAAATTGAGCAAGGCATGGAAAAATAATTAAGAATAGCCACCCACCTTATACAATGAGAACAAGCCTGGTTTGTTTGGTGGCCCATGTGCAGGTAGGTGTTTCTCACCTGTGATCTGTGAGACTTCTGATCAGCAGTGCGGGTGTCTGGTGTATTTCTGTAATAGTTGCGTGTAATAGCTGTGTTTTTTGATTGCTGGTTAACAAGTAAATTTCTTGACACCACTCTTCAGAGGAGTTTTTTCAACTGGCTTTGCTGCTGTTTGCATTTCTTGACTTGGTTGCTGCTTCCAATCTTGCAATATCTTTCACTTTTGTATGTACAAATGTGACTTTCCAAGATAGTGTTATTAAATTTAATAGAAACAAAGCACTGTCCTGAATACTCCACCAGCACAAGCAGCTATATTCTCATTTAGAAGATGATTTTGAAAATCTGTGAAGCATAAAGGGAATTGGGACAAATGCAGAGGTTAGAGAAATTGGCACGGGTATGGAGTGCCTTAACCCAAAAGTGCAGGATCAAACAGTAACCAGAAGGAGCTTGTGGAATTTTGAGAGATATGAAATGACTTAGAGGCTGGTTTCATTCAGTCTTTCCAGGTTTTTCTGCTGAGACCTGGACCAGGTCTCTAGTTTACAAGATAAGTTTCCACTCTAGACTGATTTCCACTTGCTGCATAACTGGGGTCAGTTGAATCTGGTAAAATAGGATCAGGTCTTAAGCCTGTGAAGGCTTGCTGGTTGTGTAGGACCTGATTGCAGGCTCTTACAGAGGCACCAGGAGCCAAACTTTGCAAGGTACCCAACTTTACTTTCTTCCAGGGAAATCCTGTTGCTCACAAGTACCTGCTTAGAGTTTGAATACAGATGTGTGGTCAGGGACTGCTTATTTAGAATATATTGAGTTGATTATAGAAACTATATTCCTTTATAAAATTTGCATTTAGTAGAAGCAGGGACTATTTTAGTGTGAACTGTATCATTACATTAGGAATAAAAGTGGAAATGAATAACAAAGGCCAAAGCAATGACTTGTGAGGTTCAGTGGAGTATTCTTGTTTAATTTTGTTTCTATTAATTTTTCTCTCTCTCTCCAAGGCAGCATGACAGCACTAAGCCACTCAGATTATAGTTTCTTTTTTTTTTCTCCCTCTCCTCTCTCTGTTTTTTCTCTTTCGTTTCTCCTCTGATCACGGCAGTCGGTTCTGGGGTTGGAGTGCAGATGGGCTGTCGAAGCACCCCCCTCCCCTTTCTCAGCCTAACTCCATCCCCACTGCTCCTTCCCACAAGACTTTCAGACGCTCTTACTCTCCCAGGTAACAAGCTACCTGTTAAACCAACTTGTCTGAGGTGTCACAGTATTATTTACCTTTCACGCTGTGGGATTTGTTCATATGTGGGAAATGATTTGCAGTGCCTTTGGTTGGAAAAGAGGTAATGATACTTTCAGAGAGCAGAGGTGACAGGCAGCCACTTGCTAGCTGCTCAGGGAAGATGTTGCATGCAAGTGGGGGGGGGGGGGGGGTTTTTTTAT
>NDXB01005975.1:27385-53354 GCA_002631895.1 Agapornis roseicollis | reverse complement strand
GGGGGGGGGGGGGGGGGGGGGGGAAGTGGTTTTTTTCAGACTTCCTCACTGCCAGGTTCCTGAAAGGGTGTATGTTTCACAGTTGGCTTCCAATGCAGAACACAGTTGCTGAGCACTTTCGGCAGGCACTGGTTGTGTTATGATAGCATGGACAAGGTCTTTAAACTTGGGTACATTGTGCAAGCAGCACACGAGTACTTTCTAACAGGCAAATGCAGCTCAGTAGTGATTTCACATCTGCGGTAATGAATACCTATAGGGCAGTGAGGATGAAGCTTGCACAGTGTGATTGCAGATGGAAGATTTAGGATTGAAATGAAAATTGTCCTTGCCGGAAGATTTAGGTTATCAGTCCCTAATTTTGGCATCTCTTTTTCCTCCTGTGCTATCATATTTTCTTCAAGTCTACATACAAATATTTAGGCAGTATAGTGGACTAAACCTGTATACTGATTTTAATAAAAGAGAAAAAAAACAAACCACCTTCTAGATACAAATATAATTTCTCAGACCTTTATGTTAAATTCCTTGAATTTTTTTTAAGCTTATACACTTGACAACAGGTGTATTTGTCAGGAGAAATTACATCTACAGAAAGCCTGTTACCTGAGGAAGGACTACGTAGTCTTTCCTTGAAGCAAGAAGTTCCTAATGAAGAACTATTGAAAGAAAAGCAAACACATTGTTCTTTGAGGGCTCAAAATCTGGGAATCTCTGACGTCTGAGAAAATAGAATCCAATAGTCCATACCTCTGTAAATACCTGCAGAATTAAAATTTTTAATCAATGTTCTGACTCTTCTAGGACACAAAAATATCTGTGGAACAGATGCATGTTGAGAATTTTTTTCCTCCTTTCATTAGCTGACACCATGGTTTAGAATAATTTGATATTTCAGCCCAGAGCCTGAAAGTGCGAGGAAGTGAATTACTGTGTACTGCTTGAGGACAGTAAACTGTTGATTACTTGCACATAGTTTGAATTGGAAACTGAATAATAGTTTATGGAAGTAAAATGTATGTTATGTTAGACTGGAAAACTGCCAAATTATATATTGATAAAGTTGTAGAGGGCTGCATTGCTTTAGTGCAGCAGGAGTTGGAAAATAATGTTGTGACATCCCTAAACATTGCTCATCTCTACTTCTTATTCATCCTGTGACTTTCCTCTAGTTTCTGCATGGGTCATAATTCATTTTCCTTTTGTGGCCCCCCTTTTTTTCCCTTTCTGAAAGGTGGGTGTAGTTCCATTTTTATTCCCCCTACATTGTGTTGTCTGTGAACTATTCCAGTGCACATACTGTCAATAGACGTGTGTGTTCACATGTAGATATTTTGTTCATGTAGAACACAGCCATAATGTGATCTCCTACACAGGCTTACTCTTGACATATGAAAGCACTGGATTCTTTAGATTTTTATTAAAATGTGGTTTTGTGCTTTGAAAAATGCATCAGATCAGTGGCTCTTTGTTGAGAAATTGCCTTAGTCCTGTAGCATTGCAGAGTCTGTACTTCGATCTGTTCTTTGGTAGCAGTTTAGGGCAAAATTCATCCCTGATGAAAGAAGTAATGATTTTAGCAGATTTAGTGTTAGTATATCTGTGATTATTTCTTGAGCTTTTTTTCCATGGATTTCACTGTCATCTCTTAGTATTGGTATGCAGGTACAGTCACATGTGTACCTTCTCAGATGGCAGTTTAATTGCTCACTTAAATACTGTATGAAGAATGCCTTAAGATCTATGAATTAAACATGTTTGAGCTCAAAAATTAATGTTTTCAAGATCATAGGAAACAAAGGTTTTCCTATCCCTGCCTGATACTTATAAAGAATTTAAAAACTGCCTTCACTTTTGTCTGGAAAGCTATCACAGTGCATTAGTGTCATTCAGCTGTCTGAAAAGCTCCAAATACTTTGAGTTCTGTAGGTTTATAAACAGCTTTTGTTTCCCAGTCTTGGTCTTTAAGTGGTTTCTCTTTCCTTCTGGTTTGACAGACACTGTTTAAAGTTGGGGAGTTGTTCTTTGGTCTCTTTGCCAGAATACATGGTGCTGATGCTTGTATGAGTGTAGTGCAAGTGTGTTGCTTGAGAGCCAAGGATTACACCTATTTTCAGTGTGTTAATCCCAAAGGAATCAGGTTGTGCCAATCTTTTCCTCTGTCTGAAGTGCCTGAGTTTCTTACAAAAAAAAAAAAAAAAAAAAAGCAGTAGTTCTAGATATTTAACATCCTACTTTTAGTTCTGTCGAAAATAATAGCTGTGTACCCTGGACTCAGAAGGGATTTTCTGGTTTTTATGTTTTTCCTTCCCCACCTCACAGGGAATCTGTCTTTTGTGGAAAATGAACACAGCCCTTTGTTCAAACATCCTCCTCTCTAAGCCCATCCTGTCATCTTTCCCAAACTGTTAAGAAATAGTAATTCACCCCTGTAGGGAGCCACTTCTTGCCATTTATTGACAAACAACTTGATGTAAATGTTTCAAATTCTTTTGGTTTATTTGCTTCTGGCTCTGTTAGGATCCGAGACTCCACCAGAGAAATTGTTCTCAGTTAACTGGGTCTCTTCATTAAATGTCTCTCGGAAAACTGATTGTCACGCAAACTTAACTTCTAGACAGAGCAGAACCCTGCCAATAATGCCTTTTCATTTTCTTTGAGCTTGTAGGAGATCCTCTTCTTAGCCACATCTCTTCGTATCATCTGCCCTTGCATGCAAGGCTTTTTTTTGTGGAACTTAATTTTGGGTAACTCCTCAAGGGATCCCAAAACTTGTGTGGCTTTATGCTGCTGAGAAATTTATGAGGAACAGACAGACTGCAAGAAAGTATCAGATTTGAGTTAAAGAATTCCCAAACTTAGCCTCAATACTGAAATGCATTGTTTATCAAGGCATTATGCAAGTGGTTTTGGTTTTACTGCTCTATAAATGAAAATGGAACATGTTAGACTGTTTTACATCAAGATACATTTTCCTCTTAATTTGAATCTGTCACATTTGAATCCATTGATAGACTGTATTTGATATATCATGAAACTTAAATTCCATTAATTTCATTGCCACCAGTTGTCACAACACTTTAAGTTCTCATAGTAAATGATTTTCTTTATTTTCCTTTTTAAATATCATCATTACTGTGCTGGGGAGAGCTTTGGGATATTTTGTTTACAGAAGCTAACACTTCACTGCTGTGGAATGTAACAAACTGTGGACCTGACTTCCCCTCACAGTGATGTAACACCACTGATTTCAGTGGAGTTTCTCCTGGATTTAGTGCCATTTGAGAGGAGACTCAGACCCAAAGTCTGCTTTGATGCCATCCATGTTTTGTTACAAGTCGCTGTTACAAAGGGTACACCAAGTCATCTGTCTCCAACCTACCATTGTTTTTGTTAACAGTCAAAAGCGGATTCCAATTTCATATGTAACATTTCATGTACGTTTGGTCTTTAGTATGCTGGATTATGACACGGAGAACCTAAATTCTGATGAAATCTACAGCTCTCTTCGTGGAGTCACAGAAGCAATTGAAAAATTCAGTTTCCGTAGTCAAGAGGACCTGAATGAGCCAATCAAACGTGATGGAAAGAAAGACTGTGACATTGTAAGTATTGGAGTGATTAACATCCCCAGATAGGTGACATTTTAAAATACTGTGTTCAAACCTGGCTTTGGATTGTTAGGGTATAAACCCCAGTTATTCCTGCTGTATTCTTGCAAGTGTCTTTAGCTTATTGCTTGCTAACTTCTTATACCTAAGTTATAGGGGCCCACTAATGTGGTCACTTGCTCCCTTTGAACTGTAGCCTTCTGTGAAAAGTGCTTTCTGGTGTTCTGTGGGAGTCTCATACAAAGCGGGAGTGTTCCTCAGGCTCAGATGAGTGTATGTAGTCAGGCCTGTGATGGAAAATGTTTGTTCTTAAAATGAATGAGTGTTTTCCCTCACAACCTTACTTCTTCATATATAGGAAGGAACTATAACCGCTCAGTACACAACTCATATCATACAGGATACTACAAGAATGGTTACAGAATTATTTACCATGTGAGGTGCCATTTATGTCATTAAATTCATGGACTTCCAACATTTCCAGAAATCTTAAACGATGAGCCTTATGGGTCCTTTCCAACTTGAGATATCCAGTGACTCTGTGACAGTTTTGCTTCCTGGACAAGCAAGTTTATGTTAGTAGATTAAGTTAAAACTTCTTGGTCCAAGATTCTTCTTCTAGACCCTTCTATTGTTCATTTTGTGTGAACTTGCTAAGCATCATTCAGTTTCCTCTGTCTCTGGTTTGTGAAGTTTCATGAGGAGGATGTTGCTTTTGCTTCCTTTCCCTCTCTTAGCAGATTGGTTTTGTTCCAGAGGTTATGATCTTTGTCAGCTTGTGTAGTTTTAGCAATGTTAACTTAGATTTAGGAATGTTAGTGTGGCTTTTTGCCCTATGATCATGATATATTTTTGGAACACTTGTACTTATGCAAGGGAAAGAGGTGGTAATCTAAGTTTTACTCAAGTATTATGTTTAAACAATTCTATGCCTCTTCAAGGTGGGTTGACTCCAAAAGGAAAATACAGGGTTTGAGTAATCTCATGTTTTTTCTCTGTTTGATCCCCCAGGTGTCTCGAGATGGTGGCCTTGCTGTGCCTACCAGTGATGTCCGTGGAAGCAGTGACATTGTAGAAGGTGGAAGGATGGCTTTAGATAACAAAACTTCCCTACTTAACACCCAGCCTCCCCGCGCATTTTCAGGGCCACGTGCTCGAGAATATAACCCCTATCCTTATGCTGACACAATTAACACCTATGATAAAACTGCCCTGAAGGAAGCAGTGTTCGATGATGACATGGATCAGCTTCGGGATGGTTTGTATCAACGTGTACCATAAAACTGCAGGCAGCTTACTCTGTTTCTGGTCTTTTTTTATTTATGGGTAGTGCTCTCAGGTACATGTCTGCACATGGATGTGTTGTGTATTACTTCACATCTTAGTCCAGGCTTGGTATGAAATACATTTTGTTCTCATGTGCCAGCAGAACCTCATCTGTGGCTATTGAGAAAATGTTGTACTGCAGTTTTGATTTTTTTTGCCTAGAGTTTTCCCCAAGCTAGTCCCTTAAGCATCTAGATGCATCTATAGGGACACTATTTTGGGGACCTTCCACTCTGACATCTCACTCAGTAGCTTGTTACTGAGCATTTAACTTCATTTATGTGATGCTACACCTTAGCTTTATTCTTTTGCACTGGTGAGTCACTGTACTTTGATCTAAAGGTCATACATGTGATCACTGGCTTTGGGTGTGTGATTATTGGAACTGGATGAAATTCAGTTGTTGTTTCTTCCTGGTTCGTTAGAAGCCATGAGCTGTGTTATGAACTTAGGTGAAATTGTGGACAGTTTGGACTCTCTTGCTTGCGTGACTGGGGCCTCCTGGAATTCAACGCATTTTGGGGGGGCCCTTGTTATGTGCACTTTGTTCTGTAGAGGGTTAGTAATCTTGGCATCTTTGATCTTTTTCCCTATTTCCCCAAGTGATTTGTTGCCATTTGTCCTAGAAGTGCCCATTGACCATTCAGATTTGGTGGCTGATCTTCTGAAAGAGCTCTCCAACCACAATGAACGAGTGGAGGAGCGGAAAGGAGCTCTCCTGGAACTGCTAAAGATCACAAGGGAAGATAATCTTGGAGTCTGGGAGGAACATTTCAAAACCATTCTGCTCTTGCTGCTGGAAACTCTGGGAGACAAAGATGTGAGATACAGATTTTTGTCATAATTCTCCTGGTATTGCCTCATCCATGGTGTTAGTTTCTCCACACTAGTTTAAATGAAACCTGCTGCATTTGTATGGCATCTCATCAGTGATGCTGCACTACTCATTTTTTTTTTTTTTCCTCTGAAGGTTGATAACTCTGCTTTCATTTTCAGTGTGTTCAATGATGAGTTTTAAGCTACTCTGATGTGTCCCAATTTTCCCCTCTCCCTTCTGAGTGCTAGTAATAAACAATTAGGAAATTGAACTAGAATCAGAAAATAAGTTATCCTCTAATCTAGTATGAAACCTATGAAGATTTCAGAAGTTGTCCCCTTCCAAGTTCGGATGAAGTTACAAGCTCTTAATTATATCATGTCCATTCCCCCAAAAAAGAAGAGTAAAGGCAGCTTAGAATAGATTATTCTTTTTTAATCTGTGTGGTTAAAATATCCAGGCTATCAGATCTCTTGGGATAAGCCTCTGTCTCTTGCAAAAATGTCATCAAGAATAAACAGCTATTATGGGGCATCTTGTTTTGAAGTATTAAAAAAAAGCTGTGTTATTATCACAGCTTTATATTTGGTAGTTGATCAAAGTGGTAATTTACAGGCTAGCCACTTGGGGCCATTTGTTCAGCTTGCAGCACAATGATATTTGGCAAGTATCAGCACCCTGCTATGCCTTCACATCAGAGCCACACTTCATCTGAATGTTACAATATTTAGGCTTCAAAGCACTTTTTTTGTTTCATCTGATTGAAAATCCATTGTCTTTCTTATGCTTCTTTTAAAGCATATAGTGCACAGGCTTAGAAATTTTAATTCTAAAGCACTGTAGGTGGCTGGTATTTTCTCATTGTTCATAGTATATGCATGCAGTACTCTAGTCCTACATGTTTAATCATAGCCTCATCACACATGTATCAGAAGATCTGGTGGCTTTAAGTACGTATGTGTTGTGCTACTGCGTGAATTTTGGGACATGCTTTAAAGGCCAAGTATAGAGTAAAATAAGTATTCTTTTGAAATGATAGAATCTATTTGGAGTGGCCACAGGCCAGAAACTCAATGTAACAGTTATGAAACGGAAGCAGGTGTTATAAATCCCTTCTGCTAATGATCTTTTGATATAGAGGATTAACACATAGTTCAGTGTTGACTACAATGACTTAACTGTTCTTCAGAGTTATTTTCATAGGAGTTACAGGAAGAGAGTAGATTTTACTGTGTTAATACATGAGAAGCAACTTTGGAACCCAGGTTGATATCTGCAAGGCTAAGCACAAGAGGAAGGGCAAAACAAACACTACCTGAGCTGCTTTGTAGATTCGCGTGATACAAATACACTGCTTTGGGTACAAATTTGTATTTCATTGCCAAAAGATTATGGAATTTAACAAAATAGACTCATTCTGTGACTAACAGTCATTTTATGTGAATTTTTGTGTAAAAGCAAACAAGGAGACCAATTCTGAATTTTAGTTATATTGATTACACTGTTCACTCTGCTGGAGCTGGTGCAATATAAGAGCAGTGTAAGATTTCTGGTGGCATAGGGAGGCATAGAATTTACTTCAAGCTATAAACTTGAGAACTGGCTTCTTCTAATGCGGATTTGATTCCTCATTACACAGCATTCAATAAGAGCCCTGGCACTGCGAGTCCTGAGAGAGATCTTACGGAACCAGCCAGCAAGGTTTAAGAACTATGCGGAGTTGACTATCATGAAAACACTGGAAGCACATAAAGACTCCCACAAGGAGGTGAGTGAGCCTTTCAGTGTTGCTACTGGAAAAACAGTATGGACCTGCTGAAGAAATGTAGGACTTTGAGACTTAATAGGCAAACACATTGACCTGTCTTTTGACATAAGTTTCCCAAGTATGAAGAGACAAGGACTTTACATGCTAAAGCAGGGAGGAAGAGAGTTGAGACTGACACTGCTGTTTGAGTGGACTTGGAGCTATCTGGAATTTTAGCATCTATTTATCGACTTTTCAGGATTTCCTTGGCCATTGTGGGAGAGGCTGAGACCCTGTAGTAGAAAACTGCATGTTTAATAATTTTGTAAAGCACACTGGAGTTGCTGTGTCTGTATGGGTAAGGATAAGCAATATACTGGAGAACACAAAGCCCGTGTCCAAGCAGATCCATCTATGAAAACTGAATGACAAAACTGGGCCTTGCTGGAGAACTGGGAACTGGTGAGCAACAGGAGAAAATGGACAGAGGCCATACTGCTGAAAAGAAGCTGGGGCAGAGAAAGAAGTAAGGGTAGGGTGAATTGCATTTTCTTTTTGTGAGAGAACTTGAACTGAAGATACTCTTCTGGAATTAAACAAAAATCAATGGACATGATAATAACATTTGAAGTAGATCATAGAATCATAGAATAGTTAGGGTTGAAAGGACCTTAAGATCATCTAGTTCCAACCCCCCTGCCATAAGCAGGGACACCTCACACTAAACCATGCCATGCAAGGCTTCATCCAACCTGGATCAAATTACATTTAAAGTCAGTCTTTGTAGATTGACTTCCAAGCTGAATCTTTTAATCTTCCTTGTGCATGTTGCAAGTTTGAACTAAACCTTGGAAAATGCCATGTGAATTTTTCTGTCTGTGATGGCTTTGTTATCAAAGTCTTTGGTTTGAAATCTAAGACACTCATTCTTCTCTGCAACAGGCTTGTCCTGAACTAGCAATTTCAGGCATCTCTGGAGAGCTTTGGCCATGAAAAAGATCATTGTATAGATCAGACTGCTCCAGAGCATTGTGTAACTAGCACAAGGTTACATTAGGTGTGCGTAGCAGAAACAATACTGTTTAAAAATTAAAATAACAAAACAAAAAACACCCTCAGGGAAAGAAAGAGGCGGGATTTCTCTAAAATGCAAAAGTAGAAAATGGTTAATCCTTCAGTGAATGAGGACTGCTGTACTCTGCCTACCTTCCTTTCCTTGATTTTAAATCCTTAGCACTCCTGTCATTTTCAGTTCAGAGTAATAAGAAGCAGTTGTAAATTGATTTCCTGATAAAGCAGTCAGACAAAACATTATGTTCTGAAGGAGTGCCTTTTAGTGGCAACTTTTCCTGGTTGCATACTTCAGTTCACCTTGACTCAATGCTTTTTGCATTTTTTTTCTGAGAGTCCTCCAAAACTGCCATTTCTAATAGGATCTTTCCAGATACTCTGGCATTGTTTTAATGTCCCTCATAATTCACTGTCCTCATGGGACCAGTGGTTTTGTAGAAATCAAGAACAGTGTTGAAAACATGACACTTTATGCCTCTGTACTCCCCATACTGTGTTCTTCATGCTTGTGGTACAGAAAAGTTCTTCAGAATTTGTCTGAGGTGCTTCTTGAGGAAAAGTATAGAAGAGAAGTCTGCAAAAGAAAAAACAGAGCTTAAACCAAGAATAAAGAGGTGTAAGTTCTGGCGCGTATTTATAGAATAATAATGTAGGTGTATTAGTATCAGCAAGTAGATGCTGTGCTGTGCATAGCATGGCTTTGATTTAAAGTAGTTTTGCGTAGCATCTTCATAATTAAAAAAGAACATATATGCAGCTGCTGCAGTGAGAGCAGTGGGTGGCAGCTGTCATAGCAGGACACTGCAGGTATATTCCTATTTTACTATCTGTTGCTGAGCAATTGTGTGTGCACAGCTGTATCGAATGTGTTGGTGGTGGATTATTCATTCTGTACATGTGGTTTTTGTGACCCTTGTGTAAATGGGCTCTCTTCTGAGAGAGCATCTGTCTGTCAGTAGTTTGAGAATATCAGCTTTAATGAAATTAAGAAAGGTTTCCCAACCTGCTCTTGGGTACCTACATGAGCTAGGCTAAAGATTCACCTAGGGATATGCTCTAGGTATTTCTCCCTGTAGCTGGGGCTTGCCAATTCAGTTATATCTGTAAAAAATTAACTGAGAGTCTGTCTGAGCATGGCTCAATTGGTCAAACTCATAGCCCTGGGCCAGAAGGTCACAAATTCCCATCCCATGGTGACCCTCTAGTTTGCTCTCATTGCTGACTTTGCAGCACTGCTTTCTCCAGGAGGGGGTGGAGAAGCTGCCCTGTTTGACTTGATCCTACTGAGCAGTAGGAGCTGAAGAGGCAATTCACCAGTTTGTGATTAAAGGGCGCTTTGAAAGAATAGCTGCAGAAGAAACGGGAAAATGTGAGTGGTCTGTTCTATAGTTACCTTTTTTACTAAACCAAGGCAATGTTAAAGGTAATGGTGCACCATCTACATAAATGAAGTCTTTCTCTGGACTGTAAAACTTTTTTCAAGGTAAGCTGCTAAATAATTTGGTTAAGAAAGTGTTAATCCTTGTGCCAGTGATGCCCTAATAAGATGTCACTCTAGGACTTTCTGTGTTTCTGGGCTACTGCTTTTAGTAGAAAGACAGGAGTGATCCTGTCTTATGGTTTGAGATCAAGGTTTTGCTCACATTTTCTGTTATATGTAACCCACAGACAATCAATCTGAAGTGACCAAGCAAAGAGAGTTTGCAGAAGAGCACATTACAGAACTGTTAATTTTGGGTACTGAGTCCTGGAAGTCACTATACTAAGAGGCAGTGCTTTGGAAATGAAGAAGGTTCATCTTCTACCCAAATTTGAATATTGCTGCTGTTCAGCATGGCCAGGAGCGATCAAATAACAAATATAACCAACACGTTCACCAACCAGCAAATATCACCCCTTCCTCCAACTGAGTGCTAGTTAAAGCTAGTTAAAGATACCTAGATATTTTTATTTTGTTTTAAATAAAAAAAGTCTGTGATTTTATTCCATATTATATAATTGGAAGCATGAAAGCAGCGTTAGCATAGATAGATGTTTTGGGATGCCTGAATAATTGGCTGTTTTTTTAAGTCCAAGCAGAAGTCTTTAGACATTTGGATCTTTGTCATGGCTAGAACTCTTCTGCCTTCTGTTGCTGAAGGCAAGGTCTAGGATCAGCAGAGCAGCACGGCCTACCACTTCTTTTCCCAGGGACATAGAAGCAGGAAGTTTGGTACATAGAGTTGAAGCTGAGTTGCGCCTTGTGAGCACAAATGCAGGAGACTGACAAAGCATGGACCTCAATGGGGTTCAAAATTAATGTAACCCTAGGCTACAGGCTAGTAGACTCTGGGCTGAGATTCATGTTTAGTTTGGTTTTTTGGGGTTTTAACTTCAGCCTGGTTTTATACTGTTTGTAATGTACCAGCCTGTTCAATGCTGTTGATTTAATGGGGTGATGTGAAGAGTCAAGCCTGCTTCAGTCATAACTGTAAATATTTATGGGGGTTGACATGTAAATGCTTTTCACTTATTTTTGGAGCATTAGAACATAATTGAAGTTGTGGATGGTATTAAATCTTGTTGATTTTTATCACTCTTTGTTTAGAGTTATTTGGAAGAGAACCATCTTTCTGTTGCCAATTAGTTAATATTAACTCATTTGTTCCAGTGTACTTACTCGCCCATAACTAAGGAGAGATTCTGCCTGCTGACCCAATACCATTGATGTGACATTGCTTCAGATTCATACCAGCAAAATTAGTAGAAGTTATTATTGAGTATTTTTAAACAGAAGTAGTTCATTAGCTTGGGAAATTGTTAGAAAGTGAAAATCATAGGATAGCTAATTCCCTGCTTCTGTCTCTGCCACTCTGTTTTTCTCAGCCACTGAGAGAATGTGTAAGGAAGGGATTTTGGGCTTTGTCCTAGATACCTAATTTTGGTCTTTTATTATCCAGAAGGTCCATAAGCATAATTGGGATGTACCACTCTCTGTTGTAATCCTGTAAAAGAGGGTAAAAAAGAAGAAATCGCAGCTATCCAGTAGCTGTAGATAACTATCTTGCTATGGTGCTTTTAGACTGGCTTCTGATATTTAGAAGATGGTTTGTAACTGATGATGGAGTGATTTATATAGGTCTCTGCAAAATGTAGTTTACTAAAGAAGAGGAAAACACTGAATGATCACAGTCTTTAAGGTTAATTGATACACAGTCTGTGCTGCAAGCTGCCAGGCACTGCCTCAGCTGATGTTTCATAGTATGTGTTTATGTGCTTTTTCTAATTTCCAACACATTTCAAATATTTAGTGCTCAGGAGAAGCAGTCTAATCTACTTCATCTCCTTGGAATCCCTTATAAAAATCACATTGGTTTTTGATCTGCTTAGCACTCCCCACTGCTGAGTCTACTTCCTGCTTTGAAATCAAATTCTTAATTGTTTGTTCCCGTCTGGATCAGGCCATAAAGCTTTCAGGGGTGGGAGGTTGCCTGGCTAGGTATTGGTAAACCTCTATCCCCTCCAGCTTGGATTATGCAGGCTTTAAAGTAACCACCTCTAGATGGCAAAAATTGGCTCAAAAACACAGCTGCATGCCTGCAAGTCTGAAAGCAAGACCTTGTCCTTCAGCTTAAAAAACTTCTCTGTTACTCTGCAAGTTTTACAGTAGCATACAAAGCCTCTGAGTTTTCAGTGGGCTTTTACCTACGCTGCCTCATTATCCATGACTTTCTGCAGAGATGGTGCAGCTCAGCTAGCAATCATGACAAAGCATACTCCAGATTATTGTCCTACATGCAGCTCTCATTTTTGGTGTACAGGTGCTGCTCTGCTGAGATCCCAGTGTATTACACCAGTGCCCTATGTAGCCTATGAACCTGGCATGTTCTGCCTTAGGTTATTAAGGACATACATTTTTCTTTCCTCGTTTGCCAGTAGTTTGTGTCACTTCAAAGCAGAAATAAAGCCATCAAAACCATTCAGAAAGCTGCTGTATATTGACCAAGAGCAGATTACCATAAGAAGCTGCTTGCTGCAGCCAGCAGGCAGCAAAGCAACATCTCTAACACACTAAGAGTAATAGCTGAGCAGAAGAAATTCTGTGGAAGAGTTGAAGTCTTGGTTCTCACTGTCTCAAGCCAGCAGTATCCCATGGCTGAAGCGCACTGTGAACCAGGTAAACCAGTAAGAATTGTCATCCAAAGTTTGTCAAAAAAATTTTGTAGAACATTGATAATGCCAGTGGGCTTTTCTGTTTTAAGAAAGGGATTTGTGACGGATGGCTGTCTTGCTCACACTGTTCCTAATACAGTACATCATCATACCCTTTTTTATGAAATCTGAAAGCATTTCATGTGCATATTCCTGAGACTGCCGAACCTGGTACTTTGAAGCTTACTCCTTTATGGCATTAAGGAAGACATTGTTAGAGGTGAACAGCATAATGCCTTTATGGCATTAAGGAAGACATTGTTAGAGGTGAACAGCATAATGCCTTTATGGCATTAAGGAAGACATTGTTAGAGGTGAACAGTATTACATCTCTGGCTTCATGCAGGTGAATATGGTTTCTTCCCTAAAGCAAGGGGAAATACAATAATTTCTCTCTTTTNCCTTTATGGCATTAAGGAAGACATTGTTAGAGGTGAACAGCATAATGCCTTTATGGCATTAAGGAAGACATTGTTAGAGGTGAACAGCATAATGCCTTTATGGCATTAAGGAAGACATTGTTAGAGGTGAACAGTATTACATCTCTGGCTTCATGCAGGTGAATATGGTTTCTTCCCTAAAGCAAGGGGAAATACAATAATTTCTCTCTTTTGGGAGACTTACTGGAAAGATCTTAATGCACCACAGGTGTCTTTCAAGGAACCACTATCAAACACAGTTTATGTTATGCCAGCGGAAGTCAGGCTGAATCTAGTCTCTAGCATGTAGAGTGGAAGGTAAGCATTTAGAAAGGAGAAAAACCTGCTTCTTTAAGGCAAAATGCTATCTTTTAGATCTGCATTCCTGGGCTACCTGCCCTGTCTTGAATGATATCTAACTATCCAGTTCAAGCTATGGTTTGCTTTAAGCTTTTACTGGGAGGTAAAATCATGTTTGTGACATACCTTACGCACAGCTTAGTGTCTGTTTTTAAAACACTTCAGGCTCTCTCTGGTCTTGAACGCCTTGTTTCCTGGCCACACTTTTGATCTTGCTGCTTCCAACTGTCATCATCATTGGCTCTGCTAATTTTCTTTCATATTTCTGAGGTCATTGAGAATAATTATATTGAGTTGGACAAAAAAGTTTGCTTCAATTGATACCCTACCTAACTTATTAGCAAGAAGGAAGCATATCATGATGCTTCCCTCTGGATATCCTCCCTCTTTCCAGCTATCTGAAGCTTACAGCCTTCCCATGCTAATGTTTTTTTCTGCCTGTTTGTTTTGGCCTTTGTTTTTAATTCAGTGAACTTGTCTATTTTTTAATCCTCTTGTGACAATGAGCTCCCTGGTCTGAGCATGTAGGGAACAACACCCTTTTATTTTCTCTAATTTAAAGGATGCATTTCTTGTGGTGTGTACGAGCCATTCCTGTCACTTCCCAGTGTGCATTTCTTAATCTTGCTTCTAAAGTTGGGAGGAAGATCTGTTGCTTGATGCTGCTTGCTCATTTTTCCCCAGTCCTTTTAAGGTTTTTTCACTCTGCTGGTCAAGTTAAAGCCCTGATTAAATATTGTATGGTATGTATAATTTGTGAGATACAAGTGTTGTGCTTCATGGCAAAATATCTTTGCTAAACTCTGCTAAATTGTGTGTTCTTGTTGCCATATGACCTGGCAGTTTGTGTCTTTTGATAATGCACTTCCCTCTGTGTGGGAATGCGGCTGATTTCTCTGGCATTACCAGGTGAGTGGGACTCTGAGCATGCTGTGTTAAGTATTCATAGACATTCTTTCCCTCATGGGATGCAGAGTCGGTCTCAGTGGCTCAGTGTTTAGTTCTGCCAAAGCCAGGAGGAAAGACCTTTGGAACAGGGCTGATGCTTGCATTCCAGAATAGTGGCATTTTGCTTTCTGTGCCAGCAGGGATGGGCTTGTCTTTTCAGCTCACTCTTAACTGGTGTTGTCATACCCCTTCCTACACTATGTCCCTTGTTGGCCCTTTCTAAGGGAGCCAGGAGCTAGTTACCTGCAGAGGCTCCAATTCAAGCAAGCATGTAAGCACATGCTTGAATCCCATTGATGTCAGTGAGACTTCAGCATGTTATTAAACACACGCTTAAGTGTTTTGCTGAAGTGTGTCTTAGATGCAGGCGCTGTCTGCCAGATGTGCTCTTGGAAGGCTTGGAAGCCTCCCTGGTGTTGTCACATTTATAAGCTAATATCAGTAAGCAGCTTACCGGACACGTGTAATGAATGCATCCTTTTGTATTCAGAAGCAAGGCATTTCAGGGAGAAGTGGTCTGAAATAACCCAAATGCTGAGTAAATGTGGCCAGATTCTTGCTGGAAATGGGTAGCTTTGCTGAAAGGAGCATAAATATATTGCAGGGGCATAAATATATTCTGCACCTTCACAACTTTTCTTTCTGACCATATGATGTGCAAAATATATATGATCTTTGTTACTGTTTGGACCCTCATTTGTTTTGTGAAAAATCACATCTGATATTCTAACCCTTGTGCTTGGAATCTGTTAATAAGCTTTAAAAAAAAGGTTTTGTCTCCTGCACTTGCTGCATACCTGCAAATTAACAAGTACGGTAAACTGGATGCAAACAGGATGTGGAGCTGAAACCCAGATAGAAATACTCATTGACAGTTTTACCTACTCCTGTACCATTTGGAGTTTACAGTCATGTATTTGAGATCAGAATCTGTCTGTAGGTGCATACTAAAATGTTGCTGCTTTCTTATCAAGTAGGATACCAATAGAATTTAAAGTTTAAAGAAATATAAAAAGAAAAAAGTGCAAGCTTTTATTTCTGAAGGTGTCTGAAAACATTTACTATAGTATTTGGAGTTGTTGCGAAGCAAAAATCCCAAAAGGCCTGTGTCCACATAGCTGGGGGTTTTTAGCTAGTGATTTGCTTGTGTATGTTGTTAAACTGATTACAGGATATCTGCGCTCTCTGTAAGTCCACTGCATTGTTTGTGGAAAGCTTGACGGTAGCAGTGTTTCAGCGCTGGGAAAGCAGACATCAAAAGTTGCAATGCCAAGAAGTGCATTTCTTTAAAGGAGAGACCTCCTGGGAGCTCCTGACTTCATCCACTCCAGCAATTCAATGCCATGGTACCAAAGCATGGCATTAGGTTTCCCTTAAATACCTGGGTGTTTCCCAATGAAATCACATAGTGCTTCTCATGTGTGAAATTGAAGAGGAATTAGCAAAAAAATAGCTGGAAGAGAAAACTTGCTGGAATTGGGAAAAGAAACATTCTGTTTGGTTAATTCATTCACAGATCTTTCAGGATGATGATGTTTTTTTTTTTTAAATACTGACCACATTGTGGATTGCCATTCTTTTTGGTGTATGTTTTAGTAACATAATTAAATGCTGAGAAAGGCCTGAAGTAGATGGAACAGTTTGACAACTTTTCTTCTGTAAATAGGGCACTGATAAAGAAGCAGTCATGGTCTCAGGTCTGCTTTACCATCCTGCCAGCACTTTGCCTGCATGCAATTTTTGTAGCATGTGAAGTACCTGAGATCTTGTTCGCTGTTGAGTTTGCTTTAGAGGATGCCAACAGCTAAGTGAATTGAGTTTTATTACTTCTTGGGTGCACAAGTGTCTTGTAGCAATTCCTATTTCAGGGACATAGCTGTCAGTCAGTGGAAGATGATTGGTAGTGGTGTGGCTGTGATGCTAAGACTGTAGATGAAGCAGGTTTTGTAGATGGAGGTGATCTCTTCTGGCCTGTACGTTACTGCTACCTTAAAAATCAATTAAATGTTTCTGGAAAATGTTTTTAGTCCAGGCAAGGAGACATTCTTATCTCCGGTAAGGGCTGAGATAAACCCCCAGATACTCCACAGTAGTTACTCTAAAAATAATGGAAGCTTGCCTTCACTCGAGGCTTTGCACCATGGGTTGCCTTGGTCAAATAGAAATCCCTGAGTTTGATACCATGACATGGTGTGGAAGAGGGGAAGGAGGAGAATGCAGCAGCTATGGCTTCAGTCTAAGTGATAGGAGACCTGTGGTTTGATTTGTTTGCTTGTTTTGCTGATTTCCTAGTGCTGGTTTCAAAGTATTGACTTCAGACAACCTCAGGTAGTTCAGCTTAGGTGAGTTAGAGAAGTGGTGCCAGCACCTGAGCTTCCTGCACAATTGGGGAAAAGGGACTGCCTTGAAGGGTTATTAATGCTCCTGGGCTCAAAGATTGTCTGGGGCTATCAGGGAGATCCTAAGTATGAGGATTTGTGAATGCATCTTTCTTTTTAGAGTTGAGGTGTTGGATGTAATTCTGCCCACTGGGGCATTTCTGTCCCCTCAAGATTTATGCTCCCTTAAAAATAAGCCCTGAGAAGTGAGGAGTGAGAAGAGATGAACAAAGGCATCCTCCATCTTTTGTACTGAAACAAGAACTTGGGGAGCAGAGTGTATGTGATTTGTGTCCAGGAAGAGTGTGGCCAAGGGGGAAGCTTCATTGTGTTGCCTGGCACTTAGCACACACTTGAAAACGTGCCTTCCCACCCTGTTTTTTTTTTTATCATGGGTTTAGAGACCAGGATTGGGTCTTGCTTCTTCAGCAGCTATCCTACCCACTGCAGAAGAGTCTGAAAGTTATGAATTTCCCTTCTCTCAGAGTAAGAATAGCATTAGATTTAGGATCTCCCTTGTTTTGCATGTCTGCAATACAGTGTGGGCCAGTTGCAGAAAGTGCATTCTACCACTGTTCCCACTTATGCTTCCTGTTTTATAATGATCCCAGTGCTGTCTTAATGGGTTAGATGTGCTGAGAGCACAGCTTCCAAGTCAGGGACAGCCTAAGGCCTTACTGTGTCTGTAGCCTGGGTTTGATTGCAGCATTTGCTTAGCTGCAGAAGGGCAGGACACATTTGTGTAGACATGGGTCTCTCAGTTTGGACACCCAGGCACTCAGCAGGTGAGATCCATACTAAAAGGTGCAATAGTGTTATTCATTATAACATTTAAGAGATAAATTTTGTATTGTCTGAACTGGTAGGTTTAGGTTCTTTTCACAGTGGCTGGAGAGATGTCATCCTCTCACTTTTCTTATAATGGGAATGCTTATCCATCTTAGGTGGCAAATTACTGTTTCAAACTAGTCACAACTTTGATACAGTTATGTTAGGATGGACTTTCTAACAGTGGCTGGAATAAAGATGTCATTGGAGGTGAAGGATGTGAGTTGTCAGTCACTCTGTCAATAGAGCCTCCTGTGGATATGTTAATGACCATCCCTATGCATTTCCTGGCAGTCATTCCTAGTACACTTAATAGGTTGTGAAGTGTGACCTCATTAATGTAAGGTTTGGCTCTGCTTTCATTGTAGGTCGTCAGAGCTGCTGAAGAAGCTGCTTCCACACTGGCAAGTTCCATCCACCCTGAGCAGTGCATCAAGGTGCTTTGCCCCATCATTCAGACTGCAGATTATCCAATTAATTTAGCTGCCATCAAAATGCAGACAAAAGTAATTGAGAGGATTTCGAAGGAATCGTTGCATCAGCTCCTTCCTGATATCATTCCTGGGTTATTACAGGTATGGTATTCCTTGTCACAAATGCTCCTGAGCACAAACTACCGCTGAGTAACCTGTGAGGTCTGTGACCTCAGAGAGAATGGATGGATGCTTTGGGGCTAGATTTTGTTAAAGTTTAATCCCTTTAAGTTTTTATATTTGAGGTTTTAATGTTAAGAAAAGGAAAATTCAGTTTATTATGTTTATGTTCCACAATTAGAAGCCTCGGCCTGGCTCCTAAATAAGCCAGTAATAGCCACATAATAAATTTGAGTGTAGGAGTCAGCCACGTCTTATGCTGTCTCAGTACATCCCAAGCAGTATCTCTTGTAGTCTCCTTTATTTCTGCTGAGCTGTTCTGTGTTCTGATTGTACTTTGCACTTGAATTTGAATCTCAGCAGGCAGGCTGGTCCTTTCTTCTTTCCAAAATCAGGACTGAACTGCTTGCTGACTTCATTCAGCTTCTTTCATAAGCCTCTCAGGCTGGGTGGGGAGCTGTGTTTTTGCTAGTGTTACGGCTTGGTCTTACAATGCAAATTTAGCTTTCAGCATTGGCTGTAGGAATGTTGTCTTCTCTTCCCCTGCACAAGCAGCCAGCAGTGCCAGTGGCTGGGATGAGGCTGCAAGCAAGAAGGAAATAAGGGGAGGCAACACTGAGGGAAAAGAGAGAATGTGTATGTGTTTACTAGAGAGAGATTGTGGCAGGAACAGGTCAGTCAGTGTGAAAGGGGAGACGTGTTTGGGTGGGTAAGACTTCAGTGGAGAACTGGGGCAAAGAAGCCCTGCTCACTGTGAGCATTAAGAGCTGGTAGGACAAGAGTGAAGTCAGAAATTCCCCTTCTGCATCCTAGGGTTCATCTCAACTTTGTAGTGTCAGCTCTTGCAATTCTTTTCTTAAATTTCAGCTTCTGGGAATCAGACAATTCTGTATTGATCTAAGCTTTTGTTGTGAGAAGATTTTAGCTATAATTGTTGGAGACAACAATCTGAACAGTGGAGCTTCGGTGCACTAGAAAAGTTTGGGAGCAGCAGGCCTTTAAAAATGCAGTTATATTTGTTTATTAAATTGCTTCCATGTCTTAAAATGGATCTTATTTCAGAGCATAGATACTTCCTCATCTTAGAAACTCATAGTGATAGAAGGATTCTACTCCTCATATTTGGGAAGTATTTTGGGATCCTAGCTGAAGGACTGTGTGCTTCTTTACCATGCCAAGGCTACTGGCAGAATGGTGAAGAGGCAAGCATCAGACAGCACCAATATGAGCACAAGCATGCAGCTCAGCATCTTGGAGTGGGATCTCCCTGACTCCAGTGAACTGCTGGGGATCTCCAGGCAGGAACAGGGCTTAGCTGGGGGTGTCATCATGCTTGCCCTGGTCCCAATGCAGAGCTCTGGCTCCCTCAGAGCCTGGGGGATAGTGATAGGCTGTGAGGCAGTTTCCCATGTGCTGCATCTTGATACCCTCAGGCTGGAGACAGCTTTAAGCCCATATAATGTCCTGAGTGAATGCTCTAACTGTTGGGCTGTGTTATTAAATTCTGGGAAAAGAAGCACTGCCTTGCAAGCAAGTTGGCAAATGGGGAGGTGGGGTGATGGTCCCACTGGTGTGTACAGGGCAGGCTCTAGCAACCCAGCACCCATCAGCATGCAGCCCTCAGGCCTCAGCACCGCACAGGTGTGCCTGCCCTCATGGGAGTAATTTGGGATGGATACATAAACAAAATTCCAGGCCCACAGGGAAACTTAAGGTCAAGCAGAGGCATCTGATGATCTCAGGAAGCCTTTGGGTTGGAACCCATGAGACTGTCCTGCATCTGAGCGATCCTTCCAGCAGTGGGTTGTGTCTTAGTGGGTGTTCCTCTGCTGCAAGCCTGGGCTCAGCCTTTTTTCCACCTCTGTCCTCAATAGCTTGGTGTTTCTCTCAGCTCATCTAGATCTCATGTTTTCCTAGCTGAGAGCTCATTGGGATCACAGACTGTCATTTCACACTGCATTTTGGCCCTGCAGCTATAACAGCCTCAGCTGTGCTGCACTCCTCCTCCTGGCTTTCCCAGCAGAGGTCACCCTGCATCTGGAGTTGCCAGTGTCCCTTAGGCTGAAGTGGTGTCTTTATTTCTCATGTGACGGCTGCTTACTGATGAATCACTGCCTGCATACAGGACTGATGTCACCAGCTGCTAAGTGACCTGGTGGCTAGCTTGAGTTCTCCTGGAGCTGCCAAAGATCTGGTACACCTACAGGGGTCTCTCAACATGTTATTGTCTGGTATTACCTGATAAGTAATCAGAAAGCTTCAGGTTACAGAGGCAGTTCAGTGTGAAACATAGTGTTCAAGGCTTTTCTGAAGGCAGGCTGGGAGCACAAGGGCTCCCCTCCAAAAAGTCCTGACCATCTAGGATAGTGTATGGTTATGTGAACCGGACACAGGAGTGTGTGTATTTGGTGGAGTCCTAAACACATGTTGGGAAAACTGTTGTTGCTCAATGCTACAATATTAACGTGATAGTAATAATCTGTATTATCAGGAACAAATAGAATGTGATTGTATTATCTTGCTCTTTGGGCATTCAGGTTGCAAACTGTTACATTAAGCAGAGCTTTTTCTGTTGCTCTATTAGGTCAGGCGCATGTACAGAGTGTTCATCAGCTCTTTAGTATACTGCTCTGAAAGGATGTTGGTGAGTGCTGTTTGACTTCTGACCTTTTTATCTTGTTTTGCAGGGTTATGATAATACGGAGAGCAGTGTTCGTAAAGCTAGTGTATTTTGCCTAGTGGCAATTTATTCAGTAATTGGAGAAGAACTGAAACCTCATCTCGCACAACTCACAGGAAGCAAGGTACGAGAGTAAATGCATCTCCGGGCTCTTGATTATAGCTAGCTGAATGGCTTGCACTACTAGCAGCAAGATCGATGGCATTACCATACTTCTGGGTTAAGCTCCCTGTACTATGTTAAATCATATCTCACCCTACCAAACACTACTAGAAGAGCACAGCACTTGCTCAGCAGTGTGAGCATTTGAAATCCCACTAAGAAAATTTTGATGGGGTACAGATACGGCTTTCATGATGCATTTGATTCTGTGTAACTGCAAGCTGCCACTAAGTGGGTCCTTCCCACTTACAGCCATGTTTACCTTGCCCCTTCAGTGCTGCATCGAGGCCTGTCTCTTCAGTGAATTTGTTCAGCTGGCTGCTCTTGCTGAAAACCAGTTCTGCAATCCAAATTAATTAGCTTTCAGCCTGTTCTGTGGCACCAGTGCAGAGAGTGGTGGGAATGCATGGCTGGGATGGGTGGGAGAGCAGGTTCTCTCAGCAGCAGGCTGTGGTTTGGCTGATACAAATGCAGGTAACACTTCACTTTTGATAGCATGGCAGTGTCTGTTCTTGGGACACCAGCAAGTTCAAGTGGCCCTTCAGAGGACTTTGTGCCCTAAAGTCAGGTTTCATGGATAGTGGCACAGGAAGTGTGGCATAGGCCAAAACAACGTGAGACTGAAGACACTTGGATTTTATTTCTGAATTGAGTTGCCTTGTCCTTAAACAAATTACTTGTGCCTCCAAATTGCTCTGGAAAGAGATAGCTATGAGTGCTGAGGTTTACCTCATTATATTTGAGCAGTCAGGAAATCCCCCTATAAAATGTTGTAGAGACTTTATTATCCCAGTATCCTAGGTGCCACGGACTTACTCCACCACATAACTAACTATAAACATGTGAGTAATTCTTCTGGGTTTATGCAGACTGCCTGTGTGTTTAAAGTTAAATGTGTGTGTGAGTCATTGCAGGATCTGGAGCTAAGGTTGTTAAGGCAGAAAAAGAAAACAAGCCCATGCAGAGGAAGTATATAGTCATAACAGCTGCAGTTTCACTAGATGGACCAAGTTAGTGAAGATATTTAAATGTCATTGAAAAATGACCATTTTATAAAGCATGGAAAGTTCAGGGTGTTTCCTAGGAGGGACCATGGCTCTTGGATCACTGTGTGCCTGCAGCCCTACTGACCTCTGTGGGATTCCTGCCCACCCAGAGCAGGCTGCAGGATTGAAGTCTGTGAACTGATGGCTGCTAAAGTGAAATGCAATAGGATTTTCAAAATCCCATAAAATCTCTCTAACTTCAGTGGGACTAGGCATAACTTCCTGCCTGTCTGTCCTGAAATACACCCGAGCTTTGCTTCTGATTTTCTCCAGAGAGCCCAGTGTCAGGGCACTCACAATTCAGCTCACCACAGAATGCGAGTTTTAGGATTTGCAGTTGACTTTTGACCACCTGCTTTTCCTGGCATCTTCTCCTCATGTTTGTTTGTTTCTTTCAGATGAAGCTACTAAACTTGTACATAAAGAGGGCCCAGACCACCAACAGCAACAGCAGTTCCTCTTCAGATGTTTCAACGCACAGTTAATGGAGATATGTGGACATATGTGTAGACTTAGAAGCAATCAACGGTGCCTCTCAGAGACCTTTCTGCTACTCTTCACTGGCGCACTCCATCAGCTCAAGGAGGCCATGCAGATATTTATTGCAATCAGTATTTTAGTTCCTTAAAAGCTTTTGTGTAGAATCTTACTGGTATTGAATGTAAAGGAAGCAAGGTCTGTGTTGCAGTCTTCATTAAAAGTGAACAACAGAAAGCCATACTTAAACATATTTGTATAGCCTGCTGAAATCTCAGAAATATGTTTAGGTTAGCATTCCAAAACTGAGTTCAGAAACCTGGATATGTGTAAAAGTCAAACAAATCTTGTTGTTTTAGTTCATACCCAGTTTTGGTTTCTGTGTGCTAGTTACCTGCTCTCTCCCATCAGCCGCTCTGGCTGGGTTCTCTTCTTACAAGTCTTGTGGTCTTGTTTTGTACTCCCTGCTGCATCTTGCCTACTGTGCAGAGCTGTCTGCAGGGAGATCTTTGCAGATGTGGTTGTGATTCCAGCCTTGGACGCTTTAATGCTGGGAGATATCAAGTGAGTAATGAAAAAGTAGGTTCTTCTTAAACATCTGAGATTTTGTACATAGTTCTTCTGACTGACCGTCGATAGGCTAATTTCTCTGTAACTGCTCTCCAGCCAGCTGTGCTGTGCAGAACAGCTGGGCTCTTGCTCCTTTCATTGACTGTGTAAATATTTCTCCCCTCCTAACCCATTTGGCTCTTTCAGATGCTCAAAAGACTCTCCAGGTTACTTGTTACTCCACAAAGGGAACCTGAGACCCAGTTCTGGGACTGATGGCCTGTGAATGAGACACTGGAGTCGGGTGGGTGGCTGGCTGTTGGATTAGGTTCTCAGTGTGCCCATGGGTGGGCAGTGGGGGCTTGCAGGGCTGTATCTCAGTGCTGCCTTGTGAGGCTAGCTGCATTTTTGAAGTATATAGTGTCGAAGGGCTGATCTGCTGCTCTGACCTGACCCACTGGCAGTGGGTGCTGAACGACTTTGTCCCTACAACTCCTTTATGCTTTGGGCAAAATGTTCAACCCAGAGGACAGAAAGGCCATCTGAAATGGAACAAAAAGACCCCATAGAAGCACCTGCTGAGCCAGCTGGGACAATGCTGGTTGCCTGCCACATCTCTCCTCCTGTGCCTGAAGAGCCTGCAGTGCTGTTAGCTGCCTTTAGAAACCATCTTCCTGGCCAGCACCATGCACAGCCCTGCTGGGTGCTCTGCATTTTGGAGGGGTGTGGAGAGCCCTTGCTGGGCACTACTGTCAACAGGGTGCTCTGGATAAGGGTACTACAGCACAAATTCTTTTGCAGCCTGATGACACAGACCAGTAAGAGCCAATCCAGCAGCAGCCAAATACCCCACAGCACCAGCTTTTGTAAAGGGAGATTCTCTGGTTGGAAATGGTGGGCTCCCCTGCCTCTGCCTGTAACCAAGGGAAGCAGGAGGATGCTAGTATTGTGTTTGGCCCTGAACTGGATCCTGGCTGATGGGCATGCCCACCCCAAACATACAGTGGATTGGAACTGGCTTTTTGCCCGCAGTGCCAGCAGTGGAAGAGGATGGTGGACCTGCAGCTTACGGCTGCAGCTGTGCTGATGGTTGTGTGCTCCCTGGCTATTCTCAGTGCCTTGGTCCCTCTCCAGCCCCTCCATTTCACCTTTGGGGAGCTGAAGGGACACCTTGGTAGTGTACTGAGAATGTGAAAGTCTGCTGCAGCAGGGGAGTGCAGTGAGGAGGGTAAAGCCACATTGTTCTCTCTTCCCATCAGTTCATCCCTGTGTGTGTAACCCCTGGCCTCAAGTAGCTGGGAAGTGACACCTGGTGCCAGCTCAACTCCCAGTCCTCAGCTCAGGAAGGACTGGGGGCTGGTGGGAACTGTACAAGATTGGGCTGCAAAGCTTGTCGGTCCTTTTCCCTGCTGATGTGAGAACAGAGGAGGTGACCTGCTCCCAGGTTTGTTAGGATGTGTCCAGGCTTTTGCTGCATGCAGGGTTAGTTCCCTCAACTTTCCCCAAGAGTAATGCCATAGCAGGAGAAACTGCTTGAGATTTTGGTGGGTGGGATTCCCCCAGGGTCTTTCCCACAGGCTCAGAAAAGCCATCCTCCCTTTCCGTGGACCATTTCTTTTCAACAGCTTTCGGTATGCTTGTTAGAATATTATTCTTTTTCATTTTTGAGCGATTCAGATTATTTTAGTTTAACACAAATTTATTTTCTCTTTTGAGGAAATACTCAGCCGACTTGTTGGCAGCAGTTAGCTGTCTTGTGTGAATTTTTAGTGGTGGGTTTGGGGTTTTTTTGTTGTTGTTTGGTTTGGTTTTCATTTTTTTTTTTAAGTTGTACTTTGACTGCTTAGTATTTATGCCTCTCCTTCTCCCCATCTCAGTTCAGCATCTTCTGTTCCAGATTGGTGGTTCAGAAGGTCACCACAGCTGACCAGATGGAGATTAGTCCCTCCCAGCTGTAATGGAGCTTGGTCCATCACCGTTTGCCATGTCTTTATTATTGTTTTTAATGGCACACTGTAGTAAATCTCCAGGAATTGAATTCCTTCTCAAATGTTTTTATATATTTTTATCAAATCCTGTTAGTATGCACTGAGAGTGAACGCACTGTATCGTTCCTGAACTGATGCTGGTGCATGTGCTGTCTTCCTTGGCAAGATACATGCAACTGGCTGCTGCTCCAGTGACCTGTGTTTTCCAATGCTATTGGCACGCTCAGGACTGCAAGTGGTAGAACCAGGCCTTACTTTCTAAATCAGATTTGGTTCTGTTTGTCAACAGATGCTCTTTAGTGTGCTACTTAATTTTGTTACGTGAGTCAGTCAAGGGTTCATCCTTCGAGTACTCTAGAAGTATGTTATACCTGTATGCAGTAGAGAGCATTCTGCTTAGGTATTTATAAATCATTGCGCATAATGTACATAGTAAGGTTGTTTAGTATGTTGAACATGACCCAATTAATTTTTTTGTGTTTCCTTTGAAGTACTCAAAGGGCTAGCTCTGAATGTCACCTCTCTGATCTCCAGTGTTCTGACTTCAACAAGCTGTACAATCATTCTGTTTTCTCTTCAGCAAGCATAAAGGTCTCTCTGGCTACAAATCACAGTATCCATGCACGCTTGCAGAGAAAGATCTGCATGCTGGCAGTGCCTTCACCACACCGGTGAAGCCTGTGTTCACGTTCTCCTGGCAGTAGGCACCTACTGCAGCTGACTTCTCTTTTCCTTGCTGCCCATTGTGCAGGGCTTCAATTTTTTGTATCTTAAAAAA
>NDXB01005975.1:0-26902 GCA_002631895.1 Agapornis roseicollis | reverse complement strand
TTTTTAATTAAAAAAAAAAAAAAAAAAAAAAAAAAAAGAAAAGAAAAGAAAAAAAAATAGTGAATTTTCTTTGCCCACCATGTTCTAGAAGTCTGAATGGGAGAAAACTCTCAGCAGACAGTGGCTCCTGGCTGCAAGGTTGCCGAAATCTCAGATGTGGATGTTTTTTCTGCCATTGGCTGCACCAGTGCTCCGTGGGCATGGGCAAATACCAGATCCATCCGCCCCACAGGTCTACGTACTGTAGTTCTCATGTAGTGCAGAAATACCGAGGCATGTGGCTTTCTTAAGGTACACTATGTGTGCTTGCCTGGATTACAATACAATACGAGACTGTCTTTTTTTATTGCTTATTACTAGCTTACCAATAACCTGTATAAGTAATGTAACTCGCATTTTTGTCATCAAGACCTTTTCTCCCCACCCCTTTATTTATCAAGCATAATATTACATATTAAGGGACAGAAAAAATAGACCTTTGTAGAATACAGCAAGACGTTGCTAACAATGTTTGAAATGGGAAGTAAAAGCCGCTCTGAAAAACGCCAGCCATGAGGAATGACTTTGTTGGCACCGTGTTCATGCGCATGTATTTTTTTTCTATTTTTTCCGCTTTTGTCATGTTACATCCATATCTGTATTTATATCTTATTTGTTTCACTTTTGAGTGTATCATGGCAATTGTACAGATGGGTTTTGTTAACATTCATGTGATAGAATTTGCTAAGAAGAAACAAAAAATAAAACCTTTTGAGTTTGCCCTAGAAGGAGTTGGGTTTCCTTGGGGGGGGGGGGGGGAAAGGAGAGAAATTAGTAGTGAATTCATTATTCAACACAACTCCTTACCCCAGCAGCCTTTGCTTGTAAAGGATCTGCTGTTATTCCTGCCCTGGCTGCTGTGGTTTTCTGTCTTAGAGGTGGGCTGGTGGGCTGACTGTTCCCTACAGGCACCAGTGGGGTGAGCAGGCAGCTGATCTTTTGGGGCGCTGGTCTTTTGCTGTCAGCTTTTAAAGGCTTTTTGAAAATTAGGATTTGAGAGGATTTTGGGGAGCATTTGTGACTTTTGGAAGAAGGGGCAGGCAACTCAGGAGGACTACAAAGATGTAGGGAGAAAATTAGAAGGGCCAAAGCCTGACTAGAATTTAATCTGTCTACTGCTGTAATATGTGATTAAAAATGTTTCTATAAGTACATTAGTGATAAAAGAAGGGCTAAGGAGAATTTCCTATTGGATGTGGAGGGAAACATAGTGCCAAAGCATGAGAAAAAGGATAAAGTAGTAGATTCTTTCTTTACCTTGATCTTCTATGAAAAGACCACTTGTGCTTAGGGTACCCAGCACCACGAGCTGGAAGAGAGGGACAGGGAGCAGAATGAAGCTCCCATAATCCAAGGGGAAATGGTCAGCAACCTGCTACATCACTTACACACACACAAGTCTACAGGGTTGGATGGGATTGATCCAAAGGTAGCGAGGGAATTGGTGGAAGTGCTCACTGAGACACTTTCAATCATTTATCAGCAGTTCTGGCTAACTGGGAAGGTCCTAGTTGACTACAAGTTACCAAATGTGATGCCCATCTACAAGAAGGGCTGGAAGGAGGATCTGAGGAACTACAGGCCTGTCAGCCTGACCTTAATGCAAGGAAAGGTTATGGAGCAAATCATCATGAGTGCTATCATACAACATGTACAGGACAACCAGGCTATCAGGCCCAGTCTGCATTGGTTTAGGAAAAGCAGGTCCTGATTGACTCACCTGATCACCTCGTATGACAAGGTGACCTGCTTCCTGGATGAAGGAAAGGCTGTGGATGTTGTCTACCTTTAGACTTTAGTAAAGCCTTTGACACTATTTCCCGCCACATTCTTCTGGAGAGACTGGCTGCTTGTGGCTTGGACAGATGTTCTCTTTGTTGTGTTCAGGTTTGTGCCCCTCGCTACAAGGAAGACATTGAGATCCTGAAGTGTGTTCAAACAAGGGCAACAAAGCTGGTTAAAGATCTACAGCACCAGTCTTATGAGGATTGGCTGAGGGAACTGGAGAAAATGAGGCTCAGGGGAGACCTCACTCTGCACCAACCTGAAATCAGATTGCGGGCTGGTCTCTTTTCCCAAGTAACAAGTGATAGGACAAGAGGAAATGGCCTCAAGTTGCAGCAGGGGAGGTTTAGATTGGCTATTAGGAAAAACATCTCCAAGAGAAGGGTTGTCAGGCATTGGAACAGGCTGCCCAGGTAGTGGCTGAGTCACTATCCCTGGAGGTATTTAAAAGACATGTAGATGTGGCACTTAGGAGCATGGGTTAGTAGTGGACTTGGCAGTGCCAGATTAGTAGTTGGACTCAATCTTAACAGTCTTTTCCAACCTAAACAGTTCTATAATTCTATAGATTTTGATGTGTCCTTTAGGGCTGCAGCTGCAATGTGTTGACAAGGGAGTGTTTGTTTATTGAACCACCTCAAAGTATCTGTCCCTTGTTGTCCTAAGCCACATGATTGCTTCACACATGGAGAATGAAGAATGGCTGTAACTGTTGGCTGAGACAGTCTTGCCAGGCTCTCCCTATGGTGGAATACTGGACTTGCTGCCAGCAATTAAAGGTAGTTAGCAGATTGCTGTCAATCTCCCTCAAATTATTTTGCGACCCCTTCTCTCCCATGAGAGGTGCCCCAGGGAGCAGCTCAGTGCATGTCAGCAGTTGCACTCCTGCACCAGGTGCCTTGTCTTCTTTTTGGCTCCAGTTAAAAAATAAGATGTTTTGGTTTAAGACCCCTGAGAAAGCACAGCTCAGCTGATCAGTGGTAACTTGTGAAGTTGAATAATTCCACTGCTTCTCACTGTGCAACCCAATTGCTTGCTTGTGCAACCCTCGTTTACCCTTCCTGAGCAAATCTCACACACTCCTCTCTTCATCAACCCAGCACATTTTTCCTACTTTGCCCTTTCATAGACAATCCATGAAAGGACCCTCACCAGTGAGTGAGCCCCAGCCCCGGCAGGAGCCTGCTGGGAGGAGGCTTAGATCAGCAATGCAAGTAATACTGACCCTGAGGAGGCAATGACAGACCATAAATCTCCATCCTCTACTGTGATGGGGAAGACACACTCCTGCAAGGCTTTGGGGAAGCTGCTGGGGCAACATGGGCATGGAAGTTAACCTGAGCATCAGCTGGGGAGGGAGGCGTGGTTGTGTGTTTAGGGCTAGAAAACATCCATCGCTTGTGATCACCAGTCACAGATCTATTGACAGGTAATATGGGGATATAACTAATGGGCTGTTTCAGTATCAGGGCCAGCAGCACACAGCTCTTCCCTGCCCAGGCAGCATGCATGCATGCATGCATGGGAAGACAATTACACCACTGCAGCTGCAGCACAGGAGATGCTTACATGTTTCAGGTTCTCCCTGGAGATCTGACTGCAGCCAAAGGCTCAGGAAATGTTGGCCCATTAAACCCAAGGCCCTTATGCAACATTGCTCTGCTTTCCATGTGCTTTGTCATAACTTGGCAGGTACTGAAACACTGCCACGGCTTTCCAAAAAAGGGCTATTTTATCCAAACTCGAGTGCCAGTCAGGAGCCAGCAACCCTCCTTGCTGCCCAGCACAGGGGTCAGCAGGAATGAGTCCATTGTCCATTAAGTCAGTCACAACACATGGAGATAATGATCACAGGGGCTTCAGCTCTCTGAGGGACCTGGGGCTGAGGCTGGAGGGCTCAGCAGGAAACAGACACTTGGGTGCAACAAACAGGCAAGAGCTCGCCTGGGAGTGAAGGAGATGGGGAGCAGGCGGTGGAGGGGAAAGGCAGTGTAAACCAGACCGAGCTAACACAGGGCCGGGGGGATTACAGGGTGTCAGGGAAGCTGCTCACAAACACGTCAGGTACAAAGCAGCACTCCAGAGCTGAGGGGTAATGAGTAATTAATGAGGAGAGGGATGAAATTCATAATGACTTAAAAATGGTCGGGATAATGAAGTCCTTCTCTTTAAATCCACCTTTAACAAGAAAGCTAAGGGAAAGGATTTAGCTCAATTAAGAAGTAAAGAAAACCAACCTTGTAAAAATAGCTACTGACACAAGTGAGAGAACAGCTGAAAAGTCTCTCCATGGCTGAAGCAGCAAATGGCTGAAGCCTATGGCTGGAGGGATTTAGAGGGGAAGGTTTGGTTATTAAATGATGAAGAGTTGCAAGGAAACCTGCCTGGACCCAGCTTCACGTTTGTGCTGCTGCCCCCATGCAGGGAGAAGGGGCAATCCCAGGCCACACAGCCTTGGGTTGCTACTCAGCCTCAGGAGCTGCAGGAGGTGAGATGGAGTGAATGGACTGAAGACATACACCTCACTGTCTGCCTGCTGGTGCAGCAGTTGTGTTGCTGGTGACATGGGGCAGCCTGTGCATGTCCAGCACGCAGCAGCTTGTCTCACAGCAATCTCTGTTATGGGCAGCAGTTGCTGGCCAGGTACTGAACCCCAGCTCTCAGCTAAGCAGCTATGGCACCTTTTACAGAATCATGGCATCACCTAATTTCTGTATTTAATGACTGTATGGCAAAAGTAGTCAAAGGAGAGCTTCAGGAAGGTGGCACAAGTATGTTCCTGGGCATACAGATGTGCTGATTGTCTCTTGCTGGGACTCATCCCACACTCCACTCAGCTGGTGGTTCCAGATGTTGGATGTACAGGGCTCTTGCAATGTGAATTCTATGGGTTTTGTTGCTTGCCTAACTTCTCCTTGGAAACACTAAAAGTTTTAACAAATCACTGTGAATTCACCAGGCAGGGAGCTGGTGCTGATGTCTGGCTGATCTCTTGCTGACTAGCTCTGGGGTGATCATGGTGTGCAGCAGCAGCGGGTAGAGGCCACAGTCCTCTTCTATGGGATGCAGCTGCCCTTCGTGAGCATCAGCAGCCACTTGTGGCCAGCGGATATGCAGTGGTCCTCAAAGTGATGCCAAAGCTCAGGTGTCACAAAAGAGGCTGGAAACACTGGAGTTGGCACTAAAACACATTCATCTCCTCCCTATTAGGGGAAATACTTTTGGCTTGCTCTGGCTGCCATGCAGAAGGACACTGGGATATTCTCTTCCTTACCTAGATGACCCAACTTCTTTAGACACATAACCCCATCTCCCTCTCCATTGAATAACACCTGTAAGGTCTATTGTGCCTGGACCTGCACCCTGTCCCTTCCATGAGTGTCCCCAGCACAGAGTCTTTCCTGCTTCCCCTGTGCCAAAATGCTTCCCTCACAGCACAGGCTGGGGCTGACTCAGCATCTCCAGGCAGGTTGGTGCTCAGGGCTGAAAGGGTTAAAGAGCTGTGCCTGTCACAGGGGCAAGTTTCTTCACTGCCGGTCTATAAATAGGAGCTGGGTTTCTAATCTGCTTGCCACTTCTTTCCACTCCCGGCCAGTTTTATCCTGCTTTTTCCTGCAAGAAGGTACCTGCACTGTGACTGCAGCCCTGCAGATACTGCTGGGAGAGGGAGGAGAGCGGCCATGTCCTGCCCAGGGAGACACAGTGCCTGTCAGTCCTCCTGTAACTCACCCTGACTGAAAACAAACAAAAGCAAACAGGAAAAGAAAGGGGAGAGAAGCGTGGCCCAGTAGAGCTGACCCAGGTAAGCAGAAAGCCTCAGCTGCTTTTGCACCCCACTGACCCTGGAGAAGCAGCACCAGCCCAGCTCAGCTTGGTTCCTGGCAGGCTCAGACCACCCTGTGCTTGCCTGAGCCCTCACAGGCACCCCAGAGCTGAGGCTGAAGGTTTGGCCACCCTCTTTCTCGCTCAGCCATGCCCTCTCAGTGCTGTCATGGATGCTCCTGGGAGCCTCTTCATATGTTTCTGGACAGCTTTTGCTCTGACACAGTGAAAAAAAAAAGTAAATATAACAAATACATTCTCATTTATCAATCAATATGAAAAGCAGAGAGCAATCCATCCCCAAAATGCCATGTGTGAATGATGGGCTGCCCTGCTTGGAGGACGTGGACTTAGAATCGTAACATCATTCAGATTGGAAAGCACCTTAAGATCATCTAGTTCCAGCCCCACTGTCATGGAACACCTCACACTAGACCAGGTTGCTTAAGGCCCTGTGCAGCCTGGCCTCTCCTTCATGGTTTAGCCTCACAGCTGCCCAGTCCCATCGGCATATAAACTGCAAAAGCAATGTCTGTGCTTCCTTTGCTTGTCCAGCTGATTTCCTACAGCCAGCGAGCATCTGTCTGCTCCTTCAGGCTTGGAGGGAAGCACCACCCCACAGCTGGGATGGCAGGAGCTGTGCTGAAGGGTTGTTTGACCCTGCTCAGTACACTGAGCCACTGAGCAAGCTGTTCAACCACAG
Source organism: Agapornis roseicollis (assembly GCA_002631895.1). Classification (NCBI taxonomy): domain Eukaryota; kingdom Metazoa; phylum Chordata; class Aves; order Psittaciformes; family Psittacidae; genus Agapornis; species Agapornis roseicollis. Next base: position 20,553 of record NDXB01005975.1, on the reverse strand, counting down.
CTGGACCCAGGGCAATGGCTAGCTCCACTGAGGCTGGGATTTCGGCATTCTCCAAGACCACTTCCAAAACCTTTAGCATCTACTGCAGTGGGGAGCTACTTTGCTCTGGGAGCATCTCTCCACCCAGTTGCATATTGATGCTGCTGTTGTAGCAAGCTCAGGCTTCAGCCTCTGCTCCCAGGTTTAGCTGCAGGGAAGACCATCTCCTCCCAGGATTTTCCATCTGGTCTAGTGGAAGGTGCTCCTGCCCATAGCAGGGAGGTTGGAACTGGATGATCTTTAAGGTCCCTGACAACTCAAGTTATTCTGTGACTCTGTGATTTTGGTAGATGGTGCCAACCGGTGCTGACAAGTGTCCCCGGCCAGCCCTCTGCAGGGTGAATATCGGTTTCACAATTTAGGACGTTTGCAAGACTTCTGCTTTCTGCTGGTTGTTCACTAGTTCCCACCACTTCTTCTTGCAGCTCCCTGGTTTATACCTGGCTACAGATGGTCCCCACTAAATGGCCATGGTGGGATCTGTCTCTGGAAGTTTAATAACAGCTTGAGAAGTCCCTGGATGTTGTTCTTTCCACTGAACTTCTTCACATGCCGGTGAACTGAAGCTGTGGAACTGAACATCAGCTGGGGACTGACAGCCAGGTGGTGATATCCTTCCCTTCCTGCTGAAAGGAACCTGGGTCCTACTGCTGGCTAATCCTGGTGTTTAGCAATAGGCAATGGATCCAGGTTTTTCTCTGGGACAAACCCATGCTAGCGGGAGGTGGGAACAGGACTGCCCTTTTCCTTTCAAGTTAGTGGCTGAATTCCAGAGGTGAGCCAATGCTCAGAGCAAGTGGGAGCACTGGAAAGGGATCCCCAGAAGCTCAATCCCTAATAGCTCTGCAAGCAGAGGAGAGTTCTTTGGCTCTCCAGGCAGTCCTTCGAGCACAGTCGGGGTCACTGTGGTGAAGGGATGAAAGCTTCAGAACAATAGGTTTAGGAAAGCAAAGTCCTGGAGTTTGGTTCTCACTATGCAGTGCAGGAGCCAGATTCCCCTCTCACTTGCACTGGGACATTGCTGGAGATTGGAGCACTCCCTTGAGAGCGGTGCTGCTGGAAGGTGGGGATATTCTCCCAGTAGCATTTTGCCCTGCAGTTGTTATTGGCATGTGGCTTTTCACTCCATTTCCTTTGGCATTCGGCAATCACCGTGTTTTGGGCAAGCGCTAAACATTAACTTAGATTTGTACTTAATAACTCGCTGGTGTGTTTGGAGCCCCGCTACAGGAAGGGGACATACTCAGAGTCCTTCCCCTGGCCCTGTCAAAGTTTTAGGGCTGCCAAAGCAAGAGAGTTTCACCAAGCTCACACCAGCATTCACTGAGCACACACCTGTGCTTGGTTGAAGGCATATCCAGGTATCCAACACATGTTGTTTTCATCCACGTAAAGTCTTTGATTGTCTTGATTAACACAACTAAGAGGACCTTGCTGATTTGAAAGCAGAGTGATAAACCTTCTCAGCAGAAATCAAAGCCCTGGAGCAGTCCGGAATGTACAGGAATGGCATTAACAACTAATCCTCACTAATCCAAGATGACATCCTTATCACATGAGAGCATAAAATGTAATTAGAGTTATATAGTGTTATCTCCAGAGTACTAAGCAAATATTAACCAATCCATCTTCCCAGTGCTCCTGTGGGGACAGCCCAGCAGTCCAGTTACCCTGGCTGTGCAGGTGGGGAAACCAAGACATGGGATGGTGCACTAGCAGGGTGCCCTTCTGTAGAAGACCATGCCTACCTTGCATCCAAAATCCCAAAATAAGCAAAGCATTTCTGGCTGCTGGGAAGTCTCTTGAGGACACGGAGCACATCTCCCTTCAAGGCCCCTGTTATCAAGGGGATGGCAAGTGACCACTGCTTCTCTGCATTTCCAAGATCTCTCAACAGCTATTATATATCTGCAGGGAGGTAAAATACATGATCAGAGATAGGCTTCTTCCACTGCTGTGATAGTGAACCATCCCTTCACCTCTGTTTGTGTCAGGGTTTGTTTTTTAATGTCCCAGATTTGTTCCATCTCATGGATGCTGCAGAAGGTGCCTTTGCTGGGGGGAGCTTTTCTGTCTTTCCCTTGGCTCTCCAAGGTTGATTGGCGCTGAGATGGATAGTGCAACTGATGGTCTCCACCAGTGTGAAGCAATGGCCTTGGGACTGAAATCAGCATGCAGGCTTTACAGCCTGGATTGAGGTCTCCACCATCCTTGTAGCCAAGGACACCTAGAGATGGGCAGGGAGGTCTCCCTGCATGATGCCTTTCACCATTTGTTTAACAAAATATGGAGCCTCATCCACTTAGAGCAGTTGGACCATTTGCAGCAGTGGGGGATGTGGTCCTCTTATCACTGTTAGCCTGTTAGCGTTGGCTGCCCTTGACCAAGAGCTGCTTTTGACAGATGAAGACACAAACAGCCACTAAATTTCTCGAGGCTTTAGGATAAGATTGTATTTCTTGGGCTGGCAATGCCCTCTGCTTTAAAAACATGTATTCGAGAGTGAAGTATAAATTCCTGGGCTCTATCAGCCTCTAAAATCAAAGACACCAACCAAAAGGGTACCGGCATTTGAAGGACAGAATGTTTCATGGGCTCTTTGGTGGGCACACTGTAGTGGCAGTCTTGACTGGAGGGCATTACCCTTGAAGATCTGTCACAACATACATTTATCAGAGAGCATGAGAAGAGCTGCAGAGTACAGGGTGAGAAGGGACAGCTGCAGCGTCCCCTGGGCACTCCCTAGCTCTGTGCCACCTCTCCCTGCTGCAAACTGTTCCATACCCTGCAGGATCTGCTCATTGAACATTTTATTTTCCCCTGGGACACTGGGAGTGAAAGAAACGAAGCGGTGAACATTTAGACTGGTGGGTTTGTTTGCTTTATTAATCAAATTCCAGATTTTCTGGGATAGTAAAGAAGAAGCCACATGCAGAAAACTTCAGCAAACTTTTCCAGGCAAAAGGAGGGAAGGAATACCACTGAGGAAGAGAATTTTTGAAGTGGTTCATGGAAGGCTGTTTTGTCACCTGTCTCTTTGGAGTTAAGTCTATGTTATACCCTCACTGGTAGTCATACCTCACTGGGTTGAGGGCAAGATCTGTCCCCAACCCACCCTAGGCTTCCTTCTCCCCTGCTCCCCTGCTCCGCTGGCACCACCAGTTGCATGGCCCCACTGGGACTCAGATCCACAGAAAAACAAACTGGAGACCAGAAAAAGGCTTTGTGTAACTCACGGAGAAAGAGCAGTGCCTGGACGGAGCTGCTCACCTCCGGTGCTGCTGGTGCAGGCAAGGAGAGGTGTGGCATGTCCTGTGGCGATGGATGGAGGTGCAGGGGGAGGCAGCGCTGCTACCTGGGCTGGACTGTATCATCCCTGAGCCTGCTGTGGGACACCTCAGTTGATAAGAAGCCCTTTTTCTGCCTGCTGAGGAGCTGCTCCTAACAGTGACTAGAATGGCCACTAAAACCCTACACTTACGAGGTTGCCTACTGTGCCTCCTGGTTTTGAGGCAGTTTAAACCCACAAATGCCCAGATATTAGTACATTAGCATACTGCAGAGTAGGGAGCAATTTTTGTCCTTTTAGGCAGCTTACCTGACACTGCTTTTCTAGCTTTATAATGATGCCAGTAAACTGCTGTAACGTGTGACTTGGCCAATGCGTCCTCTACAAATCACTGAACACGTTCCCTTTCCTTGCCCAAGGGGCCCTGGCTCCAGACTTCCTTCTGCTTCTGGAGCTCAGGCTGTCCAGATTAAGCTATCTATTGAAAAATTCCATAACCATTTCCAGCCTCAATGAATAGCTTATTCAAGGCCACTGGAAGGCTCTTGCATTATCTAGTTCAATGGTTTTCAACTTGTTTGTTTCTTGTTTTTATTTCCAGTAGAAATGGGAATCCCCAAAAAGTCACATCTACAGCCAGCTGACCAGCTTGGTGCAGTCACTTTCCACAGATGATGCAGGAGCAACCTGGGCCCTTGCAGGATCTTCCTTCTGAGCCAGGAGATTTGGCATCTTTCATGTGTCTTTCTCAGTCTGTATCACTCCGGCAACCTTTGTACTTTCTCTATAGTTAATCAGATTGCAGATTTTTCTAAATGCTCATAGAGAAAGCTGTGGTGGTAAAATTACTAGTATTTAAGATTGAGAGGTCTGGTTAAGAAGTTACCTTTACTAAAAACACATTCTTTTGTGATTATTCACAACTCCCTGCAGCTGAGCTAGGGTAACAGCTGGCATACCACCCTGATGGCCTGCACCAAGAGCCATCTCTCCATATCATAAGATTATTTACTGTTTGATACCTTAGGTCTGTGCAGCTAGCAACCTACTTAAGGAGTTCATCACGTCACTTTTGCAAATATTGTCACAATATGGGTTTTCTTCTGGATTTCCCCATGGATTCCAAGTCACGCTGAACGCTGGCACCAGTGGTACAGACCATTCCTCAATGCAGTTTATGCTTGGATTTGCTGGATTAAAAATGTATAATTTTACTCACCACTAAGGTTAGAAAAGTCCAAACAGGAAATGTGCAGGAAGAAGAACTCAAGGATTATTTCTGCTACACATTTAAAGATATAAAGCACAGATGATGTGTATAATGGCAAAATCAAAATGCTAAGAGCTCCAACTAAATAGAGGCTATTGAAAAGCAGCTAAGAAGATTAGACATAAATCTGACTGCTTGACACCACCAAGTAGATTATGTCACTTTGAGTTTATTCTATTGATTCATAGTAAAAATAATGGTGCTGTCTCACGTAATAGTCTCAGTGATTGCTACTGCTTGCACCCGGTGTTACGAGCTGGACATTGCTGGATAGGGTCAGCTTCCCATCCACTGTTACTACCTCCCTTCTGTTTGTGTTACAAGAAGTCCCTTCCCAAGAGATGTTTGTAAACTATGATCAAGTTTCTTAACCTTGTTTTGACAAATTAAAGCAGATGTTTGGCAGGATTTATCTGGTTCATCTCAGTGTTTATAGACAGCAGGATCTCACTGGCATGGTCCAGGGAGTCTAGGACAATGCATCCTACCCCACACAGATGTTTACATTAGGTCAAATAAGGAAGGCTGACCTACACTTGTAAGCAATTAAAACTACAACACCTTACACTATTTCACACTAGTATTTGTATTTTTTTTCCAGATCTTTAACCCATCTATATTAACCTGTCTTCAAGAATTTTTTTTTACAATGGGCAACCTATACCCATAGCACACAACTTTTGATTGAACTATTCTGTGGCAATATAGTTATTTAGTCGATGCCTTATAAACAGATATGCCAGGAGCAGTTTATTCTTTTTCCTGGTCAGGGGCAGCCAGGAACAAGTCCACATTGTATTTCAGTGTCCGAGAAACCCATGTTCTGGGATGAACCAGAAAAACTGTTTTATGGTCAGAGTAACGCTGCATTTATATGAAAATATGCAGAGGTTTGGTAATGATTTTGTGTCATCCTGGCTCTAGAGATGGGAATAAAGAGGGTTGTAAAGAAAATGGTTTTTGTGTTAGACTTTTTAATCTCAATTGATTGCTGAGGTTGTTAATAGGTTTGAAAAAGCCAATGGGATGCCTGTCTTAAATATAATTAATTCTGCCATTTCTTCCTTGAGCTGAAAGTAAATGTCGGTTAATTGGCACTGATTGATTAAAGCAGAACAAGGGACAATTTCCTCTGAAAGTCTGAGGCTTGTCTTTACTATGAAATACAGGAGTGCTTCTAGCCTGAGACAAAATTCTGCTGAAGACAACAGTTTCTGTTTGGTACAGTGAGCTCCAGTTACATCTTCAGTGTCTCTTGTTCCTCTTGTCCAACAGCTGTTCTGCAATCAAGCCTAACCGAGACAAGAGATAGGTTAGTTTTGCCACAATATAGCTAGCAGTACTGAATACTATGCATCTGAACTGCCACTGACCTTCCCTAACTACATCATGGGAAAAGTTAAAGCAATGGTCCCCTGGAGGGTTTTGCAGTGAGGTTAGTTGTTTCACTATGAAAACAAACTTACAAGCCTTGCTTTGGAAGTGAGGATGTAGCAGTTCTGTGCTTTGGTCACTTGGATTGTCTTATCTGAGGATATTCATTATGGTTCATGCCATCAGACTGCCACCCCATCCCACTCTGGGAAGTCTTTATGAGCACCACACGGTACCTCAGTGGTCAGGTGATTTTTGTATTAAAGAGGTTTGAAATTAGTGCTGATTTGTCTTAAAAATTCTGGAAACAACAGACTCTTAAACCACTGCAAGTGCAGCTGCCCTGGGTTGTGTGGGAATGAGCTAAAATTGTCACCTTTCTGTTTATCTCACTAAGGTTATTACAAAGACCCCACTGCTGCTGTGGAAAAGCAAAGGGTCCGATCCTTCTTCCACATACATGGCTTTTACATTTTTGTAACTCAACTAATTTTTGTCAAACAATTCTTAAGTTCATCCCTGTATGCATAAGAAGAAATGAAGTTGCAAACTTCAGTATAGCATATCCCACCCTGAAAGAAGTAGCCTCTGCCTGGGTCTAATTCTGTGGCTGTTAAAGAGAGCTGGACTATATACCAGGACTCACAACCCTTGGATTTATTCATAGATCTGACACTGTCTTGGTGATAGGAAGTCAGTTTGCCCTTCCATTTCTTCACCAATAAGGTAAGACTGATTGCTTGTTACCTAATGGTGATGGGATATTTGCACATGTACAATGCATGCACACTGTGTACCGTTCTATGTAGTTAATATAAACGTATTACCTTGCCCCACAGCACTTGTAGAGATGAGAGATGACACCTTGTACAAGCAAGAAATCTGGGATATTCTGGGGAAGAAAGGAATATCGAGGAAATAAATGCATTTGTAACTAGCAGTAGAGATGAGTCTTACCTCATCTTACCTTATATTGCAGGGTACTCGGAAGGCTGCATTTATTGGACTTAGGAACTGCTGTGCAAACACAATAAGAGTCTTAAATTTGGTTTATAAAAATCAAGGGAATAACATGCTCGTAGGATAATTGTACAAATTACTGTTGTTGCAAAATTGCTTTTACGTGTGAATATTCTAGTTGGCAACAGTCAGACTATATGTAGCTAGTAAAGAAAACCACACTCCCTTTTCCAGTTTATCTTCTTCTTGGTTATGAATTTGTTGTGTGAATCATCTAACTACAGCATTTCTATAAGAAAAACCTCATTTGATGGAAGAGCACTTTGAAGCAAAGACCAAATATTGTAATAATAATGCTCATTGTTTTCTCATATTTTGAGTTTTTACAAGTCATAGCATTTGTGAAGGGCTAGTGGTCTTGTGAGCTGTAAATCATGATTCTGTTAAGGTACAATGAGTTTTCTCTGCCTGAAAGTCATTTTGGGTATGTGAAGGGTCTTAAAATGTTTTCTCTTCAAGGAACTTAAGCTGTCTCTAAAGTGTTTAAGGGGAGACGAAAGGCTGTGTAATGTACTTCTTCATGCTTCCTGCTGTCCTACAATAGATAAATGCCCTGGGGCGGAGCACTTCAGATGTTTCTACATGCTCAACTGTGTCTAGTTATTATCCTGCAATCATTTCACACCTGAGGAGGTTACATTGGAGAGGATGTGTCTGCTTGTCACGGTTGCTTTGCCAGGTCCAAACTGTAATAATGCTTTTTCTCCAGAGTTGAAAATAACCCATGTTCAGATGGTATTTGCTTAGAAGTATCAATAGAGTGCACATGCAATACAGCAGCAAGAGGACCTTTTACCATGAGTTGCTTCAAAAACCAGGAAACTGTGGGCATCCCACATGTGCTTGGGTATTACCTGTGTAGTAAGACCTGGACATTGCCTTGAGCAGAAATGGGACTGTGGGGCATGTACACTAAAACATGTGTCAGGACTATTGTATCCCTTGCAGCTGGATTTCACAGATTTGCTGAAATGGTGGGAACGGATCTCTGGATGTCTCTAATTTAACCTCCACCTCAAAACAGGGCTGGAGCCTACACTGGATTGAGGGAACCATGGCTCTGTCTGCAGGAATCTTGGATATTTCCAAGGATGGAAATGCCACAGCCTGCCTGGTAACCTGTTCTAGTCCTTTAGTGAAGGAGTTCTTCCTAGTATTTAATCTAACCCCCAGGTCACAGCTTGTGGACACTGCTTTTATCACTGCTGCTCCTGAGAAGGGTTTGGCTCCATCATCTCTTTAACTGCCTATGTACAGCTTGCGGGCTGTTATAAGGTCCTGTCATGTCTTCCTCATCATCATCAGGCTCTGCAAGTCTTCAAGCTCTCCTCACAGGAGAAGTGCTCTAGGCCCTGAGTGTTTTAGCAGTTCACCTGTGGGATCCCATTCAGCTTCTCCAGCTCACTCTTGAACAGGAGGCTCAAACAGGTGCAGTCTCACCAGCACCAGGCAGAAGGGATGATAACTTTCCATGATCTCCTGTGTTATGAGGACTGGCTTACCTCATGTGTGGTGAGAGGGAACTGTTGTCTCCTATTTAAGATGGCTTTCAAGATAATCTATGGGTTTTCTCAGTAGGGCTGCTCTTCAACCAGTCGGTTCCCAACCTGAACTGGTGCATGGGGTTATGCCAGCTTGGTGCAGCACTTCGTAGGACTCTGTTAAACTTAATGAGGTTTCTGTTTGCTTCAAATTTCCCAAGGTCCTGCTGGCTCTAAGAACTGGTGCTCATCATGACAACCACCTCACCCAACTAGGTCTTTTCTGCAAAACTGCAGAAGGTGCCTCCTGCCTCTTATTCAGGCTCTTAGGGCTCCCCTTTCACAAGGAGAGAGGACACAGTCTTGGGTCTATGGACTAGACACCTTCTGGCACTTTTTCTTCTGTTTTCACACACCCTCCTCTGGCAAAGCTGTTTCAGGCAGTCCCTGCTGCAGCCTTGCTCCCCACCACTCCTTCCCCACTTTCCATTCCCTGGTTGCGTTGACACCAGTGTTTGGGGCAGGGTGGCAGACCAGACTGGTGGCCGGATGTAGGACACATGCAGCCATCACAGATATTTTTGTCCCGGCTATGATTTTTCAGCTGTGAAGCAAAGCTTTCTCAGGCAGCTGTGAGCAGAGCTGCTCAGCTTTCAGCTCAGGGGGAACGATGCTTTGCCTCCGCCTGCTAGGTGATTACGGCTCCCCTTGCTCTGCCAGCCTGGTGTGTGTGAGGATGGGATGTACTTGTGCTGCGCCAGCCAGGACAGGAGCCGCTAGAGCAGGCAGCACACACTGTGACCTGAGGCAGAGGGACCAAGATGTATGCAGGGCACAGCTGTTTGCAGAGTCAGTGTCTGCTGCTGGCCAAAAATCACACGATATACTTTTTTCAGTGGTTGTTCTTTGGGGTGGGTTTTTTAAGTCATGTGCTGCTTTCCTACCAGTGCTGTCAGCTCCGGAGGCCTCTCTTACAGCAACGTAAACACAGCTACTGTGCGTCCGGGTAATTGCAGCCTGTAGCTCACAATGAGACAGCCAATGGCAATGTATAATGGGCATTTAAAAAGCACTTACAGTGTCATCTAATCATCGATCTTCCTCATTGCGTAAATATTTTTTGTTTCCACAACAAAGTGACTTTAAAAGAAATGTTCACAGGAAGAAAAAAATAATTTCAATGCTGCTGATAAAATCAGGACAGACAAAATGATTCATGTGACACTGGGGAAAGCTCACAAAAGAGACTTAATTTCTGTGGCAAAAAGACCTCGTGGATTCATAACTGCTTGGTTGTGCCTGGAAATTCAGGGGCAGCTGGAAACTTGATGGTGACCCCTGATAAGCAAAAAAAATGGTGAGGGTTTTAATGAATGACTTGAATAAGAAAATAAATAAGCCACTCTGTGCGGTATTCTTCCTGATATTTGTTTTGCTGTTAAGCTCAGTTAATGTAGTTCTCATTGTGTTGTGATGATTGTGTTGTCAGCCCATCACCAGGCATGAGCACTGCTGCCAGTTTGGCTGTCAGGGAAGGGTATACATTGCCTGAGACACAGAAGGCAGAACAGGCAGGTGACTGCAATATGGAGGAATTTGGAAGCCTTTGGTGAGGAAACGTCAGAGATCATAAAGATAGAAAGGATCTTTGTTCTCCTCTGTCAAAGTGGCCACAGGACCTAAATGAGTTCCTTTCTTCGTCATTTTTTCTTTTTCGGGAGAAAAATCTAGTCTTGATTTACATCTAGAAAATGGGGATAGGAGGCTCTAACCACAAATTTTGGGAAAGTTGCACTCCTCATTATTACTTTCCTTGCTAAATTACTCAGTCTGTTCTTAGCCTTGGTTTATTAATTTGAAGTTCTTATTCCCTGGCTTTCGTATCTTTGCTGTGAGGTTTAGGAACATTAGAAATGAAATGTTGATTTCCCATGTGAGTATTTATAGACTTTGAGGCACATATTAATCTTCTGGGTAAAACCAGACTAAGCTCCATGTTTGTTTCACTATAAGGCACATTCTGTTTTTCCAGTTATGTGTCCTCCTTCTTGGTTGTAACACCAAGGCTACATTCATGCTCTTAGTGGTAGTTGTTGCTCAGAACTGCTGGCCACCAGCTATGCCCTGAAGTGCTGTTCAGCAGAGGGCAAAGGGAACCCATCTATGCTGGTTTCCATTTGAAAATTGGACCTGCACAGAATGGATAAGGAGCGCAGTAGTCACTGGTCACCAGACGAGCTTGCACTTGCCACAGGAAGCTGTCCCAAACCTTGTCAAAGGCAAATGAATGGTTTTCCAGCTTTTAGAAGAAAAAGAGGCCTTATAAAAGCTTTCTTCATTCACAACATTGCAGTGGATGCCAACCTCGGGTTTTTAGCCCTTTCTAGTTCCTGGCGCCTTCAGTGTTTTCCAGGGAAGGTAGGGCAAATTAATCACAGTACAGCCACCTTTTCTGGTTATCTTGCGGAGGCTACTTAAATATAGATTCCACAAGGAACCACAAGGCAGAAGCTGGAAGCTGTGAGCTAAAATACACTGAGGCAACACAAAAGGCCCCATGATGAAATTTTTTTCTTCAAGCACATTCAGTGCTTGGGTGAGATTATCCCTGTAAGTCTTCCCAAGTCTCTGCAGCTCCTTTCAGATCCCTGCAGTTCATCCAGACAGGCTGTAACTCTATGGCCCATGCATCAGGAGAGAATTGGAGTAATCCCTGAATAACCTTGACTAATGCCATAATTTTTGAAAGGCAGCATTTGCAAGCTCTTCAATACAGTATAATGTATAATCAACCTTGACCCTTTAAGTTTATTTTGAGTTTCATGAACACAAAATTGCTTGTAGAAGATCCTGATGGACTTTTCAGAAGTTATTCAGATGCTTGTGATGGAATTCATAAAGGTATAGAGATGCTTTTTTTAATTTGAATTTGGTGGGAGTTAAGTGCTTAATTACTTTCACCAATCTCAGCTTTTATTTAGCCATCTCTGCATTGTTGTAATGCTCCCATGTTCACATCCCTTTAGCCCACTGGCCAAGGGAAACACCTTGTTTCCAGAGGAAAAAGGGAACAGAATATGTATCTGTATCTCAGTCATTTCAATGCAAAGTCTACTTGATTGGTGAGAATCGATTCTAAACCTCTTGATCCTTCAGCAAAGCAGATGAAAGGCATATAGGTTTTCCACTCAGTGCTTAGCTAAAGGGATTGTAATGACCAGTGAAACTGCAGAATGATTTTGGGGCAATAATTTCTTCAACTGAAAGTGCAGATATTAATGCTTAAAATTTTTGTGTTTTTTTTTTTTTTTGTTTGTTTGTTTGTTATTTGTTGTTTTTTGTTTGGTTTTGTTTGGTTGGGTTTTAAATAAAAAGGACTTACATACTTAAAACACTGCTTCTCTTTATACCAGCTTAAACACACTGGCACAGTACTTCTGTGCCAAGGCACAAATGTCTCCAGGAAAAAAGACTTATTTTTAAAATACTTCTCATACAAAAAGTATCCTGAGATCCCTTTGTAGCATTACCTCGAGTAGAAAAATCCAACAAGCAAAATATTCAATCCCTTTTAGTCACATGAGTTAAGAATTTTACCATGAAGAATTGAAAAAGAGAGATTAAGAGCTATCAGCACAGCAGAGGGAATCAAATGGCTTTCGTCTGGGAAGGAGTAGGTGAACAAATGGGGGCTTGGGTGAGACAGCTGCAGTGGTGAAGATTTCTTCACTGAGGGGCTCTGTTAGAGGAGGAAGAGCAGACGATGGGTGATCAGTGGAGCCCCAGAGAGGAGTGGAAGAGGCCTTGGTCTGTGTTGTATGGTTGATTTTGAAGATCAGGAGAGGGTATTTGACGCTGTGATGCAAACTTCCATGTTGGGGGAAGAACAGAAGTTAGACCAGAAGAGGGCTGAGATTTCTTCCAGGAGAGGTAGGCAACAAAGAAAGGTATCTTTCTTTTCAGCAACAGGTCAGAGAAAACAAATGGGATTAAAACAATTTTCACTTCAACATACTTACTTTCTAGAAAGACAGTAAATAAAATATTGATGTGCCAGACTTGATGGGATCCTTTGTTTCATACAGTGTAGTCGTTTACTCTTACATCAGGCTTCATCTCTCTCCAGTTGGTGCAGCAAACTACACAATCTGTAGTTTCATAGTTCCCCCAGTGTGAAAGGATATTTACTGTTTAGAGAAGTCCTTGGACACCTCAGCAAATTTTGTCTTGTTTCCCTGTCCAACAGCTATATTTAGACTTTGCTCAGTCAAGGTCTGAGCAGCTGCTGCTCAGATGTTGTGTGAGCACAGCTAAATATTTTTGAGAGCATAAAAATGCAAGAAGATAACTGCAGCCATTTTGCTTTGAAAGAGCCAAGTGTTTGTCTGGCTGTGTAGTCACAGAGGAAACTACCTTAAAGGCACATTTATTTGTGCTGTTTCTCAGTCTGAAACTAACAAAGACAAACAGATCTAAATAATGTGTCTTAAAAACTTTAAGACTCATAGCACCTCTGTGAAGCTACTTAGCTGCCCTTCAAATTACCTTGTTCTTCACCTCATGACAGATCAGCACATGAACTGCCAGTGCCTACAGCGCATCTGACTCTCTCTAATGATGGCCTATATGTGCTATGACAATATCAATACTCTATAATTATTGCAGGATAATAAAAATTTCATCTGTCAGTGAAATGCCGCTATCTTGGCTGTAAAATATGGCAGCACACAATAATCTATGCCAACAGCTACCCTGAGTAAACTGCCTTTATTCCCTGAAATTTGACCAGGAAGCTTGTGGGTGGGAAGCCTTCTCCTGCAAAACTGACTGGAACATTTTTAATGAGTAATCAAGGGTCTGTGTCTATTCCTGCTGGTGGATAGACAAAAGGATATGACCAAATGCGGAACCCCCTCTACCATTTTGTTCCTCCTCCTTGAAGTATCAAACATAAGAAGGATTGATGGGACAGGAAGATTCCCTGAGAGCTGGGGGTGGGAAAATGACGGATATCAATAGCCTCGTGAAGAGGATCAGGACCTGCAATTTGAAGAGGTAAAGAAACAGATTTCTCTTACCGGGTAGGGCAGGTGAGTTAGGAAAGACATAAGGGCTTTGAATGGGTCAGTGGTGAGGTTTAGTCCCTGACACTGTCTTCTTGTTCCTGCACGTCCTCCAGCAAATTACTTTGCATCTCACTCTCCCAACTGGAAACTATCCCTTGACATGCTGAGAAAACCGGGGCTGTTCAGCCTGGAGAAGAGAAGGCTTCATGGAGACCTCATAGCAGCCTTCCAGTATCTGAAAGAGGCTTACAAGGATGCTGGAGAGGAACTCTTCATTAGGAACTGTATTAAAATGACAAGTGGTAATGGGTTCAAACTTAAACAGGGGAGATTTAGGTTAAATATAAGGAAGAAATTCTCTACTGTGTGGGTGGTGAGGCACTGGAACAGATTGCCCAAGGAAGTTGTGAATGCTCCATACCTGGCAGTGCTCAAGGCCAGGTTGGACAGGATCTTGAGCAACCTGGTCTAGTGGAAGGTGTTCCTGCCCATGGTAGGGAGGTTGAAACTAGATGATCTTAACCCAAATCATTCTATGATTCTGTGAGTCTGTGACATAAGGTTCATATTAACATGAAGCACAGTGGTGTAAGAGACACAAAGCATGGAGCTAACACAACCAGCCGTCCTTGACTTAAAAAAACCCCAGAGACTTTAAAGGAACCTGAGCAGTGCTTTTACAGTTGGCTTCTGATGTGAGCCGGAGATCCCAGGGCACCCCGCCGCTTCGACGTGAATAGGTACATGCATGAACAACGTGGAGGTACATGGACAGACTGCAACTCCCACAGGAGCGGGGCCGGAGCTGGGGTTTCCCCACGCCCCGCTGAGGCCGCGCTGCTCGCAGCGGGGGTGCACGCTGCCTACTGCAGGGGTTGCCGCGTACATCGCTGCCGCACCGCCCTGTCAAACACCGTTGCCGGGGCGATGCCACCTCCCGCCGCCTCCGCCCCGGGCTGCCCAGACCCGCCCCGACCCGCTCGTGCGCGGAGCAAGGGTGGCGGTGGGGCGGGACGGGGCGGAAGAGGGGAGGGCTCGACCTGTTCTGGCGCCCCGGCCCGGCCAACCCGCGGCTGCCGGGTCTGAGCCATAAAAGCGCCGGGAACTGGTGGGACTGCGGCTTCAAGTGGTCGCAGTCGTGCTAGGCGTGCCTCGGGTAGGCAGCCCGGCTGGCTCCCTTCTGCCGCCCGGACACAGCGACCGCGCCGGCACCGGGCGCCCCTTCTCACCCCGCCTCGCCCACCGCCTCCAAGATGCTGTTTTGGCACACGCAGCCGGAGCACTACAACCAGCACTCGACCGGCAGCTACCTGCGGTGAGTCCCCGCCGGCCCCGGTGTGAACCCGGCAGGTTAAGCGGATTAAGGCGGGCACGGGGGTTAACGGGAGGGTGTCTGCTGGCTCCGAGGCATCCTGCTTGTCGGGCTGCCCTGGCGGTACCCGTTGGCGGTACCCGGCGGCCAGCGGAGCAGCCGCATCGCCCTGGGTGAGCGCTCCTGACTCGTTCTGAGAGGTGCGGGAGCTCTTTAATTTTTTTCCGCTTCTTTTTATGTTATTTATTTTTTTTTCTTTCTTGCACCTCGTTACACAACTTTCTGCAACTTTGCTTTTTTGCTTTTGCCGACTTCCCTCCGCTCAAGGGCTTAGGTAATGCAGCTCAAAGGGAGAAGGTGCGCTAATTGCAAAGTGCTGTCAAAAGCCCATGGAAAGCGTCTGCTGGCCAACTAAGAGAGCATCCAGTTTTCTGAGGATGGGATTTCTTTCTTTTCTTTTTGGGACGATGGGTAAAAAGCTCAAAATTTCACTTTCTGAGCTTGTCTAAACCAGCTTTTTCCTGCCTCCACACATTTGTGTTTAATTAAATGTGCCTAATTTAAGCACAAGGGTTGCTAAACAATAGTCTGTAACGTGTAGCACAAGCCCGCATTTCCTCCCTCCAAAAGATGTCAAAGCAGGCAACTTTGGGAGCTTCCTTTCCGCTGGATGCTTATGTTTTTTTTTTCTGAGAACATGTAAAGCTGAGCTCTCAGCTGGTGTAAGATACTGCTGCTGCTCTGCTGATCTGTGAATTAGCTGAATTGCAGCAGTGGAGGACTTGGCTGTTGTTAAAGAGCCTTGCTTTCAAAATGTACCCCCAAATAACTGCTGTTGAGAGAACATTGAGTTTGCTTGGCAGAGCACTTGGAACACAGATAATACTTCCCTTTCAAGGAGACACACAATCCTAACTATTCCCTATCGAGTATTTGAAAAAGATTTATTTATTTATTTTACATAATAATAGTAATAATACCGTGAGATTCTTTTTGGCAGCTTCTCCACTTCTTCATGAAAGGTTTTTCACCTCCTCACTCTATCCCGGTGTCCGTCTTTGCCACATGTATGTGACAGAAGTCTTGTTCTCTCTTGCTTTGGATTTGCAAATCTGAGTAGTCTGGGACAGTGAATAGTAGTAGCAGAGGAGCATCAGCATTGGTAGTTGTGTGCAGTGTGTCTGCATTAGAGAGCATTTATGGTGCTCAGACTGCTTGATTAACTCCATGGATTTGTAGTATGATTGCTATAAGAACAAGCCCGCGTCAGGCTTGAGCCCACAACTCAAATTCATTTTAATTGGCCAGAAAACATACTAGATTATTTTTGCCTGTTTGGTGCTAGCTGGAGGGGATAGAGGAGACCTGCTCTGGCAGGAAGGCTGCTAGTATGAAGGTAACCTGTTAGTGTTTTAGGAACAAACTTCAGCTTTAGCAAGTCCCTGCCTCTGTGACAGTGGTGGTTTAATCTGGGAGTGAAAGCTCTAAAACCAGTTCTATGGTAGGAATGGCCTCAGGTGTTTTGGGAAAGGTCAGTTGAATAAAACCCTTGGGTTTTGTAATTCTGGCTACTTTACTCTCCACGGGAATGTGTGAAGGCATGCATTTCTCAAGGGGTGTTTTTCTTCCAAGCTATGCCTTTCTGAAGGTTTTCCATACCTGTAGTGACTTTGCACAGGAAACTGAAAGACTTCAAACCTTGGAGTAGCTGTAGGAAAAGTTTGTGTCAATTATACCTTGTAGACATCAGAGGTGTTGTGCATATCTAGACAGCTATGTAAATTCTGCCATACCTCAGTGGTATCTGTAGTTATAGCAAGACAATACTACAGAAAAGTCCTTGTAAATATTCATTTCTCTTGTGGAAACCCAGTATGTGTTTTGCTCTCAGTTATGCCAGCTGACTGAACTCTTAAATAACTTTCTTCCTTCCATGTAAGTGCACTAACAGTTAGTTGGTTAAGACCAGAGCTGTAAAGCTTTAGCATAAAGGTGAAACTTGGGAGAGTCTTAAGGGTGTTTTATCCCCTTGCCCCCAAACCCCCCCCCCCCCTTTTTAAGGATAAGAGCTGTTGTAAAAACCTGCTTTTTCAAAAACTTGATTTGCAACTCTGGACTGAAGAGAGTTGAACAAATATTTTGATGGCTTGTATACCTATAGCTTTGTCATTCTTCTAAGCCTTGATCTGTTGCTCACATCCTTCAAAGTTCTGAGCGCTTTTAATAAGGTGAAATGTTTTAGAAGGGCTTGATCCAAAGCTATGAATACCACTGGCCATTAGTTCATTAGTTCAGGAATAAAAATTAACTTGCGTGGCTTAGTGAGTGCTTTAGTACAATGAAACTTTCTGGAAACCAAATCATGGATTCCTCCATGCTTACCGTCTTTGGCAACAGGACAGCTGTTCCAGCAAGTGTAAGGGTGTTAAGAGTATTGTGTGAAATACAGTATTCGGTACTTGGATTTGAGCTTCCCCTTGCCTAAATCTCTCAAGTGCTTCAGCTGAATAGGTGTACAGATATCTCAGCCTTAACTGTTAAACCCGGGCCAGATTGTGTGCTGGTTTCTGCAGATCTGGGGAAGCTTTCAGGCTTCAGTGTTTTTGACCTGTTCTCATCTGCAAAGCAACACTCATTCTGATAGCACCATGCAGACAAGTGTGTTAAGAGCAAATGTTGGCATCCAGGGTGAGTGGCTCTCCTCTGGAGTGGTATTGGATCCTGCATGTGTGTAGAGCAATGCAGTCTATTTCAGGGATCTGCTGTAGGCATTTCTGTCACTTCATTACTGTAGCAAATCATCACCACTAAGTTAAAAAAAAAAACCTTTCTGTGATTGCAGTTAGTCAAGAGCTGTGATTAGGTCAGTATTGCCAATAAGCAAATGGGGCTGGATGCTTTTGAGTTGGTGATAATATGGAGGGGTTGTAAGAGAAAATGCAGAGGTGGGTGTTTATTTTCTCCTGTCTGTATCTGAAATGGCACAGCTTACTCTCTGCTTTTATTTTGCCATAAATAGGAGTACCTGTGTTTGAACCAGGCAGTTCAGCAGTTTGCTATAAACTGCTGCACCTTTTTACTCATGACCTGGGTAGCCTTCAAGGTTGTGGGTGCTACGAATGAACACAGGGTGGATCATTAACTGAACAGGCAAGGGGAAAATTCTAAACGTTCTTTCCATAGGGAGCATGTCCGTACATGCCAGCATGGTCCTGAACAGTTTTTCTTAAAGCTTTTTGTGTATGGGTTTACTGAAAAGAGTAGAACCGCAGCCTCTGTAATGGGACTCTCAAGTCTTCACACATCTAGAGGAAATGGAGAAGGAAAAAAAAGAGCTGCTGCTTATTCTGAACTGTTTCTGTGCTCAACATAATCCTTCTAATTTGGAAGGATATTAATGTCCTAAGTAGGTGGACACAATGACCAGAAATATTGACATAGGAAGGGCTAATGTGGTCTTTCAGTATCAGACATGCTGAGATAAGGATGCTTATTCCTGACATCTCATTTTGTACTAATCATTTTGTTGTGCTCTCAGCTTTGCTAATACCTTTTCTGCTTTGGTATTAGTGTTGGTTGGGATCAATCTGACACTGAATCAAAAGGCAGGTCAGCATGAACATCTTGTAAAGGAGTGAGAACATGGACTGTGTTCAGGTCCTAGTGAAGTTGCTCCTGAGCACCTGTGTGCATGTGCATTTATGCAGGTAGAGTGATGCTGATTTAAGAGCTATGTGAAATCTTGGGACCAGGTTTATTAGAGTGCAAGGAGATGTTATGAATCAATTAACCCAGCAGTTCATGTCATCATTTACCTGAATGTCTCCTTTCTACATCAGAGCTGTGTCCGCTTCTCATATTGGCTGCTACTTGTAGGCATTTTATTAATCTGACATTTAGGATAAAGAGCCCTTTCTTGCCCTTTATTTTCCTGAAGGTGTTTAATCTGGGAACCCAGGAACTCTTAAACAAATGTAATTCCACAAGGAGGAATAATCTATTTTTGATATGTTTTTTCCTCATCAGGAAGACTGCTTTTTTTGGAAAGTAGATCCAATTTATGTTCAGCAAACGTAAATTAATTCTCATAAATATTCTGGTTTGCTAATGCTGTGTTCTTTTGTGTCCAGTGCTGACATCTGGGAGGCAGAAGTTGCCTCATTACGTTATACAGGCTAAATTTTTTCTTGTTTAGCTATCATAACTTGCTGTTTCTCCAGAGGCCATTTCTGTTATCTCAGAGCATGAGAATCAATCACAGGTTGGGGCCAGGATTCTGTCAAGTCTGTCTATGTGAATGTGTGTGAATTCTGTGTTGCAGAGATGTCCTTGCACTGCCGATCTTCAAGCAGGAAGAACCTCAGCTGTCTCCTGAGAATGATGCCAAATTGCCACCCTTTCAGTATGTCCTCTGCACAGCCACATCACCTGCTGTGAAACTGCATGAAGAAACCCTGACCTATCTCAACCAAGGTGGGGTTTGCACTACACTGAAGGAGGGTATATTTCCTGGGAACAGTTAACAAGACAGCTTTAATCTCATACTTGTGCCTTACCGGGGGGTAGTGGGATGGGGAGAAAGAGGGATAGAGATTGGGAGGGGGTTGGAGGAAAGGAGGAATATTTAATTTTTCACATTTCTATACCAGATTTTCAACTGTTATAAAATAACCAAGTACCAGTGATTAAACCATTTACTTAGAGCAGCATTATAGCATGCACAGTTCCCTGTACTGTGCTTGATCTCGGACAACCTAAGCTGCAGCCTCCTACCTTGGTCTCAAAAGGCCAATTTAATTAAGCATATTGGCAAACTTTGAGCTAGCGAGGCCTCTTAACATTGCAAGTCCCCAGGCGCTGCTGGAGGGCATTGTCAAGAGTGTGAGTTAGCAGGTGTCCAAGTGCTCCATGGTGGTCTGGGCAGGGTGTGACATTGCTCCCACTTGGCTGGGTGAGGTGGGTGGGTAGTGTGGCAGTGCTCAGTCCTTACCTTGTCAAATTGCTTGGGTTCAGTGCAGCAAAATCCTGTATAACTAACCTCATAGGATAATTTTTACTCCTGGATAAACAAGCACTATGTGTTTCCCTTGGCTTCCCCCTTACCTTTGGCAGAATTTGTGCAGATACATCTGTGGTTCATGTTTGTCACTTTGCAGCACCTCCTGTGTGTGGGTCCTGAGAGGAATCTGAGCTCTCCAGGCACAGATTATGCTAAAACCTAACTACACTTATTTTATATCGGGTTGTAAACAAAGGCATTAGCCTAGCAACAAGCTGAAGGCTGTCAGTCCTGCTACTGAGACCCTTTCCTGCTTCAGGGCACTGTCCCAGCTCTTTGAGCTTTTTGTGCACCAAGCATGAAGCTTGCTTTGGTGCTTCTCTGACTAGGTTTTCTGTGAATGCTTGTGCAAAGCAGAGCCATGACCTCCTTTGGACTCTGACCTCAGGTGTGGCTAGCTGCTGGATCTGTGTTGCTAGCTGGTAGATGCATGGAGCCCCCATAGAATGATGGCCAGCTGCTGCAGGCTCTGCTCAAGGAGCCAGATGTTTCCTGTCTCATAAGCTGGCACTGTGCTGGCTGCCAGCATCAAAAGATGCTATTAGAGATCATAGAATCATAGAGTAGTTAGGGTTGGAAGGGACCTTAAGATCATCTAGTTCCAGCCCCCCTGCCATAAACAGGGACACCTCACACTAAACCA
>NDXB01005974.1:148017-176915 GCA_002631895.1 Agapornis roseicollis | reverse complement strand
CTAAGTCAAAACACCAGCTACTAAAGAGAAGAAAAACTGACTGCAACTGCTGAACCCAGGGCACTCTGTCAGACACTTTGCAGCCTGTCCTATTTTGAGGGTTTGTTTTCAGTCTTTTGATATCATACACCACTGCATTTGTATCTTTGATATTTTGTAATATCAGATCAATTTATGACACTATTTAACTTAGATTTATCAGTGTCAGGTATACCTTAGCATACATATTTCTTTGTTTTTATTTTTTTTTATTTTGAAAATTACCATACAGGATTGGTATGTGCTGGTTTCTTATTCTCCTTTTCTTATGTGCATGCTGTAACATTTGTTCCTGTCAAAAAGTGTTATATGCATGTAACAGGACAAGGTTATTCCTCTTGAATATTGTATTTAACTCTGTAAATTATCAAGTGTTTTCTGCTGTATATGTTGAGATGTACATCTTTGTACAAAATATCATGTTTTTGAAACCTTTGTCCTGGGACCTCAGTTTTTATTGTTTTCCATAACTCTGCCTCCAAACCAAAAGGAAAAAGACAAGAAATGGTTTATATCTTGTCCAATATTTTGGCCCTATGGCTGAAAGTATGGGAAAGTCAATACAATTCACTAAAGAAATTAATTTCCAATACTGTTTTAATGCTGAAAAAGTACTGTCAAGGATGTTAGTGAGAGAATAGAACATTTCAAATCCAATTACTCCTTAGACTTACACAACTTTAATACTTTCAAAAACAAATTAAATTGGCAACCATGTTTTTGAAAAAGGTTTGAAACAATTTAAAATTATTGGACAGAATTTTATCAGGGACAACATAAAACATTGGGGTTTTTTTGGGTTTGGTTTTTTTTTGGTTTTTTTTTTTTTGTTTTTTTAGGCAAAGAAAGGTAAGGAAAGATAGGAGGGAGATATAACATATTTTTTAAAAGATTGGAGGCAGGTAAAGGCATAAATGGGAAATGATTCAAAGACACTCTTCTTGGGTTTCTGAGTCTTACTAACTTCCAAAATGAGATGAGATTTTCCTTAAGTAGTAATTGCAGCTAATTTTACATTGTTATGTATTTTAAAAGAAGACTGGCTAAAAAGAGCAACCCTTGCAAAGTTCCATAAGTACTCTAGAAGAAAAATCAGTGTATCTTGAATTCTGAGGTTTTATTATCAAAGAAAATTTCCTGGAGTCTTTCAACCAAAGGCATTTCTTAATAGCAAAAAATAGATTATCAAATATTGAGCATTAATGGGATTATTATTACTGTGCAGTCTGAATACTTTATAGAGTTAAAAAATAGTTGACTTGTATTGTATCCTTAATGACATTTGTATATTAGGGAAAAGGAATTAAAATAGAGGAAAAGAGCATCTAGAAATAGAGAACTTACATTCAGGGAAATGTAGAGGGTGTGCAAAAAGCAGCAAAAAAGCTCTCTCCTGATAAGCACTCTACTGGCAATAATATTCCTCCCTGGAGAAGGGATACTAGGACATTCATTCTGAAAGAGAATGTGCTCAAAAAATTGCCATTTACAATCTGAATTTACAGTTCAGAACCTGAAAAAAATAGAAAGGTTGCTCAGAGTCTGGATCTACCAAATTCTACATTGCCCCTGTCCTTGGGGGGCAAGGCTGCTTCCATGGGTTTGGAGTAAATCCCTTGTGAAATGCTGCTTGTGTGTTTTGAAAGACAGCTCTGTTCCCAGCTTTTAATAATCTTACTCTTCTGATTATTAGATTTCAGATTTTGAGCTGTTATTGTGCAACTGGCAATAAGGGAAATACTCCCCTTTTAGCCTTCAATTAGAATTTGTTAGCCAGGGGTGTTTTTTTCCAAAGGATAGTTCAAAGTAAAGTGAAATCCATAAATAGTGAGAGCACAATGGTAACCTCTTTTAGAGCTAGGGGTTTCTGGTTACCCAAGGTTTACACCATTGATTGATTACCTAGGCAGATGTGTGGTGACAAATATCTTTAAAACAATTGAGTCCTCAGTACTAAATTTGGTTTTGTGTGTGGATCTTGCCACTTTTCAGCCTGGTGTTGGCACTGATTTGAACAATGCACTATTTAAAAAGGAAGAAATATACTGGTGGCATGCCATCTACCTGGACTTGTGCAAAGCATTTGACACTGTCCCACACAACATCCTTGTCTCTACATTGGCGAGGCATCAATTTGGTAAATGGACCACTCGGTAGATAAAGAACTGGTTGGATGGCCACACACAAAAAGTTGTGGTCAATGGCTCAGTGTCTGGCTGGAGACCAGTAATGAGTGTTGTCCCTCAGGGATCGGTGTTGGGACCGGTCTTGTTCAACATCTTTGTCACTGACATGGACAGTGAGATTGAGTGCACCCTCAGCAAGTTTGCCAATGACACCAAGCTGTGTGGCTCAATGGATACGCTGGAGGGAAGGAATGCCATCCAGAGGGACCTTGACACACTTGTGAGGTGGGCTGATGCCAACCTGATGAAGTTAAACCATGCCAAGTGGAAGGTCCTACACCTGGGTCGAAGCAATCCCAGGCATAGCTACAGGTTGGGCAAAGAGGAGATTCAGAGCAGTCCTGTGTAGAAAGGCTTGGGGTGGTGGTTGATGAGAAAATGAACATGAGCTGACAGCAGTGTGCGCTTGCAGCCCAGAAAGACAACCGTATCTTCGGCTGCATCAAAAGAAGCGTGACCAGCAGGTCGAGGGAAGTGATCCTGCCCCTCTACTCTGCTCTCGTGAGACCTCACTTGGAGTATTGTGTGCAGTTCTTGTGTCTTCAACATAAAAAGGACATGGAGGTGTTGGAATAAGTGCAGAGGAGGGCCATGAGGATGATCAGGGGACTGGAGCATCTCCCGTATGAAGACAGGCTGAGAAAGTTGGGGATGTTCAGCCTGGAGAAAAGAAGCCTGTGTGAAGACCTGATAGCAGCCTTCCAGTATCTGAAGGGGACCTATAGGGGTGGGGGGTGGGGACTCTTCATTAGGGCCTGTAGTGACAGGACAGGGGGTAACGGGTTCAAACTTAAACAGTGGAGGTTTATATTGGATCTAAGGAAGAAATTCTTTACTGTTAGGGTGGTGAGGCACTGGAATGGTTTGGCCAGGGAATTTGTGAGTGCTCCATGCCTAGCAGTGTTCAAGGCCAGGCTGGCATGGTTTAGTGTGAGGTGTCCCTGCTTATGGCAGGAGGTTGGAACTAGATGATCTTAAGGTCCTTTCCAACCCTAATTATTCTATGATTCTATGTAGAAGGAAACATGAACAATGACATTGGGTAACAGCAGAGCAGTTTCCTGCTATGATCAGAGAGTTATAGAATGGTGAGGATTGGAAGGGACCTTAAGTATCACCTAGTTCCAACCCCCCTCCAATGGGCAGGGACACATAATCTTTCTGGATCCAGTTTCTGGATATGCCTCTCTGTAACTTAAGTTCCAGATTTGAGCATTTTTCTGAATACCCAAGCTTGCCTTCTCAATAATTCTTTTCTCTGTAATTGGTCTATAAATTACCCAGAGAGCATTATCTGTTCTTTTCATGGTAGGCTAGGCAGGAGGTATATTTTCAATTACTGTATAAAATATTTTTACTGTTCCTTTAAAACCATGCTGATCCTACAGCTTGATGATTTAGGCATTAGTTTTGGGCTGTAGTCATTTTCATATTTGTAAAGTCTGCTTGATAGAATTCAGAAAGTTGCTTAAAGCTGAGAACCATTTAAAGAAATGTATCAGAAGGGAGATGCATGGCTGCCACCCTGTAGATGGACTGAGGAACTTCTTGGTGTGCATTATTAACACTGCTTTGAATTTCTTCTGCATCTAAACCCACAGATTAAATAGCAACAACATACTTCTACTGTCATGGGAGCTGAATTACTTCTCTGCCGTCTTTGATACACTGGCTAAAAACAGTTTCCAGAACTGGGGGATACACATTTAAATGTTGACTTGCATTGAGAATTAAGTTTAAATGCGTGATCAATCTGTGTATTAACCTCAAAGAGGTAACTGGTTAAAATTCTTTTCCCCAGTATGTCTAAAACTAACAAACAATCAATTAAATATGTGCTTGTTTCTATAGACAAGTTTTTGCCAGAAAACTGTATACACTGAATACACTGAATGGCTGCTTTGCATCTGTGGAGCAGAGACCAAAATGCAGTGTTACAAGCCTGTAGATTACTCTTCCTGGTAAAGAATAATTTTCCCTTTGGAAAGCAAATGTGCAACTGAAGACATGTTTTTGCATCCCATGTGCGTTAAAAAGTACTTATTAAACTATAGTTCATAACTGTTATGCTGTAACTATCTGGAGAAGTATTTTAAAATTATCCATCATATATCAAAACAAGTTAAGAAAATTTGGAGCAGGTTATAAACTCCTGCTGTAGAATCTTTGTGCTTAATAGATTCTTTACAATCATACCACTCAGAAAGGACAAAATATTTAATCTAAGCTTCATGTTAGCTTTGTCCCAAAGCATGCATTGGGAGCCCACAAAAAGAAAATTTCATGTATGTATTTTTCTGTTAACTGTTATTTGTTGTTAATATGGAACTGAAGCATATAAGAAGAGAATTACTTTAATATGAACTGTAGAAAATATGAGATATTTTTTGCTATGTCTATTAGTTCAAAGCAGTGGTAAAGAATGATCTGTGTTCAAAAGATCTGTTGTTCTAATAACATTCTATTCTCTTTGAGTAGAATCACAGTTTCAGGGTAAGAATTTGTGAAATGAATTAACAAAATCTGATTCTTCATGTGATAACATTTTGAATAGTTCTTATTAGTTTTAACCATGATACCGTAACGTAACCCTCATTTTTTTTTTTAAGTAAGTGATGCAGATCTTTCTTTCTTTTCTTTTTTTTTTTGCTAAGTGATGTGTTAGACCTATAAATATTAAAATTTAGCAAAATGCCCAATTCTATGGCAAAAGAAAAGGGAATTTAAGAGAATTGAAGAGTTTCGTGATCAGTAATTTTGTTAGTGTCATTTTATCTTCTTTTTATAATAAATATTATTTTTAAAATAGTATCTTATTTTTGTAATGATCAAGTTTCCCTTCACCTGAAAGTAGTTTTATTTTTTTCAGAATGAAGACTATTTCACTACTACTTAGTCTCTTACAAAGCACTCAAGTGTGTTTAATTACTATATTCATATTGCATGCTTTCCAAAAAAGCAAGACTATTGCCATGCCAGAAATGAATGCAGTTTATACAGACACAGGTAGTAACAAAGTGAGAAAGTGTCGTTGGTTTAAACCACGACAATTAGAAAGAATATAGATCTAGTTGACCTGTGCTGGGCTGCTGCCCAAATTTTGCTTGATTAAATAGATAATTTTATCTATTTAAATATGTTATTATATTTATTTTATCCACCTGTTCTAGCAAGGTGGCTCTAGAGTTATTGGTTCACAGACTAACCACTGTACAGACACTAAAAAAAATGGCCCGTGACTCAAGTTGTAGTTGTATTCCATATTGGAACTACCATAAGCATGGCAGTTTGCATTAGAAGGCGATCTTGCTTTGTCATTTGCCTCCTGCCACATCCAAGATTTAATCTGACCTGTTGTTTACTTACAGCCTTTGTGCTGAACTGAGAAAACTAACTGCAACTGTTGGCAAAAGCTGGTTTGGCTTTTCATCGCTGCTAGTATGTTTGATGACACCAGTGTTTGTACATCATTCAGATCTAGTGTTTTTTCAGCTGTGCTGGAAAACTGCTCATTGATACCAAGTGACAGGAGACAGAAAACTGCCTTCAACTATAGAGAAATGAAATAAGACCTTATTTTTTATTGTTCATTACCAGGTGGTTCATTAGCCCTGTGAATATTTGGTTCTGTGTGATGGGAGATTTAAATGGCTTGATCAAAAGAAATTCACCATTGTTTCTGACATTTTGATGGTATTCATGTGCTGATGGATTGCCTGAGCAGTTTTTATTCTCTAACCTATCTATTCTTTCAGAAAACTGACATAAGAACCCATTTCTCCATTGTTTAGATTATAAAACTGAAAAATGGAGAGACAGATCATAAATGGTATAAGCAGCTATCTGCTCCTCTGGTTGTCTAAATCAAAAAATGCAATCAGTAGCTACTGCTTAATTGTGGAGCTTCATAAAGTATGTGGGGAGATAATTCCTAAATTGCCAGGAAAAATCTTGTGGAACTTAATGAGAGAGATTTACATATAAAAACATCCACACTGATGCTTAGCTAATGACTTTAAGTTAGGTTATTTTGTGCATTGTGAGCTGAAGCTTCTTGGGAGAAAAAGGAAGGATATAGAAATACTCACTTGTGCGATTCAGTGCTAGAATTAGAAGCAAGGAGTAGGTTGGATGCCTGCATGTATAAGAAATCAGAAATATTCTCCAACTTCTCTGTCTTATAAGGGTGTAGCACTTCACTCCTCACTGCTCCACTGCTCAGATTGTTCAAACTTGAGAATGGAGACAAAGGTCTGCCTGCAGAGTGTCTTCTTTTTTGTAAATTTGAAAACAAATCACAACATGGCCCTTCCTCTTAATATGTAAAGTTAAATGGAGTCATAGCCAACATACAGGACACAGAATAGTCAACCTTGTGTCATTACATGGTTTGACTATCGCACCTCTTCATCTGTATCACCAAACAGAGTCAGTTCTTTTATTCATTTTACGAGCATGCTTTGCTTCAGACATCTTCGTTAACAGCTTTTTACCTTCCTGCTGAAACAGTTTTACCTTCTGAACAAGGAAAAAAACCTGTTGGACTATCCATTGTGCCATTTCTGCATCTTATTGCTTACTCAAAAGAAGGAAAGAGGCAGAATTTGGCTGAAGCCCAGTGGGGCGTTTCATTATACCTTTTTTTATGAGAAACCGTGTAGTTTTCTCCACAGGGACAGAGAATCCAGCAAAGGGAAATGTAATAAGACAGGAAAGAAGTTTGATGTTGACAGGAAAGATGAAGGAAACCAGTTGCTACACAGATAAATATCAGAACATATTAAAAGTGGTCACAGCCACAGAAGGAGCGGGAACAATTGCTTTTTCTTTCATAAAGCCATATTTCTATAGGAAGACACACTGAGTTCCTGTTATGTCCAATTTAAAAAAAAATCTAAAATGTCAGCCCCCCTGTGCAGCTTGCATATTTCTAAAGATAGTTGAGCAGATATGATGTACTGTCTCTGCCAATGTCTCTGATAAGTCTGAGCTCTCCAGGGCAATGAAGCAAACCACAAAACACCAATCTAATTTTGGAGACTGAAGCTGATTAGCAGGATAAAACTAAGAAATTGTTGGTTCCAAATATTAATCAGCTAAAATTGCAAATAGAGTTTAGGATGAGCCTGCAACTAGAACAGTATATTTTCATATATGACATGGTAACATTAGTGTACATTTTACATGTGATTTTACATGACCCAGGGGCAGTGACTCTCTGAACATGCTTTAAAAGAATCTCTTAAAAGAGATTTATCTTCTATAAATTGTTGTGCTGTGTGTGTATGAAGAGGGACTCAGGTTTTGAAATGAGTTGTACGTGCTTCTAAGTTTACTAAATATATAATGAGTTAGGCATCTGTAATTATTTTTGTGTCTAAACAGTAATTTTCAATTAACAGTTCAAACAGATTTCTGTGTCAATTGTTGTGGTATAAATGTGGTGTCATTTCAAAAAATATCCACCTAGCATACAAGTCAAATCCTGACTTGGATTTTGGTAGATGTTTTGGCTTCTTAATCCTCATAGTGGTCCTCAGCTTTCTGTCATACCTAGTTCTGCACAAATACTGTTAGTTGAGTTAGTTTGCATATAAAGCACAAAGAACTGAATTAGGGGAAATAGGTGTGGCCTGTCAGCTATAAAAAAGCTGTAAGAAAACCTGAAGATTTCTATGTAGTTTTTAGAAATTGTTTGATTTAATTTTTCATCTTCCCTCTTTGCTACAAGCTGGAGAAATACAAATACAAAGTGTAATTGGTGTGATAAGAAAAAATGCTACATTTTTTTCTGAAATATATTTAAACCAAACCTTCTCAAGCCAAATGGGAAAACATGGGTAATATATACAAGTTTTAACAGTTATTTTGGAATAGCCAGTCTGACAAAGAATAGTATGCAGCTTGATCTCAGAATTGGAAAGGCTGCAAATAGGAATAGGAAAATTAAATTAGTTTTTCAAAGAGATATATGCAGGCACACACAGAAAAGCAAAACTCATGAAAGACTAACAAATATAATATGGGGGGTTATGACTGTTCCCACCCTCCACATCAAACAGAAAAGTGTCTGGGGTCTGTATTCATTATTTTTTTTTTATTTACTAAAACAGAAGCTCTGCAGCTCTATTACGGTATGAATGGATTCAATATCTGTTCAATGGTGTGTTCAAAATGAAAGCAACATCATTAAATGTCAAAGATGTTATCAGCACATTTTACTTCTTACTGGAATAAACCAGGAATTATCTCACCAGGTGCTAGCAAGACTTACTTGCCATTCCCTGTCTTTAGGTGGTGGTGACTGATCCCAGAAGGCAGCGTGCAGCGCATGTAATGTGCATGGCAGTGAGGACCCGGTGAGGAACTTGCACTGATAGAGCTATAGCATGTGCTCAGATTTCACTGTTGCTGCTGCTGCTGCAGACCTGGGACAACAGTTTTTAATGCTGGGATCCTGCTGGCTGACTTATTTGAATCCACATTCTGTGCTGCTTCTGGATTGCAGGCCATTAGTTGTTTGAGCCTTTCTTTCTTTTTTTCCACTGGTATAATAAGGGAGTGAATGTAAGGGCCTGTTAGCAGAGCAAGAGTGCTGACTTGTGGCCCTGTAACCATATTAAACAAGGGAATGTTCTAACCTTCATCTCCTGGAACTCTTCTATCTGTTATATGCTTGGAGCTATTACCCACTAAAGGACTTCACATTTTTGAATACTT
The DNA here is from genome assembly GCA_002631895.1 of Agapornis roseicollis. Lineage (NCBI taxonomy): Eukaryota > Metazoa > Chordata > Aves > Psittaciformes > Psittacidae > Agapornis > Agapornis roseicollis. Next base: position 167,970 of record NDXB01005974.1, on the reverse strand, counting down.
AAACTGAAAGAAACAGATATGGGAGAAACTACATAAATCCATTATTGCAGCAGGAATATCTTTCTGCTTCAGGCAGAGAAGATAAATTGCCACCAAAGTGATACAAAGTTGGTTTGATTATTTCATTGGATCAAATATATCATGCTGTCTTGAAATCTTTTTCTTTCAAGTCAAAATTAAAGAATTTTGCCATAACCATATTAGACATTGTCATTTGCATATTTTTCATCTCAAAAGAGACTTCTGAAGTTATGTAATTCTTAAGTATTTAATTGTTCTTCACATCATTGAAATATCAAATTATATCCAGAAACAGAGAGGATGCTCTTGCTAGATAGCAGTGATGATTGACTGTCTATCTGACAAGAACAGAATTCTTCTCAAGGATAGAAACATCATTAAGGAAGTAACTCAAAGAGCACCGGCTCTTATTTTGTTCAACACTAGGATTTGGGCATTCTTTCTCTTTGGAACAAACAATGTCAGCATTTTACACTTGCACAACAAACAACCACTAAGCCAATGCTAATTTAGTCTGTAAAATCACAACTGTGCTGTGTTTGTTCAAAAAAAGGGAAAGGCTTGCTTCTGCATGGACTTTTTTTTTTTTTGCATAGCTTATCAGTGATCATTTCCATTTAATTGCAAATGCAGATCAAGTAATTGGCAACCTTTCACAGCCTGAGGCTATGGGGAAAGTGCAGAATATTTGTAAATAAAATTCTTTCTAATAAATTTGCCAAATGCAGTTTTGAGTTTGTTTTAACCATGAAGGATTTCTGCTTTCCAGAATATCTTTTTTTTCCAGCTGAATTTTTCTTTTTCTTCCTCAGTCTAGTTTATGCAGACCTGATACAACCCAGAAATCAGAAATTGTAGCTGTTTTATTTGCAGTTAATTCAGAACTTTCTAGACATTTTGACACTGGTGTTATAGATGAGATTGTATATTTTGGTTCCAGGAACTGTGTGAGAGGCAGGTACCAAGATGTTATCTGATACCACTGTGTTGGGAAGAGTTAAATCTTTTTGACAATTCAATGGTTCCCTTTGGGTTTGCACAAATGGCACCTGTTGTTGAAGTCAATAGAGCTTACAATTTAATTTCATCTGCCTGCAAACAATCTCTCTCATTAGGGGGTGAAATGATGATAGAATTCACTGAGGCATGCAGTTTCACTTTCTACAGGGCAATACATAAGTACAGTCATCATTTTCAGTGAAGGGAGGCACAATTATCTTGGAAACTGATTGTAAAGAAGTAAGAAAAAAATTATCTAGGAAAAAGCATCATAAAAAGTCAGTCTCACTACATTTTTCCACTGATGCAAATTTGCAATCTAATTATTATGTTTAACACAATTTGAAAATGTATTAGTCAGAAAAAAAAATGACTAGTAATATACTTTTCCATCAATTTCAAAATGAACTCATCAGTTTTGGACAACAGGAACATGTAAATAAATATCTCAGTGGGGATCAGGGGTTAATCCATGCTAAAATGAATTTATCTGTGGTGAAAATACCTGCTTATACTTGCTGCAGCTCTTTAGGTGAATTAACTGGCCAGATAATGCATTTCCTACATTTTAGTGTGAAGGGTATGAACTTGACAGCATAGTAAATTAATGGGGCCTAGCATTCCCTTGGATACATCTCTTCTTCACATTAAATTGACCAACTTTCAACTGGTATCCCACAGTGCTTTGCATCCTGCTTGGACTAACTGATCAATCTGTCAACGTGTCTCGATTGCTTTTGTGACAGGCTGCTATATGTTGTCTCTTTGTTCACATGTTTGGCTGTAGCAAGACTTGAGTCATTCTCTTGTAGCATCATGTTGCAGGATAGTACATGTTCACTCATGTCCACTTTATATGCACTTACCTGGTGCAGTGCTAAAACCCTTTGCTAAGGTAATACTCTTAAGGATATATCAGAAAGTGGATAGATACAAAAATACCACAAAAGGAACTGGCGAAGATGTTGAAATCCCAGCTGCAAAGCAGTCAAAAGCAAGAAACTGGAATCAGTTTAGAAGTAATCAAAGAGATCTATGGCTCCTATGACAGAGCTTGTGTCACCTACCTTTAAGCAGGACTTTGTTCTGTGATGCCATTCTCCAAGTACCACAGAAAAAACACAGCATGGCTCTGATAAGTTAGAGCTTTTTGTTTCAAAGCCTGACTCGCATGAGGTTGCACAACACAAAATTCGGGCTTGAACTGTGGAGACCATGGTGGAAGGAGATGGAAGCACACACACTGACCAAACTTCTTGCCTTTAAGTATGGCTTTTAGAAATGGAATATAAATTTAACATGTTAGTTAATTTCTACCAAAGTTATGACTGTTATCATTGCCAAGAAACTTTATGTTATTGCATTGTGCTTTCCCACAACAAATAGGTATTTCCAGTATTTTAGCAGTATTCCTTAAGACAGAACTTCAGAAAATAAAAAGAAACAGATTCTGGCATTTTATGTTTCAGAACAGGATTGCTTTAACATGCTTATTATGTAAGTGGCGGTCTTTATTTCTTTGTAAATATACCATTTTATCTTTATGGAGCATAAGTATTAACCAAGATAATTAGCTATTGATTACTAACAATTGTTGCTGATAATTACTAACATCGGTGCTGAATTTCCCAACTGTGGCAATTTTTTTCATCAGTATTGGTTGTGTTTGAACAGACATGCTCCGGCTCATATGGTAACTAATTCTGTGCCTTTTGTTATTAAAAAAAGTTTACACTGTTCTCTTTCAGCCATATTCTATGAAACTGAAGGAAATCTTGGTGCGACCTATGAATGTGCATTCAATTTTTAGTTTGCTTCGTGGAAGAAGACAGCAAGAGAGTGTTTTTCCCAGCATTGAAATGTTACTGTGGTACTATGGGTGATTTGCCATGGTGGAAGGAAGCATAACTACTTCAGTGCCTTTTCTTGCTTGGCTTCTTGAATGGAGAAAACAATGTGGGACAAAGAAGAGTCTAAATCAGTGTGGACTTATTTTGTTTCCATGTTTTAGCATGGAACTTAGTATTAAACTCTAGACAACAGTTTTTTAAAAAACAATAATAAATAACACTTCAGACAATATTTCTTTAGTTGTGAACAAATCTGTCCACAAGCATATCAAACTCCCTCTAGAGATGATAAACAAGAGGTCGAAGCTAAGGCTTCAGGACACATAAATGAAAGGACAGCACATAAAACTGAAAGTCATGAGTTGATTTTACTGCTAGGATTACCTCAGATTCATTTTCTCTTAATCTTTCTGTTCCTTGCTTTAGAGAAAGAGAAAAAAAATTTAATTATAGTTTATATAATAAAAGCTCCAAATATATCTAGGCTCATTGTGCTGTCTTTAAAAAACAGCCTACAGACTTAACCCCATTTCTACCCTGATATATTTGCAGCCTAAAAGAGATATGCTAGGTTAAGCCCTAGGGACTGGGATAATGATAAAGCAAGCCAAGTTAAATGGCAGATTTTGTAGAACTAAGAACAGAATTAAGCCTCTAGACTCTCCAGGCATGGGCAAATGCTCAGGAGCATAGATGTTACCACGCTTTAATGAATTACCACCCATCAACTGAGGTACAATATCTCTGTGCTATATACTGTTCACGCTCATTGTACGTGAGACGTGATGCAGAAATCGTTTGTTCAGGGTGAGTTTCTATTCACATAAAGTGATTAGATGGTTCAGGCTTTTAAAACAGGTGAGATCCATGGGTAAAAGTGACACCTAATTGGCAAAGCTTTGTTCTTTTNGATGCAGAAATCGTTTGTTCAGGGTGAGTTTCTATTCACATAAAGTGATTAGATGGTTCAGGCTTTTAAAACAGGTGAGATCCATGGGTAAAAGTGACACCTAATTGGCAAAGCTTTGTTCTTTTGTTTTTTTTTTTTTTGCCTTCTCCCCCCACTGTTCTAAGATTACTGACATTTGTAGATGTCATGTACTGAAAGCAGCAGGGATCTGCATTGCAGATAGGCACTCCTGCAGTGCTAATCTGGGAACAAGATTTCCTCCAGTGTCATTACCAACCATCCACGCATTACTAAGAAAGTAGAAGAATAGCATGAGATGAGAGATGCTCAAGTTCGCTACTAATCTTAAGGAATATAAGGAAGGAAAGGGCACTGTGAGAATCTTCCCTGGAGGATCATATTTACTAAATGTTTGTAGTGCATTAAACTTGATGGTTTGTAAACTTTTCATTTATTGTACTTAATGTCTAGAGAAGAGTAGTGCACGCAGTCTAACTTTAATAATTGTATTAGTATCTGATCCATTCCTACTCTAACTAAAGTACAGTATTTGTACCCCACCTATCCTCTGAGTACTTTGCTAGCTATGAAATTAGTACAGACAGCAGGTGGCTTAAAGAAATTGCAGAACAACAGCTGATTCAAGTCAGAGCAAACTGTGGATCCCTGCAATGGAACAGGAGATACAGGCTCTATTATTGCTTGCTCAGTCAGGAGCCTCCCCCATCAGCAGTTGGATCCACCCTGCAATAGCAGAAGGCTTCTCATCTAACTCACTGAACATTACTGAGTTTACTTTAACTCCTTCATTGCTCTCTTTGCTTAAAGAGTGACAAGTTTTTGAGGGCTGGTGTTATATATTATGAGATTTACACCTTGCTATTAATGTTAATGGCCTTTGTTGACCAAAAGACACTTTTTTGCAGGCAGACTGTACAGAGCTGACGTGTGTTTGATACTGAAAGCTGGCAGGACTGTCTTCAGGGATGCTGTAAGACTACTGCTCCCACTTCAGCTGGAAACCCTGAGTAAAAAACAATTGACTGAAACAGCAGAAAAAGCCCTGCCTGGGGAAGGTGTTTATTTGTGCTGGTTATCAGTGATGGTACAACTGGAGGGACTTTCCTTTGAAAGGCCAGTTTGGCCAAAGCTGGCAAATTGTTTCATCATCTTCATAGCAGCCTTAGCAAAATGGAAATGATCCCAAGGAAAAGAAAGTAGGGTCTCTTTTCACTTTTGTCAGAAGCTGAGGTCAGCTTGAGATGTATGAGGATGTAGTACAAGACAGGATGTGACTAAGGGATAGTATTAAGGGATAGTAAGAAGGAAAATTCTGATGTGGTTTTGGGGACAGCTGGGCCTTGTGAAAGGGACAAAGAACTTCAGATTTAAATTTGCTTTTGAAAAACACAGTATGTAAAAAAGATCCATGTCAGTATGTTGTATTCCCCTGAGTGAAGGGCAAATAGGATATTCTGCACTTAGACACTCAGAACCAGTCATACCTTTTATATTACATGTAAAACTTGCATTGCATGACACTTTGGCCCCAGTTTGTCAGTCTATATACCATTAGCCTATGCCCTAAATTGAAAAGCTGAGAGTATTTGAATGGCAGTGGGTGTAAACAGCCAAGCTCATCTGGGAATGAAACAAAGCCTAGTTTCTAGGTATGTTCACAGAACAAGATAATGGCATCTGTAGGTGTATCTTATCTAATGCATCTGGTGAAGCTGAATAGTGATAGCAATGATCACAGGCTGGTTTGCAAAAGCCATCCTGAAGAACTTTGCCCTATGACATCTCTCCTGTTGGTCTAGGAGCTTGTTCAAGTGTATTTGGAGATGTGGTAGCTGTGTTTTCTCAAACTGCTCTAACTGTACACTGCCATATCAAGCATGTGAGTCCAACACATTCAGCATGCATTTAGAAGCAGAACTACAAAATTCTTTATTCTGATGCGACAACTTGTAGTTAGGCATGATCTTGTAGTGGGATTTTTCACTGTGAGGGTGATGAAACATTGGAACAGGATGACAGAGAAGCTGTGAATGCTCCATTCTTGGCAGTGTTAAAGCCTGGTTGGATAGGGCTTTGAGCAACCTGGTCTACTGAAAGGTGTCCCTATCCAGGGCAGTGGGGTTGAAACTAGATGAAATTTAAGGTCCCTTCCAAACCTAACCATTCTGTGACTCTGATTCTATAATCTAATTATGCTTAGTAAAACGTATGGTAATTTGACTTCAGATACTAGTAATATAACACCTTCAAATACAAAATATGTGTGATTCTGGCATGCCATAAATTCACAGCTTTATTATGCTATCTTGGATAGCTTTGGTGTTCTTGCATCAAAATCTCAAAAACTGTAGACATCACAGAATAACAAATTGTGCACTGTAAGTGTACCGACAGTGAAGTAAAGCAACACATGCTGTGTGGCAAGCATTGTCAAATTAAACTAACAATTTTAACATTTCCATAGATTTTTGAAAATATTTTAAAATTATTCAGTAAAGAACTTAATAGCTTTAATTTGCCACATTTCTTGGAAAGCAAACTACCTGAATACCCTACATCACTTTTCTCCAAATCCATCTGATTTAGGATCAAAATTTGATCCAACATCATATTAAGTATAATTTTTAAAAAGAGCAGAACAGATTCCAAGTCACCTAGTTTATGTCTTATTCATTTTAGGTAAGGTTGTGAATGTGGAAGGAATGTGTAGGTGGAATGTTGAAATGGAATCCCTGACAAGCAACTGATACACAGGGTACTGCTGGTATGCAGCATATTGTTTATACTGGAGTGAATATATTGGAGTCAGCATAATTTTATTTTAGCTGTTTTACTAGAAGAGGAGGATTGAGTGTCTGTGTTTGCATTCTCATCTAAAAATACTTTTATTCTCTTTGAACTCAAGTAACGTGGTTTGAGGTGAGGATTGGTTAGGTAAAAGTACTTCTCTGATTGTGGTAAATGAAGCACGATATATATATATTGTGTATGTACTACAAATAGTACATGTGGAGCCTAGACTTTTGAAGCTGCCTACCTGCTTTGTTTCTAAAGGAATTAGGTGCTTCATTTTCTTGAGGATCATAGCCACTGCACATTATGAAGATCATGTTAGTGCTATTAAAAGTCAGGACCTACTTTGCAGTGCTAAAGGTAACCACTATTTGTAATGGACTTCAGCTAGACTGCAGAAAATCATGTCTCCTCAGAGACTCATTTCTTTAACTTCAGGCCAGGCTGGAAAATCCCTGTTTAACAATCAGCATGTATGAAATACCAAAAATCTTGTCTGTTTCAGTCAACTGAACTTTTAAATGCTCTTTATTCATCCATATTCTACTGGATCGTGCCTCAGGTATTCTTCATCACCTTACCATTTATTTGTTAATGATCAAGATAAAAGGGCAGAAGACACTGGCTTCAGAAAGCATGGTATTTAATTAGACTTACCCCTTCTCAGCCAACTAATTGCAGTATTAAATATTTTCTGGTATTGCTAAAAAAGGACATTCATATTTCTGCTGTTTCAGAGACAGCTTCTGTGAAGCTTTCTGTGAAACCTGTAGCAGAAAATCTCAGTTCATAAAGTGTTAACAAAACTTTGTACATCTAGTTGTGGCATTTGGGGCAAGCTAGGTTCATGAAGCAGCTGTGTACCAGGAATAGAGAGTAGCTGAATTTACTAACTGTCAAATGGAAATGTTTTTTTAGTAAGTTGTTGAAACTCCTAGAAAGAAGATTGCCTAATCTATTAAGAACACACTGTACCTATAGTTTGCAAAATTAGAATGAGACATAGCTGTATTAGGTTGTGCTGCTGCTTCTTAAAGAGTCTGCTTCAGTCAGTGTCTTGGAGGGCAACTTTCCTGAAAGGGAAATAAAGTTGCCGTAAATTCTACCAATTAGGGAACTGCAGTGCCTTCCTCTTGAGTCCTGGATAATTGGACAGGTGAAAGCAGTGTGGTGCCGTCAAATGAAGGCACATCTGAGTCATCTTGAGCCTTTGTTCACCAGCTCTCATGGGATGGTATCACAACACAATCGCCTTAAAGATTGACTCAATTTTCAATAATCCTACATTTGTTAAGGGGGAAAGAATCTCTGTGGGCTAAAAAGTTGTATCTAATAGCTACCAAACTGTGGTAAATAATGTGAATTAGAACCAGAGAATTTTAAGGAAGCTGAGTTAGATTGCTTATTTCCTGAGGATGAAGGTTACACTCCTCAATCATAGGTGGTAGGTTCTCTTTTATCTCAGTTCCTACAAGTTACGATAGCTGAGAAATAACCGCAAAAGATATTTCCTATCTTTTCTACCTTCTTTTTCTATAGTTAGGTTATAGGTAGGTTTGCAGATTTCTAACGTTTTCCCCAGTTTTGTTTCTCTTGTTCAGGATTGCAGACAAGCTGCAGTGTGTTTACAGCCATGTACACACATACTGAAGTTTACAGAAGTTTGAATCTCTTGATTTTTTTTCACAAATACAGTGTGCATTGCAAAATAGACTTCACTTTCTGGTCCAAATGTAGAATTTCTTTTTTTATTATTTTATTTTTTTTTTTTTTTTGATTTGTGCATTGTATCATCTCACTTAAATGTTTCTAGAGCAATGATCTATTCATATTTTTTCTGAATTATTTCAACAGCAAGACAAACAGCATATTCCACAAAACCCAATTTCAGCAGGTTGAATATCCTACTTGGCAGTCAATTCAGACCTGTTATTTCTCTGATAGCTTCCTTATGGCTACACAAATCTATTAGTTTTCAGTAGTGCTCTTTCAGAAACCCAGATCTCTCCACCTTAAACTTGAAATATATTGGTTGGAAATAACATGTCTATGTAAGGAAACACATCAAGGAAATATGAAACAAAACTTCCCTCAATCAAGATGTTTTCCGTGTGAATGTAATAGATCTTGCACAGTTATACAAACTTCCCCTGTTTTTATGTGCATTTCCCTTATTTTTGTGTACCAAACAAAGCTGAATTCTTAACATCCTGAAGTCACACCAGGGAACAAAAACAGTTCTAGTATTTAAATTTTTAACTTTTCAAGGTGTTTTTCAGTCTAACATTATCTATGACTACACTCTTCCAGATCCTGTTGGCTTCAACTTGGGTGCTTTGCAACCTATGTGTATTTGGTGTGATAAACAGACATTTTTCATCTTAGATCACTGTGGTTTTTTTTAAGCTGAAATTGCTGAGAAATATACCTCTAGTTCAGCTGTTGATCAGGGTGATTCAAGATGGGTTTAAAAAATATAAAAGAAAGGTTTAATATATTTTTTTACTTTACATCTAATGAATATTTGATATCTAATGAACAAAGACAACTGAAACTTAACAGTATATAATCTGTTCTATTTTATTTTGAAAAAAAAACAAACAAACAAACAAAACAAAACCCACAAAAAACCACCAGTGCAGAAATGCTTTTTTCCCCTATATTTCTTGCAAATCTTTTTGGAGAAATGAAGGAAGTACTCTCTCAGCCTTTTAAGAAAGAGATAAATGCTTCTCAAATATTGAGTCATGCCAACAGAACCATGCACAAATCAAGGAGCTAGTCTGCTTATGAACTGCTTCTTCTCCTTGTGTGTGGTATTTGTTTTGTCATTTAAGATAAAAATTACAACAGCTGTTTATGTAAATGGAATATGAGGATACTATAGGGGTGCAACACATATAATGGTAAGGTAATTTCTCCTGCTAAATGGTGCTCTTTATTAGTGTGAATAAACCAAGTTGCCTTGCAAATTATTAAGTTTTTTGACCAAAGGCTGGTAATATTCTTAAAACCTATTATTGATATTGGTGAAATTCCAGTCCTTCTCCCATTCCTTCCTTTCATTCGTCTCCTTCCTTTCCTTTCCTTCTCTTCCCTTCCTTCCCTTCATTTCCTTCCTTCCTTCCTTTTGAAAGTTGTTCAGTGCTATCTAGGAAATACATAATCAAATTAATATATTTCAAGTGTCTGAAGAGGCATTCATTGTGCACTATTCTTAAATAAGATGTTCTCAATCCTTTGTTTAGATGGAGTTCAGTAATTAAAGAACATAAGAATTTTATTTGGATCCAGTATTTTCCATTTTTAATTATCCTCTTGAAGTCCCTTTGTAATTATTCTTTTTTTATGATCCTTTATATTTGCATATTCAATCTAAATCATTTAATTAGATGATAGTTTACTCAAATTACAGATGCATAAGTTTTCTATATAACAGTAAAAAAAAATAGAGAGCTTTTGAGCTTGTGATATGCTAAGAAGAGAAAAAAGTATTGTTCTGTTAACTGCTAATTCAAATTTACTCTTTTTAAGTCCCCATGCTATTTACTCTGAGTAGAAACAAATCCTCTGCTATTATTTAGCTGAAACCTTGGTACAATGGGATTTTATCTTTAAAACATATAGCTATGAAGCCATGCACAATTCATATTCCTTGAGTCAGGGCGAATGCACTGGAAAAGCTTAGTGTAATACAGAGACATAATGTATGCATATCTTCAGAAAAGGAAAGAAATCTCTCACACTTGTCCCTTTTTCAGGTTATCAGACTTCAGGATGATCTAGAATTATCTGATAAGCATAAAGCTGACTTGAGCAACCAACACTGATTTCATGATTTGTGATTTTTCTAATTATTCTTCCTGGCAGCCAGTCAATTTCTCACCCTGAGATAGGCCAAATGCTAACATCTGACTTAGTTAACACCCTGCCAATTGTGTAACAAGTAGTTATTAGAAAATACAGAAATTTTCAAAGGATAAATGATAAATGATATTCAAAGGATTAAGCAGAGAAGCTTTTGTTTTTCACAAGGAAATCACTGACTTAACTATTACCATTTGACAGTTACCTAGTATTGCTGAGTGCTAACTTTATTTACACTGAAAACTGCTATGTAATCTTAGCAATGAGTTAAGCAACATCTTCTTTCTGTTAGTTACCATCTCTGAACCCTGTCAACCATAAAACAGGTCAGTGACAAATACCATGAAAAGCTGTTTGACAAAAGTTAACATGTTGCTGTGAAATACTGCAGATCTCAATGGCAAAAAAAGTAATATAAGACACAGTTCAGCAAGCAATATGACCCTTGTTACAGACTTCTGGAAGATCTCCATTCTTGCAATGGGTTGACCCTGACCTGCAGGTGTGCACTACACAGCCTCTAGCTCATTTCCCCCATCTTGGTGGCATAGGGAAGAAAACAGAATATTTAGCTTCTTACAGGAAAACAAATGCCACAACCACTAATGTCTGCTCCTTTTCCCCAGCTCTTATTAATGATCATAACATCACATGGTACAGAATATTACTTTGGCCAGTTTCGGTTAACTTTGACTGCTTCTCCTCCCAGCTTCTGGTCACTGGAGGTGGCAGAGTACAAAAAAAGAGAAAAGCTCAATGCTGTTCAAATATGGTTAAGCAGCAAGCAAAATACTGTTGTGTTATCAACGTTATTTTAATCACAAATCCAAAACACAGCAGGATTCCTATGAAATTCCTATGAAGAATATCAGCTCCATCCCAGTCAGACTCAGTCAGCTGCTAATGATTTTGGAGAGTGAAAATTAGTTACTTAGTTTGAATCACAATACTTTAAGGACAATTTATGAGTTTTTTACTATGTGATGTTAGTAATGAGAAGTCCTGGCTGCTCACCAGCATTCAAATCGAGAGATGACACCTAATCAAATAAGCTGGATAAGTGGAAGTTACATATAATGATAATGTGAAACTTTCTGTATCCCATTTTATACTGGGATGGTAGCAAGACAACTTCCGAAAGGCTAGTTGCAAGGGTTTCTACATGAATCTTTAAAAGAACAAAATCATTGCAATAGAGATTTTGTTTAGGTCTAAGGAAAATTGCTTTCTGTTACGGTAAAGCAAAACACCTCTTATATAGCAATCAGCTGTTGCTTATTACTACACATCTGCTGGGTGAAAACAAGACGAGGACTCAAATTCTCAGGTGAATGCCCAGAGAGGAAGTAGCTCAAATCTTCTTGAACTGCAATGTCACGGTTTAAGCCCAGCTGGTAGCTCAGAACCACACAGCCACTTGCTCACTCCCCCTCCTTCTTCCTCCAGCTCCCAGAGGGATGGGAAGGAGATTTATAAGAATGTAACTCCCATGGGTTGAGATAAGAACAGTCCAGTAACTCAGGTATAATACAAATCACTACTGCTGCTACCGATAATAATAATGATAAGGGAAATAACAAGGGAAGAGCATATTAAACTAAAAAGGGAAATGGAGAAGAAAACAAAAAACTCAAGTGATGTACAATACAACTGCACACCCTCCGCCAACCAATACTCAGCCCAACCTGAGAAATGATCTGGTGTGTGAAATCCTTCATACTCCACTGTCTTTCTTTTTTCCTGCCCTATCATGAACAGAAGAGGTTTTGTTGCATGTGTGCTATATGCTGTGGAACACTTTGTGCTATCCCTTTCTCTTGAGCTTAGTCTTCTTTTTTTTTTGCTTTGCCAGAGATCAAATATAAGTAAAAATACATGCTAAGGAAGTAAATGATGGCAGTATTTGATACATTATCTCTGCTGTTGGTAGGAAATTTGGTTAGTTTACTCTCAAACAAGAGGCAAGAACAACATCTTAATGGTCTACATCTTTATTTAAAACATATTTGGTACACAGTAGGGAACGTTGTAGCAAAAGGAGCAACACTGGTGCATGGACTTCATGGTTTTACTCAGTATAGTCTTCTGGTTAAGTAGTGTGCTCCCCAAAGCAGAGACAGGGTAGTTGCAAACATCCTTACTTTGTTTACAGGCAAATACTCCTTAGGATTTTCACTAATCTGGAGAGTTTGGATTTTTCTCACAGGCAGAAACAGCTTTAAAAAATGCTGTTTGGTATATCAGCCTTAATTTTCCCAGCGGGTTCAAAACTGGAAGCACACACTTCCTATCTGAGAAAAGTGGGGTTGGAATTAACTAAATGTTTATAGAGCACACTGAGCATGAAAGTAAATTTGGAAATTTCTGTATGTGGCTTAGTTTAGACTTTTCATGAAAGGTTGAAAAAAAAAGAATCAAAAGTAAGGCTGAAGTGAGCCATCTGCAAATAATGGTTTTAAAATATGCATGTGATATTAAATACCCCTTTTTTTCTGTCTACATTCTGCAAGATAAATGCTATAAATGCAATGCATACAGATGGTCAAGAATTATTATTCTGTTCAAATAATGAAATACATTAAATGTGTACTGCACTAATATATATATGTGTGTATATATACATATATGTAAAACCCACTCTAATGTGAGAAAATTTTCTTACAGTTTTCATAGAAACTTAATGCACAGTTCATTCTTAACTGTAGGGAATCCCTCTCAGAATCATTAAATAAGCAGCTCAGGAATTAAATTAGCCCCCAGCTATCGTAAGCAAATAACCTACATGGGAAATTGTGTTATCTAACTGGCCAGTTGATGCTTTGCTTTTTCCAGCTTTAAGAAAAAATTAAATGGTGCAGCACTGTATTACTCTTATTTCCAATCCTCTGGAGCAGATAAACATTATCATGAAACTGGCCAAGGATGAAATTTAAGTAAGTAGTGATTGGAGGGGATGACAGGAAGAGTTTCTAACTTACAAAAACTGACAAATTAGTTTAATTAACTGCAAATTTGGAGTACAAAGATATGGGGGAATTATTCATTTTGATGTTTAAGGCATACTCAATATTTCTGTAAACAGATTAGGGTATAGAAACCCTGCCACACAATCATTCAAAAAAGAAGTAAGAAAAAAAGGCTAGAGCCGTCTATATATGTTCCTCCTTTTAAGTCACTGTCACTTTACAGCTCCAATGTGGATTACAGATTCATTCAGTTTCATCTGAGTTCTCTAAAAACCCAAGCTGCTTCTCCAGTGCATCTTTAAACAGCCATACAGTATAATTGTGAAGGTCATTTAAGCACCCTAGATGATCATCATGGATATGAGATTATGAGCCTCATATCATGATCATACTCTTACAGTGTTAATTTCCTTCCGAAATGTCTGGGTTATTAAAACATAATCTGCCCTCTAAATACAGTACTGAGGGAAGGAAACAGGCTATATGCCACTTTTTTTTTAAAAAAAAAAAAAAAAAATGTTGAATCTGCTTTTGCAGCTGCTTGGACTGCAAAACTTTCGAGCCTGAGGTTCTTCGACCTCTCTACGGTTGCAACAAATGCTNAACAGGGTATATTCCACTTTTTTTAAAAAAAAAAAAAAAAAAATGTTGAATCTGCTTTTGCAGCTGCTTGGACTGCAAAACTTTCGAGCCTGAGGTTCTTCGACCTCTCTACGGTTGCAACAAATGCTCCTGAGGAAAGCAGGTATAGCCACAAATGCAGTCAAATCACCCACTTGACTTCGGTTCTTTTAATTTTTTACAATCATAATGTTCTTATGACATTTTGTGGGTTTAGGGTATGGAAATAAGTTACTCTGTAATTTAAGGAGCATATGGGGATGGGGTAACATATGAATCATAAGTCTCAACTGAAGTTTCCAAACAAAACAAAACAAAACAAAACAAAACAAAACAAAACTTTAGTTTTGTGCCCTTGGATAATTAATTTGCATTTTCTCCATTTGTGTAACATAAACGCTTCACATGGACAACATAGTATCAGCCAATTTTTGGCTGGTCACTCTTTCTCTGCAATGACATTCTTACTGCAACTCTGGTCTCCAGTTCCAGTGCATTTAATATCATCATAACTGGTTTCTTGTTGGCTAGACTTAGGTTTGACAGGTGCAAAATAAAAACTCAGTTCTCAAACTGTGGCATAAAATGTCAGGGAAAGTTGATCTTTGTACATGTGCTATTGAGGCAAATGATGTACAAGACAATAATACTGAACAGTGGAAGAAAATTTATATATATATATATATTGTTTTTCTCTTCTAGGAACTATTGTGCATTTAGCATGAACACTTTAATAGAGAGCATAAATTTTAATTATGAATTTCTTTTTCACAAACTGAAAAGTTTAGGTCTGACATTCTCAACTGTGAGAAACAGCAACATCATTATCAGCACAGCTCCATGGTGACAGGGGGATATGACTAGGATTACAGTGTAATGGAGCTCTGCATTTAAGATGCATGCACTGGCAATTTTAACTGTGAGAAGCCACAGTAGTAGCTGCTTTTATTTCACCCTTGACATTTTATGTTATGTCTAGTTTTCTGTGCCCTGAAATCATTCTCCTCATGGATTCTGCTTTTTCTACTTCCATAATGATTTTAGAAGTGAAGATTCATTTACATTTCAAAGCTCAGTTTAAGAAGTAATGCTTTTTTAAAGTTTCTGTGCTTGTTTTTTGAATTATTTGTGTGTGTCTGGTATGTAGGTTTCTTGGTTTGGTTGTTTCGGGTTCTTTTTTTTAGGTGGTTTTTTTTCAGATGCTAAAAGATTTTGAACAAATTTACCCTGAAGTGCCACAGCAGAAGCCACCTGACAAAAGGTTGCAGATGTTTGGTTTTGCCTGGGTCAGCCTCTGGGCTTGGCTTTCAGACCGTCTGTCATGTTAGCTTTGGTGAAGAAGGTGAGTGCCTGTCAAAAGCAGAGGTAGTATTGGGTGAGATAGCCCAGTGGCTTTAGTGAGACATCCCTTTGGCTAAAAGGCTACTTATAGGCATGGAAATGTTTTGTGCTTTTCTTCTACAGGTAAGTCACCCAGGATAAGAAAATAAATAACAGTGAAGTGAATCTGAAGTGAAAGACTAGCTCCCTTTTTATCTTTGAATTTAGCCAGTTTTATCAGCTTCAGATGACACTGTCAACCAAACAGGTTTTGGTCACTGGATGAGGCAAAGGGACAGACTGGGGACTGTTTTGTCATGAGCACCACCTAAGAAACATATGCTTTAGTCCTGCACCAGCAAAGGAATGGTAAGCCCTGGCATGCACATTGCAGAGCTGCTTGGTAAATTGAATTGGCGAAATGGAGAGAAAATGTAGGCTGAAACTGGAAAGCTTACCCCTCTTCAACATGAGTTCACATTAACACTGAACACTCCCTACTGAATTGTTTCTCTGCTTCTTCTCATGGTATCTCAGGGAGGACAGACAAATAGGGTTTGCCTCACAGCATGAAGAGCCACGAGGTGTACCATTAGTAGTCCCCTTAATGAATACTACTTACTCCTGGTAGGCAACTGAGCACTACACAGCCATTTCTTCATTTCCCAGTCCCCTTCCCCTCCCCAGTAGGTTAGGGAAAGAGGAAAGGAAGAATAAAAGCAAAAAAAAAAATAGACCTTGTGGATTGAGGTAAAAATTATTTAATAAACTAAGGAGATGGAGGAAGAGAGACGAAAAGCAGAACAAAACAAGTAAACAAGTGATCCAAAGGCAATCACTCACCATCTCCCATGGGTAGACTAATGCCCAGGCAGGCATTGACTCAGGAACTGAAAGTTTTTGCTCCAAAGCAGTGCACATAACTGTGGACTAAGATGAAAAATAAGCAAAACATTGTTTGAAGAGACCTTTAGGTGTAAAAATATGAAAATCCTTTACTTTGTAGTGCTACCAGTATGTGCTTACTAGAGATATGTGAACAGAGATGACAGATTTTAACAATTTAAAAAAAAAAAAGATAAGAAAAAAATGGAAAGATTAGGTATCTTGAAAAGCAGCAGTAACATTATATGGGTTTGTATTGCAAACCTTATTTTGGAACAGAGCTTTCCATACATATCAAGGTTTACAGTAAATTAGTTCATTCGGCTTACCAAGGGTGAACATACTGTCAGCCAAGGTGAGATTCTGAACTTCCGCCATATCCATGTGAGTTTCAGTAAAATTTGGTTTTGATACCTTCTGAGTGCTGAAGCTGAGGATGCAGTAGAGTTACTCAGAGCAAACATAATCTATGATGTCTTTTTACAAATTCTAAATTATTACTATTCTAGAGTACTTGAAAAGGTCACAAGATACTCAGCAGTAAATTCAGCCTTCTTGGTTTATCACTGAGACTCTCATTCTTTCACCTCCACTGAGCTATGTATGAGACACAGGTGAGAACATTAAGCTTCAGGTTGCTTTTAGTCCTCAATATTGTATGTTTCAAGCCCCTTTGCAATTAAGCATTCTTAGCTCTAACAACAGAGAACAAAGAAGGATGTACTTGGGTTAAAGTGTGGACATTGATGAAAAGGCATATGCTTGGGAGCACTGACTTACCGAACTGCTTAGTTGCTTCCTCTCCTTTTCAGGAACAAGTTGACAGCTGCATAGCAACATCCTCATTATTATGACATCAAATTCCTATGAATTTATTGCTATCTACCTGGTGCTTATAATCTATTCTTATACACCTGAGCTAGTTGCACTTAAAATTCTGCCTTCCTGATTGGCAGCCAGAAATTCAGGCTGCAGAACTGTAGCTCAGTCTGAGAGCTGCATTTAGTCATTATAGGGCCTAATTTTATACCAAAATGGGAGTTACAAAGCATTTTGAAAATCAACAGTGAAAAGAATACTTAGTGTGTGCAGATCCTACACATGGTAGGTCATTAGGTATGTTTTGTTTATTCTTCTAAACCATAATGATGTGTCATGAAAATAATAGTGTCAATCTGAGTATTATGAAAAAAAAACCCAAACAACTCAACATTGGCTAAAGCAATAGGAAATTATTAAAGCTGCTGATATGCTGCATGCATCTAGCATACTCCCTGTGTGTAATTAAGAGCTTATGAGGGAAAACCTTGTTTTAAGTATCAAATACCACTGGTATGACTTGACAATAGCTCTGAATCAATAGTATTTTCATCTATCACCATGCAAAGTTTTTTAATGTGGGCTTCAATGCTATCCAAAGACAAAAGCATTCTTAGGCAAATTCAGTAAAAAGCACCATTTAGCACTTGCAGAATCCTTTCACTTCTAGAGTGTTTTGTTTACCTGAGATTACAAGTGTGAAAGAAATAAAGGTAGAACAAGTGGTTTAAAGGCTCATAATCTTAAAAGCTGATCTTAAGAAGGTATTCATGGGCTGTTGAACAAGTAACATTTGAAACAGCACTAGAAGTGCTGAGACCTAAATTGAGTTATATTGTCTGGGAAAGTTGAAAGTGAAGTAAGTTTATCATTAAAATAATTTCACTTCCTGCGCACAGTTTAATTTCTGCAGAGTGATATGAAGCCATGCAATAAACTTGCAGTCTGCTTGGCTGATGTTGCAGGTTTCAGTTTATGTCAGCTTTGATGGGTGCACTTAAAACATTTTGATAACATGACATTCCCCAATGTCCAAATACAGCTGAAGCAGAGAGCACCAGCTGTTGCTTTGACTGGTGATCAAGAATCTCCCAGATAAAGGCAATCTTATGTAAATCTGCCATGAAAATGAAAATCCTCTCATGTGAAGCTATATTTTTCCAATTACACAGCAATGTAGAGGAAAGTCAAAAAAGCAAACCTGAAAACACACATGAATGAGAGAATTTTTGAAACTGAAAGAAAAACCCCAGTATCTTAATCAGGATGTGATCCTACCCTTCTATTTTAATTGTTCTGCCAGCTAAATCATCAAGAATTTCAAGAACAGACTTAAATCGTTATGTATTATTAAAGAGTCTGATGATATGTGGGGGAAAATTATTTTCTCTCACCTTCCCACAAATTGCTGTTCCCATGACTCTTTGGTTGCATAAAGTTCATGTGGGCAGATGTTCCCAGAACTCCCTGCATTGGAATTCTTTCTGCATGGGACCTCTTTACAACCCCAGCAGGCAGCCAGATTTTGCAGTGCTACCCAAACATCAACACTTAAACTGCAAGCAATCTGTTACATTCTATCTAAGGAAATAAAAGTTCTGCAGCTGTCAAGGAGAGATGTATAAGTCTGGCCATGCCTAAAATGCTCTGGGAGGTTTTCTGAAAATAAACATGCCAATCTCGCCCTGAGTCCTGTTGTATGGGGGGATTTGAAAATGTATGGTTTTCGTTTCCAAATTTAATGAAGCAACAGGTAGGACCAATTCAAGAGGACTTCAATTTTTAGTAAAGGGCTGGGGAGTTCATTAGAAATAATTGCACATATACTCTGCTGGAGTTAACAAATGCTCAGCAAGCTATTATAGTGTGTAACAGCAGCCTATAGTAATTTAGGGGTTCTGAGCAGCCCTAAGATTAACCACATTCATTGATCTTGAATTTAAAAATTTCCCTCTGCCTTTTAAGCTATTCCTGGATAAATAGCCATTTAGACTGAGCTGTTTGGCTCTGCATACGTTCCTTTGTATTGTTGGATGAGCCAAAACAGGGCACCAGTTTGGATCAGCCTGTTCATTCCGTCCCCCTAAACAATATATCCACTTCCTTTCTGGAAAAAGGGCAAAATCCACATTTTAGACATGTAAACTATCTTGTAATCAGTAAGAAGAATGGGAAGATGTTAGGACATCACTTTGATCTCAAGCTTGTTTTCAATCTCTGACTTGGCTCAGTTCTGTATCCCTGACCAAGTATCATTCTAACTGAGGATCACAACTAAGGATCATTCAGGACAACATGAGTGAAAGGTCATGACAGTAGAACTAAGGTCTCACTGACACAGGCAAGATACCAACTGCTTCTGTAACTGGAAAGCAGAGAAAGACCGCTCTTTTCAGTTGTTTGTAATCTTGTCAGTGCTTGGTAGGTGTCCTTTCTCCGCTAACACACAAACAATAAATATACTAATCCAAAGCTTTTGGAAATCTGAGGCACTGAAAGATACTGTAATGTGGAATTCTTATTCTTCAGGCATGATACAAATATTCTACTTTGGTAAGCTTATTGCTTCTGATTTCTCTACCCCTAGTGACCAGCCCTCACCTATCACAGGCTTTTAATTTATATCAGCCAGGGATTTGTGGTTTCTTAGCAATTTCTCCATGCAAAATTATACATCTCAGCACAGTGACAGTCCTTTCTCTCAGCTAGGTATATTTCCTTTATTTTTCCCTTCCCCTTACCTTCTGCATTTCTTGATAAGATGCAAGGATGCTCTTTTTGCTTGCTTCTGGAGTTTTCTTACCAGCATTCTTCACCTCATTGTTTAGATTCTCATTCTCTATTTTATGTGGTTTTTTTGTTTGTTGTTTTTTTTTTTTTT